>CM060889.1:53990000-54477500 GCA_030762935.1 Hymenopus coronatus | reverse complement strand
CAGAGCAACCAGTTTTTGATATCACTTTTAACCTATGATACTCCCTTATTTCGCTTCTACTTACAAGGAAGCAAGTAATAAGACTATTTCTGCTAATTTTTCTCGATTAGCTTGAAATAAACAGAAGAATTAGCTTATTAACAATAATTTGTTACACAGAAATAGAGAAGGTCATGTGAATGGAACACAAGATTTTTTGTTTCGTGGAATGGATCTTTTTTGGGATATTGGTGGTATTTGGCTTCAACTTTAAAAAAAAAATTATACAGGAATTTGTCAGCTGCTGTCCTTAGAAACAAAGGAACTATAGTCACAGAGCAACCAGCTTTTGACTATCACTTTAACCTATGGTACTTCCTTGTTTCACTTCTACTTACGAGGAAGCAAGTAATAAGACTATTTCTAATTTTTTCTCTATTAGCTTGAAATAAACAGAAGAATAAGCTTATTAACAATAATTTGTTACACAGAAGTAGAGAAAGTCATGTGAATGGAACACATCAGATTTTTTTTTCTTGGAATTGACAAATTCTGGGATATTCTTTGTATTTTTTCAAATTTAAAATACTTAAACTTATCCCACACTGAAAGTTGTATAATCCGGGCCCAGGATGGAAACGGATTTCCACTACATGGCAACCTGCTTTTAAGACGTTTGACTATCTACAAACAAGGAAGCAAGTAATTAAGAATATTTCTGCTAATGTTTATCTCATGTACCATAAAGCGGATAGAGGAATAACTTTTTAAAATAATTTATTACAGCGATGTGGAGTGTCATGTGAATGGAACACATCATATTTTTTCTTTGCTTTCTCTAGCGCGATATTTACTGTAGATAGAGAAGATATTATATACCTTCCTAAAAATTCGATACCCACATTTCACCGAAAATACTATCTTTTGGAATTTTTAGAAAAAGATCCGTGAGTGTAACTTAAAATTTTCAAGAAAATTCCGAAAGTTCGAATACGTTCATTACATCAAAATTGGCTTTAACGATTTTTATTAAAATATAGTATATTAAAAATATATATTTACATAACAAAAAATCTATATAATGAATTTTCTGAAAATAGCCTCCGATGATCTGTTTATTATGGATGAATTTCCAAAACTCAGACAAAAGTCGTATGTACAACGTACTTAGTGGACAGAATAGAGAAAGTTTGAATTCCACGCAAACATTCAATACCGAGCTTTCCCCAAAAATACGTGTATTAGAGTTCGCTGAATCCAAAAAGGTAACAATTTTACTTTCTCTACACGTACTTTGTACATAGTGTATAGAGAAGGTATTGTATTACACCCAAAAATTAGATACTGAGATTTCACCGGAAATATACGTGTTTTAGGGTCTCCTGACCACCAAAAAAGCATTTTCAGAAAAAGGGCCGTGTATATGTGTGTCCATGTACCTGTGAACACGATAACTAAAAAACAAAATGTCGTTAATATACTAAACTTGGTATTTAAGTTAAGTATCTTCTGGCGAAACGAAAATTTTGAGAAAAATTCCCCTACTCTTAACTACCCTTTACATGGAACGTTTTTCAAAATGTTTGATTTTCTTAAAATAGCTCTAACGATTTTAATTAAAATATCGTATATTAAAGATATTTACCTGACAAATAAAACGTATATCTTGAGTTTTCTGGGAATAGCCTCTGTAGAGTAGTTTATTCTGGATGAATTTTACTTAATTTTGAATAACTGCTAAACCGTAAGAGATGGACAAAAACCTACTCCACAAAAAACGTAGAGCACATTAAAACACACAATTTATGTTATATACATTTTTTTCGTGGAGTTTGTCGTTTTTGAGACGTTCATAATTTTTGGTTTCTGTTACGAAAAACATATACTTTTCTCATACAGGAACTTGTCAACTCGTATCCATATAAACAAAGAAACTTCATTGATATAACAACCAGCTTTTGACTATCACTTTAACCTATGGTAGTCTCTTATTTTGCTTCTACTTACAAGGAAGCGAGTAATAAGACTATTTCTGCTAATTTTTTCTAATTAGCATAAAGTATATAGAAATATAAGCTTTTTAAGAATAATTTATTGCAGGGATATAGAGAAAGTCATGTGAATGAAACATCAGATTTGTTTATGCTGTCGCTAAAAACATTCATTCGTGGAGAAATTGTGTAAGACATTATTTTAGTTCGTTATATATATTTAAACATGATTTTTATAAGTTATAACGAGTAAAGCTATTGCTCATTATATATGCATATGTGAATGACCAAAACTGCGTACGTGAAACGAAACGCCACTGCATGCTCGAAAATGTAAACAGATACACACACCTCCTCCTTGCTATACACCTTGAAGGCCAATAGAATGCCTCAATTAGCTGCGGCGGTGATAGTACATAGGAAAAAAATCAGATGTGTTCCATTCACATGACTTTCTCTACATATCCGTAACAAATTATTGTTGAAAAGCTTATTCTTCAATTTACTTCCTGCTAATCGAGAAAAAATTAGCAGAAATAGTCTTATTACTTGCTTCCTTGTACGTAGAAGCGAAATATGAGAGTACCATAGGTTAAAGTGATAGTCAGAAGCTGGTTGCTATGCATTTCAAAGCTGAAACCAAAAACAAAGGACATTTAAAAAACGATCAACGTCACGGAAAAATGTATAGTACATAAAATGTGTGTTTTAACGTGCTCTACATTTTTAGTAATTATACAAAATTCCGTAAAATTCAGATAGAATAAAGTGGTCTTTAGAGGCTATTCTAGAAAATACAAGATAAAAATTGTATTTGTCAGGAAAATACGTTTAGTATACGATATTTTAATCAAAATCGTTAGAGCCATTTTTAAGGAAATAAAAATGTAGGAACATTTTCCCATGTGAAGGGTTAGTTTGGGGTTTGGGGATATTTCTTAAAATCTTTGAGTCTCATCCCTGGAAGATACTGAACTTGAATACCAAGTTTGGTATTTTGCGGACTCTTTGTTTTTGAGTTATCGTGTTCATATGCACATGGACCCACACGGACCTTTTTCTAAAAATACTTTTTTGCATACAGGGGATCTTAAGATATCTATTTCCGATGAAATGTCGGTATCGAATTTTTGGATGGAATGCAATATCTTTTCTGTATACTATGTATATAGTTTATGTAGAGAAAGTGATTTTTTTAGGAATAAGTTATTGAGGTAACGCATACAATTTTAAAGAGAATTTCGTTATGTGAGTTTGTATGAGCGAGAGAGAGAGAGAGAGAAACGAATAACGTCTAATAAGGAATGAAACTTGTATAATATGAAAAATATACTAAAAGTATTTATAATAAAGCAAAAGCTCTGTAAATGTTTTTAAGAATCGAATTTTTGGCAATTTCTCATTTTAGAAAAGAAAGGTCTTTGAGTAATCTTTCTCAATAGCCTTCACAAATCAATGGGAATTCTAGGATATGCTTAACTCCTAAAAAGCGATAAAATAAGACAATCTACGTCTTGAGTTTTCCAGTTACACAAAAATCAAAAATTATGAAGCACCCTATTGCGCTATTTCCAGAAAATTCAATACATATACACATTATTTGAGATTAAAATGCTTTTTCATATAAAGGGCGAAACATTGTATTTCATTTTTAAGTGGAATGCAATGATTTCTTTATTTATTATAAGTACGTAGCAACTAAAATAAAATTTCTTGCTATTAGGGATCTTAAACGTAGATTTTCGATTAAATCTCCAGGTAAAATCTTTCTTGTTTAAGTCAGGGGCATCAAAACAGGTAATCTTGCTATAGAATACCTCCTCTGGTTAGCACAGTACATATTAAATAAAAATGTTTATTTTCTGCATACGCAGATTGTACTTAGTGTATATAGAAGCTATTATATTGCACCCAAAAATTCAACACCGAGACATGTATTTTGCAACCCCCTGAATACAAAATAAACTTTTTTAGAAAAATTTCCGTGTGTGGGGGGGCAGCATAGCTCAAAAACAAAAAGCCCGTTAAATACCTAACTTGGTATTTAAATTCAGTGTCTTCCAAGGATGCAGCCCGAAGATTTAAGATAAAAGCCCCCCACCCCAACTACCCTTAACATTTAAAAAATTTCTAAAATTTTGGTTGTCTTAAAAATGGCTCTAATGATTTTGATTAAAATCTCATATTTAAGATATTTACCTGACAAATATAATGTGTATCTTGAACTTTGTTTATTGTGAATGATTTTTATTGAAAGTTCCATAGCCCTTAAACCGAAAGAGAATGGATATTAGATAAAACACACAATTTATGTAATTTTTTTCCTGGAGTTTGCTGTTTTGAGACATTTCTTGTGTTAAAATACATAAATTTTCTTATTCGGGAACTTGTCAATGCTGGGCCACGCAAGGAAACTGATTTCAATCCCATAGCAACCACATTTTAAAACATTTGACCATCGCTTAGGCTAGTGTATTACCTTATTTCCCTTCTACTTACAAAGAACTAAGTAATTTTTGCTGATGTTTCAACATCAAATAAAAGAATGACCCTTTTAGCAATAATTTGTTACAGAGATGTATAGAAAGTCATACGAAAAGCACATCTCAGATTTTTATAATCAGATGCATTTGCTGGTATTTCTCTACTTACTATGCAAAAGTAGTGCAAAATGTAGGAATATGTTGTTTTCTATTCATATGACTGTTTTGCAAACAAACCTACAAAACCTTATCACATTCTCTACATAAACTTGATACGTAGGAGAGAGGGTATTTCACTCCACCTAAAAATTCGATTCCGAACTTTCACCAGAAGTATATCATTTAGGGTCCCCGTTATCCACATAAAAAATTAACTTTCTCTAGCATGTATGTACATACAATGTACACGTCTGTTTACCATATTCAAAACGATTTGAATATGGATGCGTTTCCATTCAACATTTTCGAGCCGATTTCGTTCCGATCCCACTTACTAATGTACTCGAATCGATTTCAATTCCCCACGGAAAAGTGTTATTGTGTGGGAATATATTTGAGATATGTTTGTTATTTTCACACGTATGTAATTTATTGTAACAATTAAGTTAAAACCCCATGCTCACAAAAAGAAACTAAAGTCTAACAGACTTTGTTTAATTTCAATTAATATCTTTAATTCCGGATCGCCTGTGGAAGGCAGAGAAAGTTAAGTAAACGTAACATACAATAATTTTATGATAAAAATTTACTTTGACTACAGAACCACTTCAGGCTTCTTTAATTTCTCTAGCCCCCTATGTACAATATAGAGAAAGTATTTTATTCCACCCAAAAATTCGATGTTGAGATTTCACCGGAAATATAAGTTTTGGGGTCCACCGAGTACGAAAAAAGCACTTTTAGAAAAAGAACGTTAAACACCAAACTTGGTATTTTGGTTTGGTATCTTCCAAGGATACGACACGAAGATTTTCAAGAAAATCCCCCTACGCCAAACTACCCTTTACATGGAAAAAGTTTCAACATTTTTGATTTTCACAAAAATAGTTCTAACGATTATGATTAAAATCCCTTATATTTAAGATATTTACATCCGAAATCAAATGCATATCTTCAATTTTCTGAGAATAGTCTCTGAATACCTGTTTATTCTGCATGAATTTTGTGTAACTGGTAGACCATAAGAGATAGACAAAAACTTAATGAACAAAAAATGCACAATTTAAGTCATATACATTTTTTGAGGAGTTGATCGTTTTTGAGATATTCTTTGTCATTGGTTTCAGCTTTTAAAATAAACATGACTTTCTATATATCTCAGCAACATAGTTTATGCTTCTATTTACTTCATGCTAAGTGAGAAAAAATTAGGAAATAGTCTTATTACTTGCTTCCCTGTAAGTAGGAGCGAAATAAGGGAGTACCATAGGTTAAAGTGAAAGCCAAAAGCTGGTTGCTATGTGACTGATGTTCCTTTGTTTGTATGAACAGGAGTTCACAAATTCCTGTATGAGAAAAGTATAAGTTTTTTAAGGCTGAAACAAAACACAAGGAATATCTGAAAAAACGATCAATTCCACGAAAAAAATGTATTTAACATAAATTGTGTGTTTTAATGTGGTCCACATTTTGTGTGTGTTAAGTTTGTTTCCATCTCTGACGGTTTAGCAATTATGCAAAATTCTATAAAATTCATCTAGAATAAAGTAGTCTTCAGAGGCTATTCCCAGAAAATTCAAGATATACATTTTATTTGTCAGGTAAATATATTTAAGGTACGGTATTTTATTGAAAATCTTTAAGACCCATATTTGAGAATTTCAAAATTTTCAAAAAATATTCCATGGAAAAGGTAGTTAGGGGTGGGGGGATTTTCTTAAAACTCTTCGTGTCGCATCCTTGAAAGATGCCAAACTTAAATACCAAGTTTGGTGTTAACGGAGTTTTAATTTTTGAGCTAAGCTGCCCACATACACATAAGACCTTTTTCTGAAAATGCTTGTTTTGGATACAAGGGGACCCTAAAACATATATTTCCTGTGAAACTTCGGTATCGAATTTTTGGTTGGAATGCACTACCTTCTCTAAACACTATGTACATAGTACGTATAGAGAAAGTAAAATGTATACTTTTCTCATATCGGAATTTATCAACTTGTGTCCATACAAACAAAGGAGCATCAGTCACATAGCAACCAGCTTTTGGCTTTCACTTTAACCTATGGTACCCCCTTATTTCGCTTCTACTTACAAGGAAGCAAGTAATAAGACTATTTCTACTATTTTTTCTCGATTAGAATGCAGTAAATAGAAGCATTAACTTTTTAACAATAATTTGTTGCAGAGATGTACAGCAAGTCATGTGAATAGAACACATCAGATATTACAAAACACTTCAGCTTACCTTAATATTTCGACTGAATCAACACATCAGCTGCTTTCCTTAGGTTCGTATGCATTTACACTTGAACATATCCGTTTATATAACCGTGTTTAATAAAAAGCTGAACAATTTACTCCGAGGTAAACTAAATACGACTAAAGTAACCGAGCTACGTTCACTTTCATTTATTCACTACAGAGCACCCATTACTGCTTCTTTTCCAATTCACAACTGTTAACCAACTCAAAATATCGTATGACCATATCACGTGATCAAACCCTGAAATTCATTGGACACAACATCGGCTCATACATGGAAAAAACGGCTAACCAATGAAATCAAACCTTTCTTGAGCCTTGAGTTTACCTAGTAAAATGGGAAAGTTTTAAGTCGAGAAATTAGTATAACACTGAAACGTGAGTTATGCAAGAACTAGACGCTTCCAAAACATGCTACTCCAAACAGAACTTTGGCAAAAAAAAAAAATCTGATGTCCTTCATTCACATGACTTTCTCTATGTCCCTGCAATAAATTGTTTTCAAAAAGCTTATACTTCTATTTACTGCATGCTAATCAGTAAAACATTAGCAGAAATAGCCATATTACTTGCTTCCTTGTAAGTAGAGGTGAAATAAGGCAGTACCATAGGTTAAAGTGATAATCAAAAGCAAGTTGCTACGTCACTAAAGTACCTTTGTTTGTATGGACAGCAGTTGACAAATTCCTGTATGAAAAATCTGTAAGTTTTTCATACCAGAAAACAAAAATAAGGAATGTCACAAAAAAGACGAACTCCACCAAAAAATGTATATAACATAAATTGTGTGCTTAAACGTGCTCTACATTTTTGTGTAGTAAGTTGTTGTCCATCTCTTTTGGTTTAGCAGTAATTCAAAATTCAGTAACATCCATGCAGAATAAACTATTCCTCAGAGCCTATTCCCAGAAAATTCAAGATATACATTTTATTTGTCAGATAAATATCTTTAATATATGATATTTTAATCAAAATCACTAGAGCTATTTTTTAGTAAATCCAAATTTTTGAAAAATGTTCCATGTAAAGGGTGGTTTGGGGTGTGGATATTTTTCTCAAAATCTTCGTGTCGAATCCCTGGAAGATATTAAACTTAAATACCAAGTTTGGTATTTTACCGACTTTTCGTTTTTGAGTTATCGTGTTCACAGACGCACACGGACCTTTTTCTGAAAATACTATTTTTGGATTCAGGAGACCCTAAAACATGTATTTCCGGTGAAATCTCGGTATCGAATTTTTTGGTGGAGTGCAAGATATTGTATTGTACCCAAAAATTCGATACCGAGATTTCACCGGAAATACATGTTTTCGGATACCCTGACTCAAAAAAAGCATTTTTAGACAAATGTGTGTGTGTGTGTCTGTGAGCAGCTTAGCGCATAAATGAAAATTCCGTTAAATAGCAAACTTTGTATTTAAGTTCTGCATCTTCCAAGGGCGACACGAAGATATTAAAAAAAAAATCTCCCCACCAAACTATCTTTACATAGAACATTTTTCGAAACTTTTGATTTTCTCAAAAATAGCTTAACGATTTTGATTAAAATACCTTATATTGTTCATATTTAGACAACAAATAAAATGTACGTCTTTAATTTTCTGAATATTTTTTTATCCTGGCTGAGTTTTCCTTAACTGCTATATCCTTAACAGAACCTACAGACAAGGAGCTGTTTCAAGTGCAAAGCCCCCGATATGGCCTTGAATGTTAAAGGGGGCTATATAAATGAAACAGAAAATAAAGCGAATTTCAATAACTTTTAAAATATTTGACTATCTATTTAGTCTACTGTATTCCCTTAGTCTTTAACTTATAAATGACTAAGTAATAAGAATATTCTGCTAATGTTTATCTCGATTCGTATGGTGTGGAAGGAAGAAGAATCTTTCGTAAGAAGTTTGTAAAGAGGTTAGAGCAAGTCATGTGAGTGTAACACATCAGAGTTTCTTTTGTTCTACTCCTGGCCAAGCAAAGAAGCGAATTGCAATGACAGTCGCATAGTTGGGTCGCTAACTCTCTCCGCTGCGACTTACACCAGTTTTGCACTCTAACGGGACCGTTGTGGTTAGAGGGGGATTAGGGGTGGGGAGATGGTTTAAAAAACTAATGTTGCTATCTGTTTATATACACACACTAACCCAAACGGATTGGAACCTAACTTCGCGCTAAATTTGAAATCCACAGGCTTTGAAATTGTCATCAGAAATACGAAGTCTATCAATCGCACTTAGTTTCATTCGATTTTAGAGTGGCCGAAGTTCTGCATAATAAAATTCACTGAACAGCTGTATCTGCGTGAAACATACTCGTCATACATCAGCGACATATGCCCGTGTTGCATTCCACAACACTGTTCGCCTGCCGCCGACAATGAAACTCACGTTTTAGGCACTTTAGTGTGTAGTATTATTATATATTTACATTGCAAAAGTACTACAAGACTTCTTTATTTATATTCTACTCCTTCTAGGCAGCATACTTCATAAATATTCATAAAAAAGGATCGCTACGCGCACGTAATAAATTAGCGTTTAACTTGATTACGGAGCTTTTCCGATAAAAAAAAATTGGTGAAAACGTAACAAGTATAAACCAAACTTACAGTCAAACCACAGTTTGTTTAATTTCTAGAGGGGCCCAAGTTATCTATAATAGCCTTTATTTCGATTAGCATTGTTTAGAAAGAGGAACAATCTTTTATAGGAAGTTTGTAGAACAGTTTGAGAAAGTCATGTGAGTGTAACACATCAGATTTTTTTTCCATTGAAACGAAAAAACAGCATCTGAAGCTATAATACTCTCTGTTATGGAAAATGAGATACAAAAAGAAGTCACATAGCTAAAGCATGTAAAGTATATCTCAGGAAAGCTAATACTTGTTATCGGAGGTTAGAAAAACTTACCTCATAAAGGTTATGTCTTAATGTACGCAATTATAATAACCCAACACTGTGAAAATAATAAATAACGACGCGGAATAATCATTATAAATACCCGGCACACACAATCAAAACACGAACGGCACTAGCTCCTTCTGGATAAGAGAAACCTAAACACACTAATTTGACACTCACTTGCAGTAATGCCAACGTGGCGATATAAAAACTTTTAACGCAAAGTGATACATGAGAAACAAATGCCGTCTGGATGTATATAGCTGTATGTATAACCTGGACAACCCGAATGGCATGTTGTTTATGTGTTTTTGGTTTCGACATTTGCGCTGTGAAATTGGTCCTGTGGTTAGCGTGGTGACTCCTTGTCCGGAGGTCCTAGGTTCAAGTCCTCCCTGTAGCGGAGAATTTTTTTTCAGTCGAAATTATTCTCAATCCCCCACACAGTAAGAAAGTATAAGTGTAAAAGTGAATGTGCCTGCATTTAATGATACAAAATTATTAACCTAATGTCAATATAGAGCTGTTTCGCAAGTTAAATATCCCCAACATGACCACAGGGGTCGTTACAAATGAAAAGAAGAACATCTGACGTACCATTCACATGACTTTCTATACATCTCTACAACAAATTATTCTCAAAAACCTTATACTTCTATTTACTTCATGCTAATCAGAAAAAAATAGCAGAGATAGTCTTATTACTTGCTTCCTTGTAAGTAGAAGCGAAATAAGGGAGTACCATAGGTTAAAGTGATAATCAAAAGCTGGTTGCTATGTAACTGAAGTTCCTTTGATTGTATAGATAAGAGTTGACAAACTCCTGTTTGAGAAAAGCATACGTTTTTCAAAGCAGAAACAAAAAACAAGGGATATCTGAAATACGATGAACTCCACGAAAAAAATTTATATAACATAAATTGTGTGTTTTAACGTGTTCTACATTTTTGTGTGCTAAGTTTGGGTCCATCTCTTACGGTATAGCAGTTATTCAAAATTCCGTAAAATTCATCCAGAATAAAGTACTCTTCAGAGGCTATTCCCAGAAAGTTCAAGATATACATTTTATTTGTCAGGTAAATAGCTTTAATATATGATATTTTAATCAAAATCGTTACAGCCATTTTTGAGAAAATCAAAATTTTCGAAAAAAGTTCCATGTAAAGGGTAGTTGAGGGTGGGGGGATTCTTCTCAAAATTATCGTGTCGCGTCCTTGGAAGATACTAAACATAAATACCAAGTTTGGTACTTTACTGACTTTTCGTTTTTGAGTTATCGTGTTCACAGACACACACACGGACCTTTTTCCGAAAATGCTTTTTTTTTAGATAAAGAGGACCCTAAAACATATATTTCCGGTGTAATCTCGGCATCAAATTTTCTGGTAGAGTGCAATACCTTCTCTATACGCTATGTACATAGTACGTATAGAGAAAGTAATAAAAAAACGTACTTTAATGTTCCAATACATTATTTAATTATGGTACAAGTGGTAAAATTGTGTTTTATATTGTGAGTAGGAAGCTTCGTAGTCCGAGTGGGGTAATCGTACGAACAATATAAAAAAAATTAAAAAGGTGTTTTACGCTATTTTTAGACAGTTCTCAATATTTACAGACATATTATTATTATTGTAATTATTATTATTATTATTATTATTATTATTATTATTATTATTATTATTATTACTATTATTATTATTATTATTATTATTATTATTATTATACGAGGGTTAGCTGATATGTCTCGGGCCTCATAGAAATATAGCTCCACTAGGCCAGTTAGATGGTAGCATCGTAGAATTTAGCTGTAGACTAGTTTGTATCCATAGTTACAAGTCAATAGTTTGTTTAGTTTTCGAATGAGCACATTTTAAACAAGTAAACTTTAAAGTTATCAAGAAAATTGAGAATTTGGAAAAACGAGCAATGATTAAATACGTCCATTTGAACAGCTTAACGCCTAAAGAAATCAAGCAGGAAATGGACAGTACATTGAAAGACTCTGCCCCTTCCTATTCAATGATTAAAAGGTGGGTTGTAGAGTTTAAAATGGGACGTACGAGCACTAGTGATGAGCCTCGCTCTGGACGCCCTGTAGAAGTGACAACTCCAGAGATCATTGAAACAATTCATCTTTTAGTACTGGAAAACCTCAGATTGAAGTTGTTTGAGATAGCAGAGGCTGTAAACATATCAAAAGAACGTGCAGGTAATATTTTAAGTAAAGTTTTGGGCTTTCACAAGGTCTGTGCAATATGGGTGCCGAGTTTGTGGACACCTGATCAAAAGTTGCAAAGAAAACTGTTTCTGTTAAGAATGTGGAGCTCTACTTAAAAATCCCAATGAATTTTTGAGACGGATACATCATTACACTCCAAAAAGTAAATCACAGACAAAACAGTAGATTTCGCCAGGTGAACCAACTCCAAAAATGGCAAAGTCAATTTTGTCAGCTAACAAGGTTATGGCGAGTGTTTTCTGGGATGCACAGGGAACTATTTTTATTGATTACTTGGAAAAGAATAAAGGTATCATTGGTGACTACTACAGCAACGTTTGAGAGAAGAGGTGCAAAGAGAAAAACCTCACTTGGCAAAAAAAAAATTTTTTTGTTTCATCACGACAATGCTCCAAACCATCGTTCAGTCGTTGCAATGGGAAAACGAGAAGGTAAACAGCTATTTTGAGGACCTTGATAAATCGCACTACAAAGATGGTTTAATTAAATTAGAACACCGATATGACAAATGTATTAACTTTTCTGGAGATTATTTGAGAAGTAAAGCAAATAAAGAAATTAAATTCCGTTTTCATTGAGAGGCTGGGGGCTTATCACCCTCCAGCAGAAACTGCAAAAGTTTTAGGACTGTACTCACATATACGTAAAGTATGGTGCTGTGCAGTTCTTACATACATTCAATGTTTGTGAAAAGTAATTCCAAACTTTTCTGAATTAAGTGATGCATTAGTTATTTTCCGACTCCAAATACCACAAAAGGTATAACATTTTAAAGTTTCAAGTGAATTAGAAAGACTTCATAAACCTACGGCACAGTAAACACGCCAGCAATTCTAGAGCACTCCACAGAGCACCATATCCTTACGTATGGTTTTACTATTTCTTTAGGCACTAATGTTCTCTTTTCACTTAGTTTATACAGGGTGATTCATAAATATGTTTACAAAGCTTTTTGACAAGTTTCTTACATCAAAACAAGTAAAAATGCTCTTATAAACAAACACATGTCCCAAAACCCTTCGTTGTCGAATTTTTGAACTTCCAAATACTATTAATCCAAATATTTTAAAGTGTACGTTATTCTATTTTTGACGCTATCAGATTGTTAGGAATTGTTCCACACAAACACTACTTACAGAAAATGATATAAATGTCCCCTTCTTGCGTCTAGAACACGCATGCGCTCTTCGAAGCATAGAATGTCAAATACTCCGAGTCGGTGATTTCGAAAGCTTACTCGCACAGGATGTCTGCTTCAAAACCAGTGGTTTAAAGTGCCCTCAAAAGATAAAACTTCAAAGGATTGGCATCGGGGGAACAAGCAGGCCATGAAACCGGTCCCTGTCTATCTATCCATTTGTCATGCTAGATACGAGCCAGTGCATCTCGAACAATGAGACTAAAATGTGCTAGAGCATCATGCATAAACCACATCTTATTTGCAGAGGCACATTTTCTAATAAGTCAGGGAGAGTGTTCTGAATGAAGTCCCTGTAGACCACTTGTAAGGCGTGCTGGGGGAATGTATTACACATCTGAAAAATGTTAACAAGTAGCCATGGCAACACAAGGCCAACTCTACAGGGCAAACTGGGTCAAAGCCTTCTATGAATGTGTGCATAAATAAATGAAACTATTAGGTTGGGCGCTCAAAGACGTTGAAGGAGACTTTTATTTAAACATTGGTCAAGCGAAAGAGAAGTCTTTTAGAGCAGATGCTTATATGAACATATTTTCTTGTTTCTATGTCAGGAATCCATCCCTAAACTTGTAAAAGTATTTATGGGTCATCCTGTATATTGGTGATAGCGTTTTAGTTTCTCTATCACGTACATAGTAGAGAAAACATTCAACCCAATAATTCAATAGCGACTCTATCTTACGCTACATGGGGAATTCGTTTTTACTTTCTCTATACGCAATATGAACATGTGTATAGAGAAGGTATTGCACTCCACCCAAAAATTCGATAGCGAGATTTCACCGGAAATATATGTATTTTCAGAAAAAGGTCCGTGAGTGTGTTTCCGTGTGTCTGTGAACATGATAACTCAAAAACGAAAAGTCGGTAAAATACAAAACTTTGTATTCAAGTTTAGAATTTTCCAGGGATGGGACCCGAAGATTTTGAGAAAAATCCCCACACCCCAAACTACCCTTTACATGGAACTTTTTTCAAAAATCTTGATTTTCTCAAAAATGGCTCTAAAGATTTTTATTAAAATATCGTATATTAAACATATTTACCTGACAAATAAAATGTATATTTTGAATTTTCTGGGAATAGCCTCTGAAGACCACTTTATTTTGAGTGAATTTTCCGGAATTTTTTATAACTGCTAAACCGTAAGAGATAGAAAAAAAACTTACCACACAAAAAATGTAGAGCACATTAAAACACACAATTTATGTAGTATGTATTTTTTTCTTGGAGTTGATCGTTTTTGAGATATTCCTTGTTTTTGTTTTCAGGGTCGAAAATCTTAACTTTTCTCATACAGGAATTTGTCAACTCATGTCCATACAAACAAACGAATTTCAGTCACATAGTAACCAGCTTTTGACTAACGGTTTAACCTATGCTACTCCCTTATTTACTTTCTACTTACAAGGAAGAAAGTAATAAGACTATTTCTGCTTATTTTTACTTTCTCTATACTCACTATGTACATAGTGAATAGAGAATGTATTGCACTCCACCAAAAAATTCGATACCGAAATTTCACCGGAAATATATGTTTTAGGGTCCCCTGTATCCAAAAAAAGTATTTTCAAAAAAAGGTCTGTTTGTGTGTGTGTGTGTGTGTGTGTGTGTGTGTGTGTGTGTGTGTCCGTGTGTCCGTGTGTCTGTGAACACGATAACTTAAAAACGAAAAGTCGGTAAAATACCAAACTTGGTATTTAAGTTTAGTATCTTCCAGGGATCCGACACGAAGATTTTGAGAAAAATCCCCCCACCCCAAACTACCCTTTACATGGAACTTTTTTCGAAAATGTTGATTTTCTCAAAAATGGCTCTAACGATTTTGATTAAAATATCGTATATTAAAGTTATTTACTTGACAAATAAATTGTATATTCTGAAATTTCTGGGAATAGCCTCTGACACTACTTTATTCTGGATGAATTTTTCATAACTACTAAACCGTAAGAGATGGACAAAAATTTAACCCTAAAAAATGTAGAGAACGTTAAAACACACAATTTATGTTATATGCATTTTTCTCGTGGAGTTGATCGTTTTTGAGATGTTCGTTTTTATTGGTTTCAGCTTTGAAAAACTTACATTTTTCTCATACAGGAATTTGTCAACTCCTGTCAATACAAACAAAGGAACATCAGTCACATAGCAGCCAGCTTTTGGCTTTCACTTTAACCTATGGTACTCCCTTATTTCGGTTCTACTTACTATAAAGCAAGAAATAAGATTATTTCTGCTAATTTTTCTCGATCAGCATGAAATAAATAAAAGATAAGCTTATTAACAATAATAATTTACAGAGATATAGAGAAAGTCATTTGAGTGTAACACATCAGATTTTTCTAAATTAGCATGAAGTAAATAGAAACATAAGCTTTTTAAGAATAATGTGTCTCAGGAATATAGAGAAAGCCATGTGAATGGTACACATCAGATTTTTAAATTATGGATCCTTTCTGGAATCAGGAGACTAAAATACGAGGTCCAGTTTTTTTTTAACCTCAGATAGGCTATAAATAAAAGACAAGTTCATAGAGAACTATTATTTTATTACTAAAAGTTTTGTACACTTATGGTTGCTTTTCACCGAAAAGATTGAGACATTTATCGTACCTGTGCACAAGTTTTGCAATACCCGCTTCAAAAATGTTGCTGCCAATGATTTCAAATGAGCATTGACGTTGTTTTGAAGATCTTCGTACTTTACGGCGTTTGCGGAGAGCCATTCAAAACAAACGAAGAGGAATGCTGACTTCAGGAATTGTGTTGATCCATGACAACGCTCGTCCACACACTGCTGGTACAACCCATCGACTCCTTGAACACTTTCAATGGGACATTTTTGATTATCCGCCGTACAGTCCTGACCTGGCAAAATGCAACTCTCACCTTTTCCCTGAACTGAAGACGTGGCTAGGAGGGCAGCACTTTCAAACCAACGAAGATCTTCAAAACAACGTCAATGCTCTTTTGAAATCATTGACGGCAACATTTTTGGAAGCAAAGCTTGTGTACAGGTACGATAAATGTCTGAATATGTTTGGTGATTATGTTGAAAAGTAACCATAAGTGTACAAATCATTTAGTAATAAAATAATTGTTTTCTATCTGAAGTTGAAAAAAAGGACCCTTGTAGCAAACCAATTGTGTTAACGTTTATCTTTTTAGTATGATGTAGATAGAAAAATATTCTTTTGTAAGGTAAGCTTGTTTTTAGAAGAGGTAGAGAGGTTCACGTGAATGCAGCATACCAGATATTAACTTTCTCTATGAATTCTGATGTAGGCAAACACGGAAACACTTGAGAACAGTCTCACCAGAATTCTGTTAATTTTAACAATGTATCCACACCAACTGAATGAACTTATACATCTTGGATTCACTTAATAATCGTCTTGTTTGATGTTAATGGCTTATTGGCACGCTTTGCTGAGGATCTGTTCATAGCTTTGTCTTTCACCGAGGTGAAACATCCACGAAAATAACCCAGGCACGTTTTTTCATAACTAAATAATAACGAAAGACATTAACACAAAACTTTATTTACAAAGTTACACTATCTTGCTCTATTTCTCAACGTAGTCTTTATTACTATAAAGGTATTTATTGTCACGTGGTACCGGTGTTTCAATGTCTATGTTTTACTCCTCCACCGCTAAAGATCTAAGCCTAGATGTTCAGGTTTCCACCGGTTTCGAAATCTTTCCCACTCAAAAGTCATGTATGATAACCAAACTGAAATGCCGTATTTACTTTCTCTGTACACTATGTACATAGCGTATAGAGAACGTATTGTATTGTACCCAAAAATTCGATACTGAGATTTTACCGGAAATATATGTTTTGAGACACCCTGAATCAAAAAAACATTTTTAGAAAAAAGTCCGTGTATGTGTGTGTGTGTCTGTGGGCAGCATAGCGCAAAAGTGAAAGGACCGTTGAATACTAAACTTTTTATTTAAGTTTGGTACGTTCCAAGGATGCGACACGAAGATTTTCAAGAAAATCCCCCCAAACCAAACTACTATTTACATAGAACATTTTTCGAAAATTTTGATTTTCTAAAAAATGGCTCTAACGATTTTGATTAAAATATCGTATATTAAAATATTTACCTGACTAATAAAATAAAATATATGTGACATAAATTATGTTTTAATGTGGTCTATATTTTTGTGTGGTAAGTTTTTGTACGTCTCTTACGGTTTAGCAGTTATGCAAAATTCCGTACAATTCATCCAGGAATAAATTAGTCTTCACAGCCTATTTCCAGAACATTCAAAATATACATTTTATTTGTCAGGTAAATATTTTTGATATACGATATTTTTATCAAAATTGTTACATGAAACTTTTTTTCGAAAATTTTGATTTTCTTAAGAATGGCTTTAACGATTTCAATTAAAATGTCGTACATTAAAGACATTTACCTGACAAATAAAATGTATATCTTGAATTTTCTGGGAAAAACCTCTGAAGAGTACTTTAATGTAGATGAATTTTACGGAATGTTGCTTAACTGCTAAACCGTAACAGATGGACGAAAACTTAAAACACAAAAAATATAGAACACGTTAAAGCACACAATTTATGTAATATACAATTTTTTTCTTGGAGATCAATCTTTTAAGATGTTCCTTGGTTTTGGTTTCAGCTTTGAAAAACAGTTTTCTCATGCAGGAATTTGTCAACTCTTGTCCATACAAACAAAGGGACTTCAGTCACATGCAACCAGCTTTTGACTTTCACTTTAACCTATGGTACTCCCTTATTTCGCTTCTACTAACAAGGAAGCAAGTAATAAGACTATTTCTGCTGTTTTTTTCTCGATCAGATGAAGTAAACAGAATAATTTGTTGCAGAAATGTAGAGAAAATCATGTGAATGGAACACATAGATTTTTTTGGATACGGGAGGACCTAAAACATGTGTTTCCGGTGAAGTCTCGGTGTCGATTTTTTGGGTGGAATGTAAAAAATTATAAACATAAATATTAAGTTTGGTTTATAACGGTCTTTTCGTTTTGAGCTATGCTGTCCACAGACACACACACAGACACAGACACACGCAGAACTAGAAATAATTTGTTGTCTTCGCATACCAGAAGCTAATGAGGAGATTTGTCAGAGAATTACTCAAAGCTTCAAAAAGTCTGCAGGTAAGTTGGTCCAGTAAGCTCATCCAAGTAAAAAGAGTCATCAGCAGATATTAAAAGGTCTTGAAATTTAGCCATATGTTCTTCAGGCTGTGCAGTAAATATTCGAAATGAATTTCATCAACCGTGAAGTTGATGTCTTCATACCGGTACATTAAGCCAAGTTTATCTGAATATGATTAGTGTTCATAGCTGTATACACGAGAACTGTCCCAGAAGTAGCTGACCTAACAAAGAAAGCTAAAAAATGTTGGAAAAAACATGTTTATTTCTCTACATAGTCTCCTTTCAGCTCGATACACTTTTCCCAGCGATGTTCAATAGCTACGATACCCTGTTTATACTGAGAACCGTCGAGGTCTCCAAAACAGCCATCAACTTCAGACTCCACCTCTTCATTGTTGTCAAATCTTATACCACCAAACCTTTTCTTCAAGTTTGGAACCTGAAAATAATCAAATGGCGCTAAATCTGGCGAATAGAGTGCATGAGAAAACAATTCAAACTTTAACTCATTGATTTTGGCCAAGGCGATAATGGACGTGTGAACTGGTACATTTTTTTTCGCTAAATACAGCCGTATTTGCTCGATTTCAACATCAACAGGTTCGTATAATATTTGCCATTGAAAAGTATCCCGCGTGCGTCCTAAAAAACTGACGCTATGACCTTGCCAGCAGAAATATTTGCCTGCTGTGGAGCCGATTCTTCCCTTCCAATCCACTGTTTTGATTGTACCATCGTCTCAGATTTTAAGTGATGGACGCAAAAACTCAGCTTTATTGCAGCGAAACGTTGCCAAACACGCGACTGAAACATCCTCACGACGCTGTTTTTGTTCTATTGTGAGCAAACGCGGCACCCACCTTGCACATAACTTTCTCATATCCAAATTTTCATCAGTATGCGATGTACAGAACTTTTTGAAATGCCTAAATTGTCTCCTAGCTCGCGCACTTTCAGACGACGGTCGTCCAATAAGAGTTTGTGGATTTTATTTACAATTTCTGGACTGGTAACCTCGTTTGGTCGACCACTGCGATGTTCGTCTTGGCAGCTCGTACGGCCGCGTTTAAACTCCGCCAGCCAATATTGTAAAATAGAATCTAGCTCAGCTTTAATATTAATAGACGTTTCAAATGAAAGTATTATATCACATAACAATGACCGGTTTTAATCATGATACCCTTGTCTTCTCACAGAAACCGTGTGTAGTGGATAGGTAGAGTCAAACTGAAAAATTCAATGCTATAGCTGGGATTTGAATCACGGATATCTGGTCTCCAGCCGGTTGCTCTACCACTGAGCTAACATGGCAATATGCATTGAATTTCTCATCTGACTCGCGTGTTTCCCATTGTATGTAAGTCGCCATTGGGGTTGTCATCTCAAAATAATTTTAGATCGCCTTGTATGGTTTGCCGGGACACATGCGAGTATTTACTAATGATAGCTTCCAAACTAATGCTGGACAATGTGAAATCTTCAAACTTAAGCTTTCTAAGGTTGGTAGTTGTTTGAAACAACACCGCTATCTATACGTCAGGTCAGGTACTTCTGCAACAGCCCTCGTAGATGCTGCTGTTAACCTTTTCAAGATCTTCAATAAATGGTGTGTCCATTTTAGTATTTCGGTTGAATTTACTGTATACCTACAGGGACATTTCGTAGTATAGACTTTTGACACTTACAGCAGGAGTTTGTCAATCACTGTTGCCATGATTCAAATGGCACTTATGGCACTAAATTTTTCAGTCTTTCTATATTGGGCGTGAAAGACCGTTTAATTTTGCTCAGAAGCCTGTCTATCTTCAAACTTAAGCTTTCTAAGGTTGGTAGTTTTTACCATTGTTGTTAGATACAAAAACCGCTATCTATACATCAGGTCGAGTACTTCTGGATGCTGCAGTTAACCTTTTCAAGATCTTCAATAAATGGTGTTTCCATTTCAGTACTTCGTTTGTATTTATCGTATACTTATTTACACGGGACATTTTTATCTGCGCCATCTGTTGTTCCGAAGCATAGACTTTAGTACCGCATTTTGACACTTACAGCAGGAGTTTTGTAGCCAAAAGCAATATGCTGACAAAAGACTGGGATATCCCTGTGATGTGGTGTTTGTGCTGATGGACTTTGTAAGTTGTCGCTAAAACATGAAGCGGTCCGTAACAAACTCGGGTTTTCCAATGAACAGCCAAAGTTTAACACACGTACGTGCGCAAAGAGCTTAATACACATCCTGCTCGTGCACGCTCTGATGGGCATTCAGAAACGAGACGGGTTGCACACACGAGCGCGCACTCTAGTGCTACTGCTTCTCCAGCCATGCCATATTTAACCCCATTCTCTTTAAAATTCTGTGTCATGAGCATCCAGGGCTTTAAAACCATTCTCAGAAACTTTCAAAAACAATGTCCATATATTTAAACATTTTAAAATTCAGACTTTCTTTCTCTAGTATGGTTTATTAATTCCATTTCAGAATCAGGCCCTTAATTGATACTTTTTATGCAAAAGTTTCCTTTTTTTTTCATATAAAAAATCTGATGAGTTTCATTCACATGACTTTCTCTACTTCTGTGTAACAAATTATTGTTAGAACCTTATTCTTCTATTTACTTCATGCTAATCTAGAAAAAAAAATAGCAGAAATAGACTTATTACTTGCTTCCTTGTAAGTAGAAGCGAAATATGGGAGTATTATAGGTTAAAGTGAAGTCAAAAGCTGGGTACTAGGTGACTGAAGTTTCTTTGTATGGACACGAGTTGACAAATTCCTGTATGAGAAAAGTACAAGTTTTGCAAACTCAAAACCAAAAACAAGGAATATCTAAAAAACGATCAACTCCTCGAAAAAAAGTTTATAACATAAATTGTGTGTTTTAATGTGCTCTACATTTTTTGTATGGTAAGTTTTTGTCCATTTCTTACGGTTTAGCAGTTACGCAAAATTTCGTAAAATGCATCCAGAATAAAGTAGTCTTCAGAGGCTATTCCCAGAAAATTCAAGATATACATATTATTTTTCAGGTAAATATCTTTAATATGCACTATTTTAATCAAAATTGTTTGAGTCATTTTTGAGCAAATCAAAATTTTCGATGGGGCCGAACATCTTGTGCATTTAAAAAGACGAAGTTCTTTAGCAGTAGAAAAGTATAACATCAGCATTGAAAACAGGTTGCACGTGACAATAGAATGGAGATTGCGTTGTCAGTGTTAGGTACTGTAACTTTGTAAATAAAGCTTTACGTATATAACTTTCGTAAATATCTAGTTACGCGAAATCGTGTGTCAGTTTATGGACGGCCCTCGTAATACATCAGTTTTTATTACTTTCTCTATACGTACTATGTATT
This sequence comes from Hymenopus coronatus, assembly GCA_030762935.1. Lineage (NCBI taxonomy): Eukaryota > Metazoa > Arthropoda > Insecta > Mantodea > Hymenopodidae > Hymenopus > Hymenopus coronatus. The sequence goes on along the minus strand of CM060889.1, from coordinate 54,455,768 downwards.
GCACTCCACCAAAAAATTCGATACCGAGATTTCACCGGAAATATATGTTTTAGGGTCCCCTTTATCTAAAAAAAGTATTTTCAGAAAAAGGTCCGTGTGTGTGTGTGTGATCAAGTGTCCGTGTGTCTGGGAACACGATAACTCAAAAACGAAAAGTCAGTAAAATACTAAACTTAGTATTTAAGTTTAGAATCTTCCATAGATGCGACACGAAGATTTTGAGAAAAACTCCCTCACCCCAAACTACCCTTTTCATGGAATTTTTTTCGACGTTTTGATTTTCTAAAAAGTGGATCAAACGATTTTGATTAAAATCTCGTATATTAAATATTTTTACCCGGCAAATAAAATGTACATTTTGAATTTTCTGGGAATAGCCACTGAAGATTACTTTATTCTGGATCAATTTTACGGGATTTTGCATAACTGCTAAACTGTAAGAGATGGACAAAAACTTGCCACACAGAAAATTTAGAGCATATTAAAACACACTTTATGTTCTGTACATTTTTTCGTGCCGTTGATCGTTTTTAAGATATTCCTTGTTTTTGGTATCAGCTTTGAAAAACATACTTTTCTCATACAGGAATTTGTTGACAAAGTTTTTGATTGTCACTTCAACCTATGGTACTTCCTTGTTTCGCGTCTACTTACAAGGAAGCAAGTAATAAAACTATTTCTTCAAACTCTTCTCGGGCCCGAGAAGATTTTGAATTAATACGTCGCCAGGAAAGCTTTAGTTCTTATTTATTTATTTATTTCTGTTAATTTTTTTCTCGATTATCATGAAGTAAATAGAAGCATATGCGTCTTAGTATTTTTTTGCAGAGATGTAGAGAAAGTTTTATAAATGATACACATCATATTTTTTATTTACTGATAGCTTTTTACAGTGAACGTGCCACTGTTTTGTAACATCAAAGACAAACACTTTTCTAATTTATAGAGAATTCGAGGAAATAATAAAGAAGGACACTACTTATGAAAGTCTGAAGTCTTTTTAAGCTCTCATAATATTTCTGCCGTTCTAGACATGAAAGGTACACTACCAATAGTGCTGTACAAATTTAATTTAGCTTATTTTCATTTCCTTGGTCTTTGTCGTAAAGGAGGTAATGAGAGAAACAGTGGAAGACTTGTCTAATTGCAGCAGTCAGAATAAAACATGAAGCTGAAATGGATACACCGTTTGTCTTTAGGGAGAAGAAATTGCTAAAGGAGGGACTAAAGAAGAAGAAGGTCAACAGCGAAGAATGAAGTATTTGCCTTTGTTATGGAGCTAGCTGGGAAGTGATGCAAAATAAATTTGATATTACATGGAGACAAAAGTATAACCCAGGTAGCTCACCTTGGATGTTGCGACAATTTGATTAAGGTAAGAGTAACATCGTTATCTCCCTTACATCAGAGCAGATTAAGTTACTCAGGAGTAGAAGCATGTACCTCAAGGATCTTGTCGAGTACTCCACTATTATAGAGTGATTTATGTAGAAGTGACACATTTCTTTCTTTAATTATTCCTTGTTACTAGATGCGCAGAGTTTATGTTTTATTACTTTCTCTAGCCCCGTATGTATAATGCACTCCACCCAAAAATTCGACACCGAGATTTCACCGGAAATATATGTTTTAGGGTCCCCTGTATCAAAAAAAAAAAAAAATTTCAGAAAAAGGTCGTGTGTCCGTGTGTCTGTAAACACGATAACTCAAAAACGAAAAGTCGGTAAAATACCAAACTGACAAATAAAATGCATATCTTGAATTTTTTGGAAATGGTCTCTGAAGACTACTTTATTATGGATGAATTTTACGGAATTGTGCGTAACTGCTAAACCGTAAGAGATGGACAAAAGCTTTCTCATGAAAAATGTAGAGCACGTTAAAATACACAATTTATGTCATATATATTTTTTTCGTGGAGTGGATCATTTTTAGGATATTCTTGGTTATTCGTTTCCGCTTTGAAAAATATACTTTTCACATACAGAAATTTGTTAACTCCTGCCCATACAAACAAAGGAACTTCAGTTACACAACAACTAGCTTTTGGCTATCCTTTTAGCTATAGTACTCTCTCATTTCGCTTCTACTTACAAGGAAGCAAATAATAAGACTATTTCTGATAATGTTTCTCGATTAGCATGAAGTAAATAGAAGCATAAGCTTTTTAACCACCATTTGTTGCAGAGATGTAGAGAAAGTTATGTGAATGGTACCCATCAGATTTCTCCTGATTGCATTGTTTGCAGCTGTTTCGACATTTTGTTGTTGTAGTCAACGTGAAAACGCTGTACAATGTAGAGCTGAGTTAAGGATATACATGCCATACGTCAAATGTATCCGTGAACCTAATTGCAAGTTTCTTTGACGACCGGATAGTTTCCAGGAACCTGTGGCCGCCGAGATCTCCGGATTTGACATCGCCGGACTTCTTTCTATGGGTTTACGCCACACGTCCCCAGACATTGGACGATCTGAAGCACATCACAAAGGAGATTCAAGCTATTGACAACAGAGCCCTCCAACGAGTGGCGAGCACGACGTGTTGAATTGTGTCTTATGCAGGATGGAGGACATTTTCAGCATTTGCTTTAGAGGTAAATAATCTCCCAAAATTGCTCTACAATTTAGGTATAATAAATTGGCACTAGCATAACACGCATTGAAAAAATTAATGAAAGAAATGTGTCAGCTCTATGTAAATCACCCTGTAGTATATACCGGGTGGAAAAATGTCATTACATTAATTTACACCAATGATAGATTTCGATATTTGCAACATATTTTGTATCTTACGTATTTGTATCTGCCATTTTCTACGCAGATAATTTAGTTTTTTTTTTTTCGAAAACAAAAGACAGACAAGCTGGAAATGCTGCAGTTTGTGTGGGTGTCACTTGCACTAGGTCAGTACATAAACACCCTGCGTCGTGTTTGCAAGCGACCGACGTGCTTACATTCAGAAGCGGGTTCACATCCCTGACCGACGTTGCTGAGCTACTTCGTCTGGAAAAGCTGCTCGGAATATTTCATTAATTCTTTTAAGTGATTAATTATTTCGAAACCCTATCCGATGTCCCATAATTCCTACCAAAAATAATGTCAGAAATACGTTACTCTATATATCTTACAAGTAACAAACCATTATCTTCATGTATTCTTGTGGGATTACACATACAATTTGGAACGAAAACAATTTTTTTTTTCGAAATCGGCTGACCAAAGAATAAAATGCCATTAGACTTTTTTGTTTGTAATGCCTCTATGAAGCCCATATTAGAAGGAATGTGGTAAGTTCCCTTCCACCCTTTGTATATGCTTCTTTTAATTTTACGTGACAATTCCTTGGAAACAAAAACACACAACAAAAGAATCTGACACGTTCCATTCATTATCTGTTCCTCAGTCAGTACTTAAATAAGATTATTCTTTTATCTACTTTTTTTGTAGTGTTTAACGCCCGCTTTTACCACTTATGGCACCGTAGGCGATGACATTGGTGATACATGGAATGACGATGGAACACCGGTGGAATGCAATGGTGGGGGAAACCGGAAAACTCTGAGAAACCCGCCCTTGCGCCGCTTTGTCCACTACAAATCCCACATGCAGTCGTTTGGGATCGAACCCGGACCGTCTAGGTGAGAGGCGAGTGATCTAACCACTCGGCCACAGCGCGATCTTTTTTATCTACATCATGCCAATCGAGATATATGAAATTGAGGAAAGTTACGCAGTTTAAAATTGATTCCAATAACAAGGAATGTCTTGGAAACGGTTAATTAAAAAATATACATTGTGTGTTTTAACGATATGTATATTTCTGTGGAATGGATTAGATAGATGGATTCGATAAGTTAGATGAGATTAGATGAGATCAGATAGATGGATGGATGGATGGATGGATGGATGGATGGATGGATGGATGGATGGGTGGATGGGTGGATGGGTGGATGGGTGGATGGATGGATGGATGGATGGATGGATGGATGGATGGATGGATGGATGGATAGATAGATGGATTGGATGGATTGGATATATTGCATAGATTGGATAGATTAGGATAGGATAAGATAAGATAGATAGATAGATGATAGATACTTTATTTCACTGCTTAGGGCGTGGCCCGGTGGCAGCGCTGTCAATGTAATAATACAATGTACAATACAATTGAGTTAAATAAACAATAATGTGAGTAATACCCTGTTAAAATGCCAATGACATAATAGTATACTAATATATACATAATTGTAACAGCAATAATAATAACGCAATATTTTTATTTACTATCCTGACTATAAATCACCCTTCTTTAGGCTCTTTTTACTTTCTCTAAACGCACTATGTACATACTGTAAGGCATTTTCGGAAAAAAGGTCCGTGTGTGTGTGTGTGTCCGTGTGTCTGTGAACACGATAACTCAAAAACGAAAAGTCGGTAAAACACCAAACTTGGTATTTAAGTTTAGTATCTTTCAGGGACACGACACGAAGATTTTGAGAAAAATCCCCCTACCCCCAACTACCCTTTACATGGAAATTTTTTTGGAAAATTTGGTTTTCTCAAAAATGGCTCTAACGATTTTGATTAAAATTTTGCATATTAAAGATATTTACCTAACAAATAAAATGTATATCTTGAATTTTCTGGGAATAGCCTCTGAAGTGTAGTTTATTCTGGATGAACTTTACTGAATTTTGAATAACTGCTAAACCGTAAGAGATGGACAAAAACTTACTGCACAAAAATGTAGAGCACGTTAAAACACACAATTAATGTTGTATACTTTTTTTCGTGAGTTCGTCGTTTTTGAGACATTCCTTATTTTTGGTTTCTGCTATGAAAAACTTATACTTTTCTCACACAGGAACTTGTCAACTCCTATCCATACAAACAAAGGAACATCAGTCACATAGCAACCAGCTTTTGACTATCACTTTAACCTATGGTACTCCCTTATTTCGGTTCTACTTACAAGGAAGCAAGTAATAAGACTATTTCTGCTCATTTTTTCTGATTAGCATAAAGTAAATAAAAGTATAAGCTTTTTAAGAATAATTTGTTGCAGGGATATAGAGAAAGTCATGTGAATGGTACACGATCAGATTTTTAAAACTATTTACACTTTGAGGCAAATGCTCCAGTAATCTGTTTCTTTAGGTTGTTGAGTAATTCTAATGGCTTACTATTTGTGCAAAATTTATTAAAACCATCCGGAATGAACAGGTCTTTAGAAACTATTCCCAGAAAATTCAAGATATACATTTTATTTGTGTCGTAAATGTCCATAACATACGGCATTTTAACCAAAATCATTGGAGTCATTTTCGAGAAAAACAACATTTTCAAAAATGTTTAAGGGTAATTCAGGGTGGAGTGATTTTCCTCAATTTTTTTTTCTCACATCCTTGGATGATACTAACTTAAATATCAACTTTGGTATTTGAGTTTTTTGGGTCGTGGTGTTCACAGTCACACATGACACGCGCGTGGATCTCTATCTGAATTTTTTTGATATAGAGGAACCCAAAACGTGAATTTTCGGTGAAATCTTGGTATTGAATCTTTGGGTGAAGTGCAATAACTAACTCCATGGCATGACAGCTCACAAGGAACCATGACCTACCGCCCGGCCGCTTCGCTCCCCACCTCGGTCTATAGCAGACATCGTGGATGGGGTGCAGTATTGGAGGGTGAAACGTGGCCAGCGCCTTGAACCCTCCCGGCAAGTTAATGCGGTCATCATAACCTAGAGCTGCTTCTTCTCTTTCAAGTAGCTCCTCAGTTGGGACCTCACAAGGCTGAGTGCACCCCGATTCAAGTCTTTCAGGGGTGGGAAAATCCCCACGCCGGTACTGGGAATCGAACCTAGGTCTCCCGCTTGGTTAGCAGCTAAGCTACCACCGCAGCATTGTACCAACCATGTACAATGTAGAGAAAGTAAAAATATTGTTTCTGCTAACGGTTATCTCAATTAGTGTCATGTAGAATAATGTCCTCTGGGAGTAGTTTGTAGAAAAGTTAAAGATATTTATGTGAATGCCTTTCCAACTCCTGTCTTCCATATGACTGGTTTGAAAAAAATATGTATATAACATAAATTGTGTGTTTTAAAGTGCTCTACATTTGTTGTATGGTAAGTTTTTGTCCATCTCTTACGGTTTAGCAGTTATTCAAAATTCTATAAAATTGACCCAGAATAAAGTAGTCTTCAGAGGCTATTCCCAGAACATTCAAGATATACATTTTATTTGTCAGGTAAATATCTGTAATATACGAAATTTTAATCAAAATCGTTAGAGCCATTTTTGAGAAAATCAAAATTTTCGAAAATTTCTCCATGTAAAGGGTAGATTGGGGTGAGGGATTTTTCTCCAAATCTTCGCTTCGCATCCCTGGAAGATACTAAACTTAAATGCCAAGTTTGGTATTTTACCGACTTTTCATTTTTGAGTTATCGTGTTCACAGACACACACACACACACACATACACACACACGAACCTTTTTCTGTAAATAATATTTTTGGATACAGGGGACCCTAAAACATATATTTCCGTGAAATCTCGGTATCGAATATTTTGGTGGAGTGCAATACCTTCTCTATACACTATGTACATAGTGCGTATAGAAAAAGTAAAAAGAAATTCATTCACATTATGTATCTAAGTTTAAAGACAGAATTAACTCCACCTTCAAGATTTTGTTAGGTTAGAGGTTAGAGCTTGGTAAGTACGGGGGACACATTAGTAATTGCGACCAACTACTGGTTTATTGCAGCCTAACCCCCCACCCCTCCGGGGGGGTTTGAGAGGATGGAAAACTACAGGCCAGCACACAGAAAACGGAACTAAGTGCAAAGACGCACGGAAGCCCCTAACAGTTCACTAAATGGCAGCCTTGGCGCGCTACGGAGGCTATACAGGCGCCGGGAGGCCGGAAGGAGAACTCTACAAGGGCACCTAGCCTCAACAGGGGAACCATGCCATCTGCCTGCAAAGCCTCAAGCCACGCAATCATCTTAGCGGCCCCAGGAAAACCAGGTTCAGAGTGCGCAGTCAATGGGGATTAAACCAGGACCTCCTGGATGCCAGTCGCAGACGAAAAATCTGAGCCACCTAGATAATATTTCTATATTGTAAAGCTATCGCCGTCTAAGTCTTCAGATACCTAACAGATCTAAGCGCAAAGACGCACGGATGTCCTTAACATTCACTAGATAGTAGAGTTGGGTCGAGTGATTTATTTTCAGTAGTCGATTCATATGATTCGTTCATCCAACATGAATCGATTCATACGATTCGTTCATGATTCATTAATCGTCGTCATACCTTTTCTGTGTTTGACATATTGTACACGGAGATACTCATTCCTAAACAAAGAAGACGCTCGTGGTGACTTCGGCAGTGTTCGTTTTCTTATGTATAAAATACCTTATATATAAATATTTGCATATAATTTATATATTTAACATTATATGTAAATATATACTTTATATATTTACATATTATTTATTTAGCCCCATGGCCTCAGCACTATTTTCTCACAATAAAATAAATGGTTATAAATCCCTGTACACACCATCGTGCGCACTCGGCAGTTTTCGTCGAAGCTCGGCTTGGTACTTCGCAAAGTGAAGCAAAAGAAAAACAAACCCCAAACACCTAATCATGATTCTTCAAATCGGCGATTCCTTTTGAACGACGATACCTGCTATGATGGATACGATTCATGCCATTCTTTTCGATTCATGCGATTCTTTTTGAACGACGATTCATGTTGAGACTAGCCGATTCCCGCGATTCTTTTTGAACGACGATTCATGCCAAAATTGACACGATTCATGCGATTCTTTCCTTGTAGTCGTTCATATGAACGATTCGTTCATGAATCGCCCCATGTCTACTAGATAGAAGCCTTGGCGAGCCGGGAGGCCGGAAGGAGGCATCTACAATAGCACCTAGCCTCAATCAGAGAGAAGAGAGTTTCATTCGGAACAAGCAACCGTACCATCTGCCTGCAAAGCCTCACTGCACCGACCTGAAACATGAATAAGGGAAATAAAATGGGGAAATGAAATGTAAAGGAATACCAGACGAAACTTTTGAGCCACCAAGCTCGGTGCATTAGATAGTGTATCTACATTATACCGCTGTCTAAATCCACTGATATCTAACTTCTGCCAAAGCGATTCATATAACTGAATTATTCTGCGGGAGGTTTAATTTCACTCATGTTTGTTTTGTAAACAAACTGAACTGAACACGCTTTACGGTTCAGCTGCGGCGCTGAGTTTCTCAGAACAGTAATTTGCTCGGAACATGGAACATGTTCCAATGAATGACACATGAAGCTATCTCTCCGTGTGGAACGTAAATTACTCCTCTGTGTGTCGTCAATGCAAACGATATTCCTATCTAGTCACAACTCTCATCCTCCGTACAGTACAAACTCTGTGTAGCAATATAGTGTTTATAAAAAAAATCTGATGTGTTCCATTCACATGACTTTCTCTACATCTCTGTAACAAGACATTGTTAATAAGCTCTTTTTTTCTATTTACTATTGAAAATCGAGATAAACTTTAGCCAAAACGGTCTTATTACTTAGTTTTTATAAGTAAAATATTAATAAGGGAATATACTAATCTGAACCACAGTCTAATGTCTTAAAATGTGGTTGCTATAGCACTGAAATCCGTTTATTTGCTTGGCCATGTTTTGACAATAACAAAGAATATATCGAAACGGTCAACTCCACAAAAAATATATAGACATAAATTCTGTGTTTTAAGGAGATCTAGGTGTTTTTGGGCCGTAAGTTTTCTTCTATCTCTTAAGAATTATCAGTTATATAAAATTCCGTAATATTCATCCAGAATAAAGATATCTTCAGAGGCTATATCCAGAAAATACAAGATTTTAATGTACGATATTTTAATCAAAATTGTTAGAGCCATTTTTTAGAAAATCAAAATGTTCGAAAAACCTTCCATGTAAAGGGTAGTTGGGGGTGGGGGGATTTTCTTGAAAATCTTCGTGTCTTATCCTTGGAAGATACCATACATAGATACCAAGTTTGGTTTTTAACGGACTATTTGTTTTTGAGCTAAGCTGACCAAAGACACACACACACACACACACACACACACACACACACACACACACACACACACACACTCGCACAAGATATGTTTCTAAAAAGTCTTTTTTGAATTCAGGGAATCCCAAAACACGTATTTCCAGTGAAAACTCGGTATCTAGTTTTTGGGTGTATTACAACACCTTCTGTATACACTATGTACATAATACGTGTAGAGAAAGTAAAATCTGATATGCTCTATTCACATGCCTTTCTCTACATCTATGTAACAAACTATTGTTAATAAGTTTATTCTTCTATTTACTTCATAGAAATAGAGATAAACATTAGCGAAACGGTCTTGTTACTTAGTTCCTTATATGTAAAACAGCAATAAGGGAATACACTTATCTAAACCACAGTCTAATGTTTTAAAATTGCTATGTTAGGTGCTATGGCACTGAAATCCGCTTTTTGCGAGGCCAAGTGTTGACAACAATACAGAATATATCGTAAATGGCTCAACTTCAAGAAAAAAACGCCCTCCGTGGTGTAAGGTTACCATGTTAGTTTCATACAGCCAAGGTCGCGGGTTCAAACCCGGCGGAGGACGATGGATTTTTTTCGGGCGTAAAAATCCTTAGCATGGGTTCCTTCGGAAGGGATGTACAGCCGTTGGTCCCATGTGCATATTTACGACATATAAAAGAACCTCAAACCTGATAAAAGAGGCCTCTGAGCAAAATTAAGCTATCTTTTACGCCCAATATAGAATGGGATGCTGAAAACCACAGTATTTGAACAGGGTCCGTGAATAAAACTCCATTTACATTTTTGTCAGGAAAAAAGTATCACATAAACTGAGTGTTTTAATGAGATCTACATGTTTACCTTCTCTAGCCCCATATGTACAATGCACTTAGGAATAGAGAAGTATTGTATTCCACCCAAAAATTCGATACCGAGATTTCACCGCAAATATATGTTTTAGGGTCCCCTGTATCCAAAAAAAAACATTTTCAGAAAAAGGTCCGTGTGTGTGTCCGTGTGTCCATGTGCCTGTGAACACGATAACTCAAAAATGAAAAGTAGCTAAAATACCAAACTTGGGATTTAAGTTTAGTAACTTCCAGGGATGCGACACGAAGATTTTGAGCAAAATCCACCCACCCCAAACTGCCCTTTACATTGAACTTTTTTCGAACATTTTGATTTTCTTAAAAATGGCTCTAACGATTTTGAGTAAAATATCATATATTAAAGAGATTTACCTAACAAATAAAATGTATATCTTGAATTTTCTGGGAATAGCTCCTGAAAACCTGTTTATTCTGGATGAATTTTGATTAATTTGGCATAACTAGTAAACCGTAAGAGATAGACAAAAACTTACTATACAAACAATTTAGCTCTTATTAAAATACACAAGTTATGTTATATACATTTTTCTCGTGGAGCTTACCGTTTTCGAGGTATTCATTGTTATTAGTTTCAGTTGTGAAGTACTTATACTTTTCTCAGACGGGAGTGTCCGTTTTTCTTTTGTTCTACTCCTGGCCAAGAAAAGAAGGGATTTGCAATGACAATCGCATAACGGCAGCTTTTAAAACATTTGACTATTGGTTTAACCTAGTGTATTCCCTTATTTTCTTCCTACTTATACGGAACTAAATAATAAGAACATTGTGCTAATGAGTACCACGATTAGCAAGGTGCAGAAAGAAGAAGAATCTTATGTATGAAGTTTGTAGAACAGCAAGAGGAAGTCATGTGAGTGTAACACATCAACTTTTTTGTGTAGTAAGTTTTTGTCTATCTCTTACGCTTTACCACTTATGCAAAATTAAAAAAAAATCATCCAGAATTAACAGGTTTTCAGAGGCTATTGCTAGAAAATTCAAAATATACATTTTTATATGCCATGTAAATATCTTAATTAAAAAAGATTTTAATCAAAATCGTTAGAGTAATTTTTGAGAAAATCAAAATTTTCGAAAATTTTTCCATGTAAAGGATAGTTTGGTGTGGGGGGATTTTCTTGAAAATCTTCGTTTCGCATCTTTGGAAGATACCAATCTTAAATACCAAGTTTGGTATCTAATGGTCTTATCGTTTTTGATATATGCTTTACACAGACAGACACACACACACACAGGAACACAGACAGACTGACACAGGCATGGACATTTTTCTAAAAATGCTCTTTGTGGATTCATGGAGTCCTAAAACATGTATATCCGGTGAAATCTCCGTATCGAATTTTGGGGTGCATTACAATACCTTCTCTATTCGCTACATAGTACGTGTAGAGAAAGTAAAAAGTAACCTGAATTAATGCCACTACGTTTCGCAGAGCGTAGAGAAAGTCACGTGAATGGAACACGTCAGAATGGTATGTCCTCGATGGCTCAACAGCAAACATGAAATGTTTTTCGATGTTTTACTATCTGCAGAACATTGACGTGCAAATTTATATTTGTTATATTTACATGGAGAATTAATATTTGCGTGTTTACAAATAAAATAACGTTAGCATGTTTCATCTGACAGTTATTAGTTTGAAATAAATGAAACAAGTTGTGGAAGGTAGTATGAGGGGGAACATGCACGTATACCACAACCCCCGTACCACCCGGACGACGACCAATTATGAGCGATGTTCCTGCATGTTGAGGTGCAGTATTTGAAAATTGGTTCATATATTTCACCTACGTGGGCTCCGTGGTGACAAATTTGAATGTCGATACGCCAGACCGCGAGCGCCTGTGGATTGGCGCACAAAAATCAATGAAAGCTGGGAATACGAGCAGTAGGTGGAGGAGAAAATCAAAATTGATGGCGTGCAAACTGAGAAATGCAAAGGAGGGCTGATAAATAAGGAAATAGTTATTTACGTCACTGGTGGCTTATAAGCTTCATTACCGCACGAATGTGTTTTGCTAGAGCCAAGCGTCGAGTTCTGTAATGACGTGATAATGCTCATATGCCAGTAGCTACACGCAATATTTGTGCTCAAGATGGGATAGTTCATTTATAAACAGGATACTCTGATGCGTTCCATTCACATGACTTTCTCTAAATCTCTGCAACAAATTATTGTTAGAAAGCTCGTGCTTCTATTCACTTCATGCTAATTGATAAAAAAAGAACAGCAGAAATAGCTTTATTAGCTTCTTCCATGTAAATAGCTATGAAATAAGGGAATACCATAGGTTAAAGTGATAGTCAAAGGCTGGTTGCTATGCGACTGAAGTTCCTTTGTTTGTGTGGACAGGAGTTGACAAATTCCTTTGTGAGAAAGGTATACGTTTTTTAAAGCTGAAACCAAAAACAAGGAATATCTCAAAAAACGATCAACTCCACGAAAAAATTGCATGTAACATAAATTGTGTGCTTTAAAGTGCTCTACATATTTTGTGAGGTAAGTTTTTCTCCACATCTTACGGTTTAGCAGTTATGTAAAATTCTTTAAAGTTCATCCAGAATAAAAATGTCTTCAGAGGGTATTCCCAGAAAATTCAAGATATACATTTTATTTGTCAGGTAAATATCTTTAAATTACGATATTTTAATCAAAATTGTTAGAGCCATTTTTTAGAAAATCAAAATTTTCGAAAAAGTTCCATGTAAAGGATAGTTTGGGGTGGGGGGTTGTTTCTCAAAATCTTCGTGTCACATCCCTGGAAGATAGTAAACTTAAATACCAAGTTTGGTATTTTACCGACTTTTCGTTTTTGAGTTATCGTGTTCTCAGTCACACGGACACACACACGCGCGGAGCTTTTTGTGAAAATGCTTTTTTTTTAGATAAAGGGGACCCTAAAACATATAATTCCGTTGAAATCTCGGTATCGAATTTTTGGTTGGAGTGCAATACCTTCTCTATACACTATGTATATAGTGCGTATAGAAGGAGTAAAAATACATTTTTAGAAAAATGTCTATGTATATGTCTGTCTGTGAGCAGCATAGCTCAAAAACGAAGAACTCGGTAAGTACCAAACTTAATATTTCAGTTCAGCATCTTTAGAGAATACGACACGAAGATTTCAAGAAAATATCCACTTGCAATGACCATTTACATGGAAAAAAAATTGTTTTTTTCAAAAATATCTAATAGTTTTTTATTAAAATGCCTTTACGTGGAAAATAAAATTTATATCTTGAATATTATGGGAATACCCTCTTTTTTTTGTAGTGTTTAACGCCTCCTTTAACTATTTACGGCACCGCAGGCGGCGACACTGATGATACATGAATGATGATGGAGTACCAGTGGAATGAGATGGCGAGGGAAACCGGAGTACCCGGAGAAATCCCGCCCCAGCACCGCTTTGTCCACCACAAATCTCACATGCGGTCGCTTGGGATCGAACCCAGGCCGTCTAGGGGAGAGGCAAGTGGTCTAACCACTCGCCCACGGCGCGGGCAAATGGCCTCTGAAGATATTATTCTGAATGAGTTTTTCTGAAATTTACATACCAGGTTAACCATAAGAGATAGAGAAAAACTTACTACACAAAAAGTTTAGGTCTCTTGAAAACACATAGTTTATATTATATACTTTTTTTACTTTCTCTAGCCCCGTATGTACATTGTGCATAGGGATAGAGAGATATTGTATTCCACCCATAAATTCGATACAAATTTTACCGAAAATACATGTTTTAGGACCCCCTGAATCCAAAAAAAGCATTTTCAGAAAAAGGTCCGTGTGTGTATATGTGTCAGTGTGTCTGTGAACACGATAACTCAAAAACGAAAAGTAGCTAAAATACCTAACTTGGAATTTAGGTTTAGTATATTGCAGGGATGCGACACGAAGATTTTGAGAAAAATCCCTCCACCCCAAACTACCCTTTACATGGAATTTTTTTCGAAAATTTTTATTTTCTTAAAAATGGCTCTAACAATTGTGATTAAAATTTCGTATATTAAAGATACTTTTTTGACAAATAAAATGTATATCATGTATTTTCTGGGAATAGCTTCTAAAGACCTGTTTATTCTGGATGAATTTTGCTTAATTTGGCATAACTAATAAACCGTAAGAGATAGACAAAAACTTAGAATACAAAAAATGTAGATCTTGTTAAAATACACAAGTTATGTCATAAGTTTTTATCGTGGAGCTTACCATTTTCGAGGTATTCATTGTTATTAGTTTCAGTTGTGAAGTACTTATACTTTTCTCAGACGGGAGTGTCCGTCTTTCTTTTGTTCTACTCCTGGCCAAGAAAAAAAGCCATTTGTAAAGACAATGACATAACGACAGCTTTCAAAACATTTGACTATTGGTTTAGCCTAGTGTATTCCCTTATTTTCTTCCTACTTATAAGGAACTAAGTAATAAGAACATTGTGTTAATGAGTAGAAAGAAGAAGGTGCAGAAGGAAGAATTATCTTAGTTTGTAGAACAGCTAGAGAAAGTCATGTGAGTGTAACACATCAGATTTTTGTAGAGGTGACCGTTTTCGAGATATTCCTAGTGTTTTAAAAATACTTTTAACTTATCTGATACAAGAACTTTTCAACTCCTGGCATTGGATTTTAATTCCTTAGAAACCAATTTTAAAACATTTGACTGTCGGTTTAGTCTATCCCCCTTTATAATTATAAAGAACTGTGTAATAAAGTCTTTTCTGCTAATATTTATCTCGATTAGCATTTGATAGAAGAACCAGCTTATTAACAATTTGTTACAGAGATGTAGAGAAGGTCGTATGAATGGAACACATCAGATTAATATGGATTTTGTAAAATTCTCTGAATTAAATAAATTAAATTAATGCTTTATTCGAGTTTAAAAGACTACCCGTGCAACGTAACCTTTTATATATACATAAAATCACCTGTATCAGAAATTGGCAAGTTGTATTTGTTAATATAAATATGTTTCTTACAATTGTCTTAGATCGTTTTACAGCTGATTGGCGCAAATAAATGAGGCTATACCTTTAGTACTATAAATGTAGACTTAAAACAGTGTCCTGCTATTACTCTCTGGTCAAGAACCGTAAAGATTTCATTCCCTCCAAAGAAATGACTCCGGAAATTAAACTCTAGTTTAATAGGTATTAGATAAATCCTACGACTATAGCGGGTTCTCAGATCTTCCACTATTAGATAACGAATGAGAAAGATTTCCAAAAACCTAACGTTTAAAAATCACGCGTTTTTATCTACCAACTAAAGTTTTACTTCCTCTACACATACTATGAACATAATATATGGAGAAGGAAAGTATTTTTATTTCACCCAAAAATTCTATACCGAGATTTTACCGGAAATACTTATTTAGGGACCACCTGAATCCAAAAGAAAGCATTTCTAGAAAAAGGTCTGCATGTGTCTGTGAACAGCATAGCTCAGAAACGAAAAGACCGTTAAGTATCAAACTTCGTATTTAGGTTTGGTATCCTCCAAGGATGTGATACGAAGATTTTCAAGAAAATCCCCCCACTACAAAGTACATGAAAAAGTGGCTCTAAGGATTTTGATTAAAATTCCGTATATTAAAAATATTTACATCCCACATAAAATGTTTATCTCGAATTTTTGGGGAAAAATCAAAATTTTAGTATTTTTTTTCAAATAAAGGGTAGTTGGCGGTGAGGGGATATTCTTGAAAATCTTCCTGTCGCATCCTTGGAAGATACCAAACCTAAATACTAAGTTGTTATTAAACGGTCTTTTCGTTTTTGAACTATTGTGTTCAGAGACAAACGCACCTTTTTCTTTTGGATACAGGGGATTCTGAAACGTCTATTTCCGGTGCAATCTCGACATTGAATTTTAGAGTGTAATACCTTCTCTAAACAATATGTAAATAATACGTGTAGAGAAAGTAAAAGTTAGGGTGCTCCATTCAAACACTTTATATGTTCTATAACTCCATGGCACTACAGCTCACAAGGAACCTTGGCCTACCGCCCGGCCGCTGCGTCCTCCATCTCGGTCCATGACAGACGTCATGGAAGGGGTGCAGTATTGGAGGGTGAGACGTGGTCAGCCCGTCGAATCCCTCCCGGCCGGTTAAGGCGGTCCTCATAAGCCATTACTTCTCCAGCAAGTAGCTCCTCCAGGGACCTCACGAGGCTGAGTGCACCCCGGTCCAGGCCTCCCAGTGGGGGAAAAATCCCCACGCCGGTACTGGGAATCGAACACAGGTCTACCGTTTGGCAAGCAGCAGCGCTACCACCGCCCTAAGGAGATGACCAAGTATTCTATAATAAAGGTATATTCCTCCGTGTCCTTCATGCTAATCAAGATAAATATTAAAAGGAACTTTCTTGTAAGTAGAAAAGAATGCACTACGCTAAAGCGATAGTCAAATCCTTTAAGGCTCGCTTCGCGTGTGTTCATCACATTAGAGAAGTACCGAGGTCAATCTCCGTTAATCTGAAAATATTTTCTTTTCCGAAGTTTTCCCTTATCCTGCGGAGACAAATGTCGAGTAATTCTAAGCTCCATGGTCCCCGAATCATCCGCAAGCGAATTTTTTTATAAAAACAAACAAGAATAATTTTAATAAATACGAAGGTGTGCAAATAAGTAAAATATAGCGACCTATAATTCATAACCACTTCACCCACTCTCCTCAACGCCCATTGGCCAGCGCCGACCAATAATAGCACGCAAGGCCTTCCCCTACAGAGCAACTTGCCGCTGATGACGTGCTGTTATTCTGTACAAACAAACACCCTTGCAGAGCCTTCAACCCCATTCAGAGACACCTCCGCCTCCTCCAAGAGAAGTGCGAACGTTGGCGGTTGTCCATCAACCTGGAGAAAAGCCACGCTATCCTCTTCACCAAATGTCGCTTTCCCGCAAACTTCCCTTCATTCACGCACCTCAGATGAAGGATTGAATGGACGAAAACCATCACCTACTTGGGGGTGAAGCTTGACAAGGGGAGCACATCAGGGAAGTGAGGTGTCTGGGCTAGGCCTCCTTATACCCGATGTTTAATTTGCGTCTTTTGAGGGCTCTCATAGTCCCCATTCTAATCTACCTCAACGAGATCTGGGGCATGGTGGCAGACTTCAGTCTGCTCTTGCTTCAAGGGGTACAGAAGGATTTCCTACGAGACTCCTGCACGAAGCCTCTGGTCTGCCATACCTGGAGGACGGGCGACGGGCAATAAAATTCAACAAAGGTTTGCCATTCCATCGGAGCGCTCTCGTTAGGTCTCTTGGGGATTATAATCTCAGAAACCGCCACTTCAGGCGTTACCGGCTTTCCCGCATGGCTTGCGGGCATCCCCGGTAACGAAGGATTCCAACAGCTGCTACGGCTCAGCTCCTTACAATCTTTCAATAGTTGCTTGGACTTCAAACTTTCAACCCCAAAATAAATATTTTGGAAAATAATTACAACAGCTATTCACAAGGGCCGTTGCACCATGACTGGCAACCGTTGAGGAGCAAATTTGCTACCTCCTGTCACCTCATTTTTCACCCGCCATCCTGCAAACTCCAAATTCCTGTCAGTACGTGGTTAAATTCTAGCAAAAATAGGAACACGTCTAACACACATCGGGCTGCCCTCAGCCTGCTAACTGATGGTGCATGTTTACTTGCCTCTACTTCCCTGATAATGGCGACAGGAAACGTTGAAAGCTTGGAAATTAATCCAACACTTAACTAGAGGACATCCCGAGAAGAATTCGGTAAAAAAATAGAAACGTACTACACAAAAATATATATCTAGTTAAAATACACAACTTATGTCTTATACCTGTATAAATATATGAACAAAAATCTGACGTGTTCCATTAACATCCCCTTCTATACATCTCTGCAATAAATTATTGTTAAAAAGATTATGCTTCTATTTACTTCTCGCTAATCCAGTAAAAAATAGCAGAAATAGTCTTATTACTTGCTTCCTTGTAAGCAGAAGCGAAACAAGGGAGTACCATAGGTTAAAGTGAAAGCCAAAAGCTGGTTGCTATGTGACTGATGTTCCTTTGTTTGTATGGACAGGAGTTGACAAATTCCTGTATGAGAAAAGTATGTCTTTTAACGGTGAAATCAAAAACAAGGAATATATAAAAAACAATCAACTCCACAAGAAAAAGGTATATAACATAAATTTGTTTTTAATGTGCTCTACATTTTTTGTGTGGTAAGTTTTTGTCCATTTCTTACGATTTAGCAGTTATACAAAATTCCGTAAAATGTATCCAGAATAAAGTAGTCTTCAGAGGCTATTCCCAGAAAATTCAAGATATACATTTTATTTGTCAGGTAAATAGCTTTAATATACGGTATTTTAATCAAAATCGTTAGAGCCATTTTTAAGAAAATAAACAATTTTGAAAAAAGTTCCATTTAAAGGGTATTTTGGGGTAGGGGGATTTTTCACAAAATCTTCATTTCGCATCCCTGGAAGATACTAAACTTAAACACCAAGTTTGGTATTTTACCGACTTTTCCTTTTTGAGTTATCGTGTTCACTGACATACGGATACATGGACACACACACACACTGACGGACCTTTTTCTGAAAATACTTTTTTTGGATACAGGGGACCCTAAAATATATATTTCCGGTGAAATCCAGGTATCGAATTTTTGTGTGGAGAGCAATACCTTCTCTATACACTATGTACATAGTACGTGTAGAGAAAGTAAAAAGAACCGAATTCAATTGTTTCACATAACGACAGCTTTTATAATATTTGACTATTGTGTAAGTTTTTTCTTATAAGGACTTCACCAAACCATTTATATTTTTACTTTCACTAGCCCCATATGTACAATGTACATAGGGATAGTTAAGGTATTGCAATGCACACAAAAATTCTATACCGAGATTTCACCGAAAATGCATGTTTTAGGTCTCCCTGAATCCAAAAAAAAGCATTTTTGGAAAATGTTCCGTGTATGTATGTCTGTGTGTCCGTGGACAGCAAAGCTCAAAAACGAAAAGAGCGTTATATACCAAACTTGGTGGTTAAGTCTGGTATCTTCCAAGGATCGGACACGAAGATTTTCAATAAAATACCCCCACCCCCAACTACCCTTTACATGGAACTTTTTTTGAAAATTTTGATTTTCTCAAAAATGACTCTAACGATTTTGATTAAAATATCGTATATTAAAGATATTTACCTGACCTATAATATGTATATCTTGAATTTTCTGGGAATAGCCTCTGAAAACTACTTTATTCTGAAGTAATTTTGCATAACTGCTAAACCATAAGAAATAGACAAAAATTTACCGCACCAAAAATGTAGAGCACATTAAAACAAACAATTTGTGTTATATACTATTTTCGAGGAGTTGATCGTTTTTTAAATATTCCTTGTTTTTGGTTTCAGCTTTGAAAAACTTGTACTTTATCATACAGGAATTTGGGAACACGTGTCCATACAAACAAAGGAACTTCAGTCTCTTAATAGCCATCTTTTGTCTATCACTTTAACCTATGATACGCCCATATTTCCCTTCTTGTTACTAGGAAGCAGGTAATAAGACTATTTCTGTTAATTTTTTCTCGATTAGCTTGAAGTAAATAGAAGAATAAGCGTATTAACAATAATTTGTTACACAGAAGTAGAAAAAGTCATGTGAATGGGACACATCAGATTTTTGTTAGCCATGAAGAAGCTAAGTGTATTTCCTTATTTTCCTTTCCTTATAAGAATGCAAGTAATAAGGCAATTTTTGATAATGTTTAGCTCGATTAGCAAGAAGTAGATACAAGAACTGTCATTTGTAAGTATAGTGTGTATGCAGAACAGGTAGAGAAAGTCATGCGAATTGAACAAATTCAATACTTTTATTTTATTAAGGTGGATATACCAGCGCCGGCTGATAAGGCCCGGGCCTCTCAATGAAAACAGCATTTAAAACTTTCTTTTGTTTTTGTTTTTGCTTTATTTCTCAACATAATCTCCAGAAAGGCTAACACATTTTTCATATCGGTGTTGTAATTTAATTAAACCATCTCTGTAGTGCGATTTATCAAGGTCCTCAAAATAGGTGTTTACCGCATCAATGACCTCCTTGTAGCTGTGAAATCTTTGTCTTCCAAGAAATTTTTTGGTATTCGCTGGGTGCTAGATCTGGCGAATAGGGTACATGTTCAAGCAATTCAAACTTTAATTCACATATTTTCTCCGTTATAATGACTAAACGATGGGCCAGAGCATTGTCGTGATGAATCATAATTTTTTTTTATTCTTTTGCCAAATGAGGTCTTTTTCTGTTCATCTCATCACTCAAACGTTCCAGTAAGCTTGCATAGTAGTCACTAGTGATATTTCTGCCCTTTTCCAAGTAAGCAATAAAAATAATTTCCTGTGCAACCCAGAAAACACTCACCATAACCTTGTTAGCTTGGTGTTGGTTCACTTGGCGCAATCCACTGTATTGACTGTGGAGTGTAGTGAAGTATCCAAGTTTCATCCATGGTAATAAGCCGTCTCAAAAATTCACTGGAATTTTTATGGTAGAGCTCCACATTCTTAACAGAAAAAGTTTTTCTTTGCAACTTTTGATCAGGTGTCAAGAAACGCGGCATCCGTCTTGCACAGACCTTGTGAAAGCCCAAAAAATTATTTAAAATATTACCTGCACATTCTTTTAATATGTTTATTCCCTCTGCTATCTCAAACAACTTTAATCTGCGGTCTTCCAGTACTAAAAGATGTATTTTTTCAAATGATCTCTGGAGTTGTCACTTCTACAGGGCGTCCAGAGCGAGGCTCATCACTAGTGCTCGTACGTCCCATTTTAAACTCTACAACCCACCTTTTAATCATTGAATATGAAGAGACAGAGCCTTTCAATGTACTGTCCATTTCCTCCTTGATTTCTTTAGGCGTTAAGTCTTTCAAATGGAAGTATTTAATCACTGCTCGTTTTTCCAAATCTTCTATTTTCGTGAAAACTCTAAAGTTGTCTTGTTTAAAATGCTGTCATTCGAAAATTAAACAGGTTATTGATCTGTAACTATGGATACAAGCTAACCTAGTGTTAAACCTATACAATGTTACCGTTTAACTGGCCTAGTGGCGCCATATCTATGTGAGGCCTGGGAATTATCAGCTGACACTCATATGAATATAAGGTATATATATGTATCTTATCATATTTGTCCATAGGATAATAAAATAGTGTACATAACGGATTATATGGCGAATTCTCGGCAGCTAGATTAGAACTGGTGTCCTGTGGATTACTCCCATTACACCCTGGAGGGGGTGTTTTCATCAGCACGACGAAGAGATGCATAATCTCCCCACTAAGCTCCGACATCATTATGTTAGCATAAACCACAATAGTCATTATCTTCAACACAATAGCTTTATCACCTCTCACTACTTCAGCGCTTTCTAAACCTTATAGTTCTGGTCCCTCCTTTTTAATTTCCCCACACGTGCTATGTACCTAGTGTATAGAGAAGGTAATGTATTGCACTAAAAATTTGATACCGAGATTTCACAGGAAATATATGTTTTAGGGTCCCCTTTATCTAAAAAAAGCATTTTCGGAAAAAGGTCAGTGTTAGTGTGTGTCTGTGAACACGATAACTCAAAAACGAAAAGTAGGTAAAATACCAAACTTGGTATTTAAGTTTAGTATCTTCCAGAGATGCAACACGAAGATTTTGAGAAAAATCCCCCCACCCCCAACTACCCTTTACATGGAAGTTTTTTCGAAAATTTTGATTTTCTCAAAAATGCCTCTAACGATTTTGATTAAAATTTCGCATATTAAACATATTTACCTGATAAATAAAATGTATATCTTGAACTTTCTGGGAATAGCCTCTGAAGAGTAGTCCATTCTGGATGAATTTTACTGAATTTTGAATAACTGCTAAACCGCAAGAGATGGACAAAACCTTACTACACAAAAAATGTAGAGCACGTTAAAACACACAATTTATGTTATATACATTTTTTCGTGGACTTCGTCGTTTTTGAAACATTCCTTATTTTTGGTTTCTGCTATGAAAAACTTACTTTTCTCATACCGGAATTTGTCAACTGCTGTCCAAACAAACAAAGGAACTTCAGTGACATAGCAACCAGCTTTTGACTATTACTTTAACCTTGGTGGTTCCTTATTTCGCTTCTACTTACAAGGAAGCAAGTAATAAGACTATTTCTGCTAATTTTTTCTGATTAGCATAAAGTAAATAAAAGTATAAGCTTTTTAAGAATAATTTGTTGCAGGGATATAGAGAAAGCCATGTGAATGGTACACGTTAGATTTTATTAGTTAAAATAATTTTATGTGTCAAGCTGGTCTTTAACTTTTGTTAGGCACTGTAGTGTGTATAACGGATTATATAGGCAAATTCTCGGCAGCTAGATTAGAACTGGTGTCCTATGGATTACTCCCATGGTGTTTTCATCAGCATGACGAAGGGATACATATCTCCCCACTAAGCTGCGACATCATTATGTTAGCATGTACCACAACAATAATGTACATCATTATCTCTAACACGTAATAATATGTTAACTTTATCACCTCTCATTACTTCAGCGTTTTCTAAACCGTATAGTTCTGGTCCCTCCTTTTTCATTATATAGAATCACATTAAAGAAACTTTCACGAAGCAGACGGACTCGCCTCTATAATTGTACAAACTTTAATTACGATGTTTCAATGACTTGTGCGCATAAAAGCTTCTGAAAAAACAGATGAGCAGCTAAATGAGATGCATAAACAATGACAGCTACGTTCTTTTGTTAATAATGCGAATAGAAACCTCAAAAGGGGAGAAAATATCTCTCTGTGCAGTTTAGAACTCTATGCTGAGATTGACTGCAAAGAATGCAATCTAGAGTTTTTGTATGGAAACGTGGCCGCAATGCAGGGAATTGCTTTGTGGAGAATTATTACTTTCTCTAGCCCGTATGTGCATTCTAGATAGTCTACAGAGAACGTATTGTATTCCACTCAAAAATTCGATACCGAAGTTTAAGGAGAAATATATGTTTTAAGCTCCCCTGTATCCGAAAAAAGCGTTTTAACTTTCTCTACACGCAGGTAGTATGTACATAGAGTATAGAGAAGGTATTACATTCCATCCAAAAACTTGATACCAAGAATACACCGGAAATAGACGTTTTACATTCGCATGTATCCAGAAAAAAAAATTACTTTCTCTACACGTACTATGTATGTACATAATGTATAGAGAAGTTATTGTATTCCAACCAAAAATTCGATACAGAAATTACCCTGAATCGAAAAAGAAGCATTTTTAGAAAAACATCTGTGTCTGTGTTTTAAGCATAACTCAAAAACGAAAGGTCCATTAAATACTCAAATATGATATTTAAGTTCAGGAATGCAACACGAAGATTTTTAAGTGAATAAATCATCCCAAACTACCCTTCACAAGGCAAATTATTTGAAACTTTTGTTTTTCTCAAAAATGGCTGTAACGATTTTGATAAAAATTCCGTATATTAAATATACTTACATGTATATCTTGGATTTTCTTGAAATAGCCTCTCAAGACCTCGTTATTCTGTGTGGATTTGTTTAAATTTTGCAAAAGTGGTAAACAAAAACTTACCAAATAAAAAGTTTGGAACTCGTTATAACATTTTTTTTCTTTCCATAGCGATAACCGTTTTACAAATATTCCGAGTTATTTGTTTTAGTTTTTGTGTACCAAAACCTATCTCAAAGTACCTTTACTTTCGTCTCTCTTTTGTTTACTCCTAGCAAGCTAAGAAAAACGAATTTCAATTGTTACACATAGCAACCGGATTTTAAAGATGTCACTATTGCTTTAGCCTGGGCAGGCACTAATTTCTTTGCAACTTAAAAAGAAACAAGCAGTAATATAGTTCTGATAAAGGTTTATCAGATGTTAATAAAATATTAATTTTTACTTTCTCTACATATACTATGTACATAGTGTAAAGAGAAGATATTCACTCCACGAAAAAGTTCTATACCGAGATTTCTCTGGAAAAATATTTTTAGGGTTTCCTGTTTCCAAAAAATGTATTTTCAGAAAAAGGTCCGTATGTGTATGTGTGTCCGTGTGACTTTGAACACGATAATTTAAAATCAAAAAGTGGGTAAAATACCACATTTTGTATTTAATTAAATATCTCCCAGGGATGCGACACGAAGATTTTGAGAAAAATCCCCCCCACCTCAAGCTATCCTTTATATGGAAATTTTTTCGTACATTTGGATTTTCTAAAAAAATAGCTCTAACGATTTTGATTAAAATATCGTATATTAAAGATATTTACGTGACAAATAAAATGTATATCTTGAATTTTCTGGGAATAGCTTCTGAAGACTACTTTATTCTGGATGAAATTTACGGAATTTTGAATAACTGATAAACCGTAAGACTTAGATAAAAACATACTACACAAAAAATGTAGAGCAAGTTAAAACGCAACATATATGTTATATACATTTTTTTCGTGGAATTGATCCGTTTTTAGATATTCCTTGTGTTTGTTTCTGCTATGAAAATCTTACTTTTCTCATACAGGAATTTGTCAACTACTGTCTTTTGTAAGGAAATTTGTTTTTATAACAGCTAGATAAAGTCACGTGGATGGAATACACTAGATTTTCTTGTATTCTTGCTGTAAAATACATTTGAGAAGAAAGAGCGTGGTAAGGAAGGGTTTGAAAATCTGTTGAGATATTGTGGCGGAAGAACCACCTCTCACAGTTGTCAGGTTAGAGTCTATATTTCAGATGAACTCCATCAATGTTTCGACAGCTTGAAGTGGTGTTTTTCGTTCACAGTTCGTTATTCTTTCTGACATGTACTTCTGCTTTCCTTATTACTTATATTTCATTCACATAACTTTCTCTAGCTCATATACAAACTATTATTACAAAATAGTTATGCTAATCAAGATAAACAATAGCATACTTCTTGTAAGTAAGGAAGAAATAAGGGAATACATTAAACTAAAATCGATAGTTGGTCGCTATGTGAAACAATTGAGATTATGTTTTCGCCATGCACGGTGCCGTTTGTGAAAAGTTGGAAAGAAACAACAAGGAATATCTGGAAAACGGACAAATCATAATTTTTTTTTGGGAAATATCTTAAATGTGCTATATTTTTGAGAAAACAAAATTTTTCCATGTATAGGGAAGCTATTGGTGGGGAGATCTGCTTGAAAATATTCCTTTCGTGTCCTTTCAAGAATCTAAACATAGTTACCAAGTTCGATATTTAACAGTGTTTTCGTTCTTGATCTTTGCTCTCCATAGACAAACACATATACACACGGACCTTCTAAAAGTCCATTCACATGACTTTCTCTAGAGCTCTGTACCAAATTATTGCTATACAGCGAATGCAAATATTTACTTCAAGCTAAACGAGAAAAAATTAGCAGAAATAGTCTTCTCACTTGCTTCCTTGTAAGTAGAAGCGAAATAAAGGAGCAATATGGGTTAAAGTGATAGTCAAAATCTCATTGCTATGTGACTGAGGTTTATTTGTTTGTATGGACAGGAGTTGACAAATTCCTGTATGAGAAAAATATGCTTTTCAAAGCTGAAACAAGGAATATCTAAAAAGCGATTAACAACACAAAAAATGTGTATAACATAACTTGTATGTTTTAACGTGCTCTACACTTTTTGTGTGGTAAGTCTTGTTCATCATTTACGGTTTACCAGTTATGTAAAATTGATCTAGAATAAAGTAATCTTCAGAGGCTATTCCCAGAAAATTCAAAATATACATTTTATTTGTGAGGTAAATATCTTTAATATACGATATTTTAATCAAAAGTTTTAGAACCATTTTTAAGGAAATCAAACTTTTCGAAAAAAGTTCCATGTAAAAGGTAGTTGGGGGTAGGTGAATTTTCATAAGAATCTTCGTGTCGCATCCTTGGAAGATACCAAACTTAAATACCAAGTTTAGTATTCAACGGTCTTTTCGTTTTTGAGCTATGCTGTACACAGGCACACACGGACCTTTTTCTGAAAATACTTTTTTTGGATTCAGGGGGACCCAAAACATGTATTTCCGGTGAGATCTCGATGTCAAATTTTTAGTGGAATGCAATACTTTCTCTATAGTACTGTAAGGGAAATAAAAAGTATTATTTTATGTATAGCATACTAATCGAGATAAACATTAGCAGAATTGGTCTTATTACTTGCTTCCTTGTAAATAGAACGGAAATAAACCGACAGTCCAGTCTTTTAAAAGATGGTCGCTCTGTGAAACAATTAGGTTTGGTTCGCTTTGCACGGTCTCACTTATGAAAAGTTGGCTTCAAAATGAAACCAATAAAAGTGAATATCTGAAAACAGTCAACTGTACAAGAAAACCATATATGTCATAAATTATGTAATTTAACATGAACTACGTATTTGTTTCTTTAGATTTAGCATCTCTTATGGTTTAACATGTATGCAAAATTCTGCAAAACTCATCTAGAATGAAGAGACTATTCCTAGAAAATTCAGAATATACATTTTATTTGTGATGTAGATATTTTTAATATACAGTAATTTAATGAAAATTATTACAGCTATTTTTTAGAAAAATAAAATGTTTGAAAATGTTTTCCGTAGTTCCTGATGGAAGATTTTCTTGTCGCATTGTTGGAAGAGACTAATAAACACCACGTTTGGTATTTAAAGATAGGTATTTTCGTTTCTGGCTATTCTGTCTCTATAACACACACACATACACCCACGCGAACGTTTTTTGTTGTAAAAATGCCTTTTATGGACTTAGGGTACTTCAAAATGTATACGGAGTATTAATGAACTACACCGAAATAAATTGCGAGATTGTGCACGTGACTGATATAAGTAATTTGAGATCGGCGATGCATGGTCCCCGGATAAACATAACGTTAAACGTGTGGGTATCAGATGTTGATAAGTAGGTGTTAAAGCAAAGCAGGTTGAAAAAAATGGCTTAGAATGTCTTTAAAACTGCTGCCCGAGTATAGAAATATCGATTTTTAGCAGCTCGTTACTAGCGTTCTCAAGATTTAATGTCGCAAAAATCTGTAAAATCTCGAACTAATCACTTGATAGTGCGACACTGAGCATTCATTAACTACGTTCTTGAGTTATGTAGTCTACTCTGGAGGCTTAATGCGTAACACGGGAAAATGCCACCCCGAAGGTCATGAGTTCGATTCCTGTCGTAGAGTAAATTTTTTTATTATTATTTTTACTTTCTCTATACGCATTATGTACAGAGTGTATAGAGAATGTATTGCACTCCACCAAACATTTTGATACCAAGATTTCACCGGAAATATACATTTTAGGGTCCCCTGTATCTAAAAAAAAGTATTTTCAGAAAAAGAACCGTGTGTGTGTCCGTGTGCCTGTGAACACGATAACTCAAAAACGAAAAGTCGGTAAAATAAACTTGGTATTTAAGTTTAGTATTTACCGGGGATGCGATACGAAGATTTTGAGAAAAATCCCCCCACTCCAAACTACCCTTTACTTGGAATATATTTCGTAAATTTTGATTTTCTAAAAAATGGCTCTAAGGATTTTGATTAAAATATCGTATATTAAAGATATTTACCTGACAAATAAAATGCATATTTTGAACTTTCTGGGAATAGCCTCTGAAGACTACTTTATTCTGAGTGAATTTTACGGAATTTTGCATAAGTGCTAAACCGTAAGAGAGAGACAAACACTTACATTCAAAAAATGTAGAGTACATTGAAACATACAATTTATGTTGTATACATTTTGTCGTGGAGTTGATTGTTTTTGAGATATTCCTTGTTTTTAGTTTAAGCTATAACATCTTATATTTTTCTTATATAGGACTTTGTGAACTCGTGTCCATACAAACAAAGGAACTTCAGTCACATAGCAACCAGCCTTTGACTATCACTTTAACCCATGGTACTCCGTTATTTCGCTTCTACTTTCAAGGAAGCAAGAAATAAGAGTATTTCTGCTAATTTTTTCTCAATTGGCAGGAAGCAAATAGAAGCATAAGCTTTTTAAAAATAGTTTATTGCAGAGATACAGAGAAAGTCATGTGAATGGAACACATCAGATTTTTTTCATTCCAGACGAAGTGCCGCGATACTGGCGCCTTCAGAAACTTATAGCCGTTACTTCGAAATGTCAATAAACAGGCCATAGGTCTCCTATCTCAAATTATTTATTTAAGTAATCTAGATATTCTGTGAAAATATTTCTGTGTAGTTCATTAAACCCCTGTATTTTCGGTGAACTTTCGATACCTATCTATTGTGTACATAGTGCTAGAAAAAGTAAAATTTTATCCATTGATCAACAACAAATATGTTTAGTAGTTTAATAATTTACAACATACCTTCTGTCAAGAAAGTACCGGGAATTGATCATTTAAAAATCCTGTTTAAAAGGGGATTCAAAATTATACTTGTCGCTAAGTTGGTACTACTTTCCTCTATACCCACGTGGAGTTTGATCGTCATTTGTCATCTAGTTTGTTTACAGTACGCCATTTTGTTAGTTCATCTCAAAGGTGATTTGCGATTTTACGATGGATACAAATATTGAACAAAGAATCTGTCTCAAATTTTGCATTGCAAATGGTATTTCGTGTGCCGAATCGCTGAAAATGTTACAGAGGGCTTACGGTGAATCGACTTTATCAAAAACACGTGCATATGAGTGGTACAGTGCATTCAAAAGTGGTCGAGATGTGGTGGAAGATGTGCCTCGCTCTGGTTGCCCATCAACGGTTTCAACTGAACTGAACATCGCTAAAGTGAAGAAAATGGTATCTGAAAATCGTCATTTAGGTCTGAGAGAGATTGCCGCTGAATTTTCTGTGTCTGACGAATCGATTGTTTGGGCATGACACGCGTTGCAGCTCGGTTAGTTCCGAAAGACTTAGAATTTTCTACAAAAACTCAATCGCGTAAGAATCGCTGAAGACATGCTAGAACGAGTCAGTTCCGATCCCACATTCATGAAACGCATTGTAACTCATGATGAGACGTGGGTTTACGAGTTTGACACTCAAACCAGTCAACAAGCTTCCGAATGGCGCCTTCCAACTGAACCAAATCTAAAAGAGCACGTCTAACTGGATCAAAACTGAAAGTCACGTTGACATTTTTTTTTTTTTTTCGATTATCGCGGTGTCGTGCACTTAGGGTTCTTGCCAGAAGGTTAGATGGTAAATAAAGACTATTGTCTGAGCGTTTTGCGGCGTTTGAGAGAACAAATACGGCGAAAAAGGCCAGATTTGTGGAACGCCACCTCGGCGATTCTGCACCACGATAAAGCACCAGCTCACAAGGCTATTATTGTGAACGAATTTCTGGCCAAAAACTCAACAAATTTCATCAAACAACCACCGTATGCACCTGATCTGGCTCCTGTTGATTTCTTTCTCTTTCCAAAAGTCAAGTTACCACTTCGAGGCACCCGTTTTCAGTCGATAGAAGACATAAAGGAAAATTCGCGGCGACAATTGACATTGATTCCTAAAAATGCCAACAAATATGTTTTGATGATTGGATTATTCGTTGGCATAAATGTAGATAATTTCAGAAGGGGCCTACTTTGAAGGCGATAAAATAAAATTGGGTGAATAATTCAATTTTTGTGTTTTCTTGGCAAATTCCTGGAACTTTCCTGACACAGTAGTACAATCTCAGGCCACTTGCTAGTGTAACCGACATAGAATATTTAGCACATGTTTCAATTATAGAATTGTAATAAACATTTTAACGTGTAATTAAACAAACAATCACTATCTGATAATCTAATTTGTTATATTCATATGTTCTGCCATCAAATCATTATTACAAAATATTAATCCTTTCGCTACGTAATTTTAATCGAGATAAACAGGTATAAGCAGAAATTTTCTCATTACTTAGTTCCTCATAAATACAAGGGTAATAAGAGAATGCACTAGGCTAAAGCGTTATACAGATCCTTTAAAATCTGGTCGCTATATGAAAAGATTGAATAGCATAGCTCAAAACCGAAAAGACTGTTAATACCAAACTTGGTTTTTAATTTTGGTGTATTCCAAGAATGCGACACGAGAGTTATCAAGAAAATTCCCTCCCTCCAAACTACCCTTTACATGGAAACAATTTCGAAACTGTTGATTTTCTTAAAAAGGCTCTAACGATTTGACAAAAATATCTTATATTTAAGATATTTACATGGCAGATAAAATGTATATCTTGAATTTTCTGAGAATAGCCTCTAAGACCTCTTTATCCTGGATGATTTATATTGAATTTTGCATAAATGATAAACCGTAAGAAATAGACAAGAACTTACAACACAAAAAATGTAGATCACGATAAAACACAATTTATGTCATATGTTTTGTTTTTTTTCTTGGAGTTGGCCGTTTCCGAGATATTCCTTGTTATGGATTTGAGTTTTAAAATACTTGTCGGGAACTTGTCAACGCTTGGCCACTCAAAGAAGCGGATGTCATTCCCATAGCAACCACGTTTTAAAATATTTGACTTTCGGTTTAGCTTAGTATATTCTCTTATTTCCGTTCTACTTATAAGGAACAAAGTAATAAGACCGTTTCTGCTGATATTTTAGCATTAAATAGATAGAAGAACAAGCGTATTAACAATAATTTCATCAGGTTTTTTAGAACTATGTTTTATTTAATGTCGCTTTAACAACTTGGCCATATCGCGATGCTATGATACTATTTGGTTAAATACCTACCTTGTGGGTAGTGAACAGTAACTTTTTAAGGTCTCATTTCCGAACGATTCTATTTTCAATCACCTCTAGTAGATGGTGTTAGAGAGTCGTTCAATCTACCTCCATAGTCAGATGGCAAAATGCTATCAGCATCTCATCTCACCCATATCTACAACATAGCTGCGCGACGGTCAGATAGGGTTTGGGACCTACTAGTTACATTATTTACCGATAGGTGGCAGTGTAGTCATAATTACCCTATGTTTTCAGTTTTGCTATTGTTTTAGACTGAATATGGAGTTTCCAGTCCGGTATTTACCTCGGAGACTGAGGGAAACTTTGTGGAAAACTCAATTTGATTTGTCAGGCCATAAGATTTAAATAAGGGACCTCCGGAATGCGGACCAGAAGTCGTTAAAACTTAGACCATCCCACAGTTTAGGTACTATATGAAGTGAATGTCGCTCTTTTAACGCAATTGAACAATACAATTTGATGTAGGTCTTTCCTTAAGCCTGAAGAATGTTGTAAAAGTTGAGTTTGTAGCGCAAAAGTTCCTACATTTTATTGGTATCCGATATGAGGATAATAAAGTGTGCAATGTTATCACAGCAAAGCGTTTCTAAAGAGCAAAATATTTTGAATATTACACTCTATATATGAACGAATAGTTCATATGAACGACAACTCAGAGATTCGTGTCAATCTTGGCATTAATTGACGTTCAAAATCAATCGTGAGGATTGTTTCAACGTGAATCGTTCTAGACATAGAATCGCATGAATCGGTTGACCATAGCAGATATCCTCGTTCAAAAAATTCGCAGATTTGAAGAATCGTGATCAGGTGTGGAGATTTGTTTTTCTTTTGCTTCCATCTTTGCAAGTACCAAGGGCAAGGGGAGTTTCGGCGAAAACTACCGATTGTGCACGATATTATGTACTAGAATTTATAATAATTTATTTTACCCTGAAAAAATAAATAATTCTGAGGAATGAGGATAAATATAAGTATATAAAATGTATAAATTATATATACAATATACATAAGAAAACGAACATTGCCGAAGCTACCACGAGCTTCGTTACATCGGTTAGGGAAGAGTTATTGTACACCTGAGAGCAAGCCTTGAAACTTACAACTGTTTCATGTATATTGCAGTATCCTAAATATATTTTCACAGCTAAGACGTCACCATATTAGCAAGACATATAACTTCAGAAACAAAAGTTTACAACAAATAAAGCAATTATGCTCCAACATAATACGTATAGGAACATAGTAATTAATACAATAAAATTACCTGCAATATTCAGGAAGAAAAGCTGGTTGCTATGTGACTGAAGTTGCTTTGTTTCTATGGACACGAGTTGACAAATTCCTGTATAAGAAAAGTATAATTTTTTTCAAATCTAAAACTAAAAATAAGGAATATCTAAAAAACGATTAACTCCATGAAAAAATGTATATAACATAAATTGTGTGTTTTAACGTGATCTAAATTTTTGGTGATGTAAGCTTTTGTCCATTTCTTACGGTTTAGCAGTTATGAGAAATTCTGTAAAATTCATCCAGAATAAAGTAGTCTTCAGAAGCTATTCCCAGAAAATTCAAGATGGTAAAATTTTGGTATTTAATTATTCGTTGGAATGCAATACTTTCTCTACCTATTATAAATTAAAAATCCGCTTGAATTCCTTATTGCAAAAGTATTTAATTTTCCCTTGTCCTCAAGATACATTTTAAAACTCTATATCATTCTAACCTAAAAGTCTGTTTCTTAGTAATCATGAGCGTTGCAAATTTATAATTGCCTGCAAAACTCTGTTAGGAAAAATGACTTTGTTTCCTGTAGGGTTTTATCTAAACTTTACGAAGTTATAACAATAATTCGTTGCACAGATGCAGAGAAACTAATGCAAATGGAACTCATCATATATTTACTTTTTCTACATGTACTATGTACATAGTGTACCCAAAAATTCGATACCGAGATTTCACCGGAAATAGACGTTTTAGGGTTCCCTGTATTTTGAAAAAGAATTTTTAGAAAAAGGTGTGTTTGTCTCCATGTGTTCGTGTGCCTATGATCACGATAACTGGAAAACGAAAAATCAATACCAAACTTGGTATTTAAGTTTAATATCTTCCAGGGGTGCGAGATTTTGAGAATTATCCACCACCCTAAACTATGCCGGTCCCCATGGCCACGCTCGCTAAAGCGTCTCGCTTTGGTGCTTCGTGGGCAGGGGATCGTGGGTTCGAGTCCCGCCTTGGGCATGGATGTTATATGTTTGTGCAATGTGTATATGTTTGTAAAAGAGTCAGTAAAACCTACGGGGGGAAATGTAAATAGGGATACAGTACCGGAATCCTGAACAGACTCCGTTACTGTTTTTATAAAAAAAAAAAAAAAGGTTTGATTGTGATAGATTAAGGTCGATTTATATAGAAAATATCGTCGTTTCCTTAATTACAAACTTTTGTTATACTTTGCAGATTTTTATATGGTGCTTATGCAATATTTCATGCTGGGATTGTTTTTCCTCTGAAATACAACCTAAATACTTTTACCTTTTATAGGAAATGAAACTGTTGGTAACCGTGGTAGTTTGGAGAAGCAAATAAAAGCACCAGAAATAAATCCTTTTGTTGATATAGCCTCTACGCAGTCATTAGGGAAAACTAATACGACGCTACTCTGTTTATAATCCGTGCAAATAGAGCGTTATGCGGAGAGAGGACCGTTCCTGGTATTAATGACAGAATACACAGCGCTTTTAAAGTTTTTGATTGTCCTAGCTTTTGGGTTTAAGCTACAGTATTCATATACATTATACATGAATGCTTCTCGAAATTTTTATTAGGCAAGCTGAAAATAGAACAAAATAAAGCAGCAACAAGCACAATGAATACATGTTTGTAAAGGAACTAAAAACTTACACATTTACAAATGTGGATTGTAATGTTACTATTCTGTACAGATCCTCTACCGTCGCTGATAAGTCCCGGGCCTCTCAATGAAAACAGCATTTAATTCTCTTTTTGCTTTATTTCTCAACATAATCTCCAGAAAGGCTAATACATTTGTCATATCGGTGTTATAATTTAATTAAACCATCTCTGTAGTGCGATTTATCAAGGTCCTTAAACTAGCTGTTTACCGCATCAATGGCCTCCTCGTTACTGTGAAATGTTCGTCCTCCTAGAATTCTTTGAGGTTTGGGAATAGTTGATAGATCTGGCGAATAAGGTGGATGTTCAAGCAATTCCAACTTAAATTCGCACACTTGTACTTTCTCTATACGAACCATGTACATAGTGTATAGAGAAGGTATTGTATTGCACCCAAAAATTCGATACCGAGATTTCACCGGAAATACATGCTTTGAGACTCCCTGAATCCAAAAACTTTCTTAGAAAAATGTTCGTGTGTGACTGTGGGCATCATAGCTCAAAAACGAAAGCTTGGTGTCTTCCAAGAATGCCACACGAAGATTTTCAAGAAAATACCCCCACCCCAAACTACCCTTTACATGTAACTTTTTTCGAAAATATTGATTTTCTTAAAAATGGCTCTAACGATTTTGATTAAAATATCATATATTAAAGATATTTACCTGACAAATAAAATGTATATCTTGAATTCTCTGGGAATAGCCTCTGAAAACTACTTTATTCTGGATGAATTTAACGGAGTTTTGAATAAGTGCTAAACAGTAAGAGATGGACAAAAACTCACCAAACAACAAATGTAGATCACATTAAAACACACAATTTATGTTATATACATTTTTTTCGTGGAGTTGATTGTTTTTGAGATATTCCTTGTTTTAGCTTTGAAAAACTTACTTTTCTCATACAAGAATTTGTCAACTCGTGTCCATGCAAACAAAGGAACTTCAAAATAAGAACTGAAGCTTTCCTGGCGACGTGTTAATTCAAAATCTTCTCGGGCTTCTAGCCAGGTAAAAACTTGGCTTGACACCAACGTTTCGAAGAAGTGCATCTTCCTCGTCTTCAGGGTGAACTGATTTAAATTTAATTTGAATTAAAGGAACTTCAGTCACATAGCAACCATCTTTTGACTATCTACTTACAAGGAAGCAAGTAATAAGACTATTTCTGCTAATTGTTTCTCGATTAGCATGAAGTAAATAGAAGTATAAGCTTTTTAACAATAATTTGTTGCAGAGAATAGCACTCAACAATTTGTTAGCTCCTTATTAATTTGTTATTCCGTGACAAATTGTTACACAATGATTGTAACCAGGTGAAAGTATGCTGCTTGATCTCATAAAACATATTTACGGGTTAAAGACGATAACGAATCTCATATTTTGATCTTGAAAGCCCCAGAAATTCTGCTGGATATTGTGCATCTTACAAGCAAAGGCTACGTAAGTCGGAGCTTATAAGCATAATTATCATGACTCTTGTTATGGGATTTTGAGGGGCTTAAGAGAATTCGAAAGGGGTAGATATTGAAGAGAATGTTCTCTCTTGGCTACCCTCCAAATTTAAATTAATATGCGTTCCCTGGACACCTGACTCCCAAATCCTGTATATACTAAGGTTATAATATCATTTCCCTAAACAGAATATGTAATGGACATATGTTTTCTAAAACAAATGAAATTTGTTTATATCTCCCAGCTTCTTTCTTTTGTCATTTTCTCCACACGCACTATGTAAATAAGGTACTGTATTTTTTTTTGGGGGGGGTAGTGTTTAACAACCACTTTTACTACTTGTGTCACCGCAACAATTAAATTGGTGATACATAAAGTGAAGATGGAGCACCGGTGGAATGCGATGGCGTAGGGAACCGGAGAACCCGGAGAAAAGTCGCTCCTGCTCCGCTTTGTTCACCACAAATCTTCACATGCGGTCACTTAAGATCGAACACGGACTGTTTAGGTGAGAGGCGAGTGGACTAACCACTCGGCCACGGCGCGGCTCTGAAGATACTGTACTGTATTCAAAAAATGATACGGAAAATTCACCTGAAATGCATGTTTCGAGACTCCTTGAATCCAAAAAAGACACTTTAAAAAAATGTCATGTGTGTGTGTGCGCGCAGCATATTTCATAAACGAAAAGTCCGATAAATACCAAACCTAAGGATTAGGCTCAGTATCTTCCAAG
Organism: Hymenopus coronatus; assembly: GCA_030762935.1. Classification (NCBI taxonomy): domain Eukaryota; kingdom Metazoa; phylum Arthropoda; class Insecta; order Mantodea; family Hymenopodidae; genus Hymenopus; species Hymenopus coronatus. The sequence goes on along the minus strand of CM060889.1, from coordinate 54,419,878 downwards.
TATGCTACACAAAGTTTATTAAAAAAATGCCCCCATCTCAACTAACCTCGCACCCCATAATGGCGTTTATATGGAAACGTTTTGGAAAATTTCAACTCTCTCAAAAATACCTGTAACGGTTTTGACTAAATTACCGTATATTAAAGATGTTTATATGATGAATAAGATGTATATCGTGAATTTTTTTAGAATACGCTCTAAAGTCTAAAAAATTATGTAATGTTTAGCATCATTGTCTGTGAATAATATAATATATAAAAATCTAATTTGTTCCATTCACGTGACTTTCTCTACATCTCTGCAACAAATTATTGGTTAAAAGTTTATGCTTCTACTTACTTCATGCTAATTGAGAAAATATTAGCAGAAATAGTCTTATTACTTGCTTTATTGTAAATACAAGCGAAATAAGGGAGTACCATAGGTTAAAGTGAAAGCCAAAAGCTGTTTGCTATGTGACTGAAGTTCCTTTGTTTGTATGGACAGGAGTTGACAAATTCCTATATGAGAAAAGCTGAAACTAAACACAAGGAGTATCTAAAAAGCGATCAACTCCACGAAAATAGTGTATATTACATAAATTCTGAGTTTTAACGTGCTCTATATTTGTTGTTTGGTAATTTTTGTCCATCTCTTACTGTTTAGCAATTATGCAAAATTCCATAAAATACATCAAGGATAAAGCTGTCTTCAGAGGCTATTCCCAGAAAATTCAAGATATACTAATCATTTGTCACTTTAACATCTTTAATATATGATATTTTAATCAAAAAGGTTACACCCATTTTTAAGAGAGTCAAAATTTTGAAAATTTTTCCATGTAGAAGGTATTTATGGTGCGGGGATATTTTTGAAAATGTTCGTGTCGCATTTTTGGAAGATAGTAAACCTAAATACCAAGTTTGGTATTTAACGGTCTTTTCGTTTTTGAGCTATGCTGTCCACAGACACACGCGCAAACACACACACAGATAGACAAACATGGACCTTTTCCTAAACAGGTCTTTTCATCTTGTGCCCTCAAAACATGTATTTCCGGTGAAATCTCGGCATCGAATATTTGGTGGAGTGCGATACCTTGTCTATACACTATGTACATAGCACGTGTAGAGAAAGTAAAAAGGTTCCCTACATTTGGAATGACTTTTGCATAACTGGTAAACCGCAAGATATAGACAAAATTTTACCACACAAAAATGTAGATTGCGTTAAAACACAGTTTATGTGATACATATTTTTTGGAGAGCTAATCTTTTACCATATATTCACTGTTATTGGTTTCAATTTTAAAATATTACAGGTTTTTTTTTCAAACGGGAAGTTCTCGTTTGTTTTATATGTCTTTTGTTTTACTCGCGGCTTGAGAAGGGAACAGAATCCCAACTTCAATAACATAGCGAAACTTTTTAAACATTTGGCTATCTCTCTAGCTTAGTATATTCTCCTAATTCCCTTCTAATTACAAGGAAGAAGGTAACAAAACAATTTCTTTTAATATGTATCTGAATCAGCACGAAGTAAATTGAAGAATGAACTTTGGTAAGAATAGAATATTAAAGAATTGCTAGATAAGTCCATGTGAATGTACCAGCTGAAATTTTTATTTTCTTAGCTCATATGTATAATGTATATTGTGGATAGATAAGGTATTGTATTACACAAAAGAACTCGATACCGAGATTACACCGGATATATACGTTTTCAGCATGTTCGAACCCGGCGGAGGACGATGCATTTTTTCGGGTGTAAAATTCCTTAGCATGGCTTCCTTCGGAAGGGAACTAAAGCCGTTGGACCCGTGTCGTATATTTACGGTACGTAAAAGAACCTCAAGCTTAATAGAGAGACCTCTAAGCAAAATTAAGCAGTCTTTCACGCCCAGTATAAAATGGGACGCTGATAACCACAGCAGTTAAAAAGCCAATTTTAAGAAAACCAAAATGTACGAAAAAGGTTACATCTAAAGGGTATTTGGGGTGGGGGGATTTTTTTGAAAATCTTCGTGACGCATCCTTGGAACATACTAAACCTAAATACCAAAACACACACACACGGACCTTTTTTTAAAAATGTTTTTTCGGAGGGGACCCTAAAACATATATTTCCGGTAAAATCTCGTCATCGAATTTTTGGGTGCATTACAATACCATGTCTATCCCTATGTACATTGAACATACGGGGCTAAAGAAACTAAAAAAATCTAATGTGTTCCCTTCACATGAGGTTCTCTGCAACAAATTATTGTTAAAAAGCTTATGCTTCTATTTACTTCATACTAATCGAGAAAACATTAGCAGAAATAATCTTATTACTTGTTTCCTTGTAAGTAGAAGCGAAATAAGGGAGTACCATAGGTTAAAGTGAAAGCCAAAAGCTGGTTGCTATGTGACTGATGTTCCTTTGTTTGTATGGACAGGAGTTGACAAATTCCTGTATGAGAAAAGTGTAGATATTTTAAAGCTGAAACTATAAACAAGGAATATATAAAGACGATCACTCCACGAAAAAAATGTATAGAACATAAAATGTGGGTTTTAATGTGCTCTAATTTCTTGTGTGGTAAATTTTTGTTCATCTCTTACGGTTTAGCAGTTATGCAAAATTTCGTAAAATTCATCCAGAATAAGGAAGCCTTCAGAGGCTATTCCCAGAAAATTCAAGATAAACATTTTATTTGTAGTGTATATATCCTCAATATATGATATTTTAATCAAAATCGTTATAGCCATGTTGAGAAAATCATAATTTTTGAAAAAAGTTCCATATAAAGTGTAGTTTGGTGTAGGGGCGTTTTCTTGAAAATCTTCGTGTCACATCCTTGGAAAATACCAAACTTAAATACCAAGTTGGAAATTCAACGGTCTCTTCGTTTTTGAGCTATGCTGCCCCCCCCCCACACACACACGTTGCCCTCCGAGGTGTAATGGTTACCATGCTGACTTCATATACCCAAGGTCGCGGGTTCAAACCCGGCGGAGGACGATGGATTTTTTCGGGTGTAAAAATCCTTAGCTTGGCTTCCTTCGGAAGGGAAGTAAAGTCGTTGGTCCCGTGTCGTAGATTTACGGCACGTAAAAGAACCTCAAGCCTGATAGAGAGGCCTTTGAACAAAATCAAACGGTCTTTCACACCCGATATAGAATGGGACGCTGAGAACCACAGCAGTTAAAGAGCGTCCATAAATAACACGCCGTTTACATTTTTGCACACACACACACACAAATACACATGGACTTTTTTTTTAAAAAATGTTTTTTTTCGGACTGAGGGGACTCTAAAACATATATTTACGGTGAAATTTCGACATGGAATATTTTGGTGTATTACAATACCTTCTCTATCCCTATGGACATTGTACATATGGGGCTAGAGAAAGTAAACTACATAGAAGATAAGATTTTTAACAATAATTTATTACAGAGATGTAGAAATAGACACGCGAATGGAACACATAAGATTTTGATAGGATACAATCTGCGCCTGTGTGTATTCCAGGAGCCGGTAACGACTCTGCCCGTTTGCGCCGGTATTACGTTGAAGCTATGCCTCCAGCACATCAAAAGCGCCAGCTAATTACCTAATTTAAAGTTACCGGCGCAGATTCCCGGAGTCACTTGTACAATAAGGCAAGCCCCGTATCATCATCCATCACAGCATCTCTATAGTTAACACAAGAGCCACAAAAACAATGCACCTTTCTCATCTAATAAATTAAACATATTACAAAGCTTTGATGTCAGAACCGCGGCGATTGAAACGGAATTTGATGATCTGACAACCTAGAAGGGCTTCTCCGTGTTAAACAGAAGTGACAAATACGATTCATCACTGTCAGCTACTGACAGATATGTGGAGAATTATTCTGCAATTCAACCTCTAATAATTTCCCTCACACCTTCAAGAGTAAAGCATTTAATGGCTTTGCACCTCTTTTATGTCCTCTACTACTTAGTATGTTCTACTCAAATAAAAACGAGTCTGATGTGTTCATTTCATATCGTTAAAAAATATTCTTCTACATACAGAAGCATTTTTACTTTCTCTAGTCCCGTATGTACAATGTACATAGGGATAGAGAAGTATTGCATTCCACCCAAAAATTCGATGTCGAGTTTTCAACGGAAATACATGTTTTAGGACCCCCTGAAATCAAAAAAAAGCATTTCCAGCATTTCCGCGTGTGTGTGTGTGTCCGTGTGTCTGTGAACACGATAACTCAAAAATGAAAAGAAGCTAAAATACCAAACTTGCGACACAAAGATTTTGAGAAATATTCTTCCTCCCCAAACTACCCTTTACTTGGAACTTTTTTCGAAAATTTTGATTTTCTAAAAAATTCCTCTAAATATTTTGACTAAAATATCGTATACTAAGATATTTACCTGACAAATAAAATGTATATCTTAAATTTTCTGGGAATAGCTTCTAAAGACCTGTTTATTCTGGATGAATTTTGCTTAATTTGGCATAACTAATAAACCGTAAGAGATAGAAAAAGCTTACTATACAAAAAATGTAGGCCTTGTTAAAATACACAATAAACGTCATATACATTTTTTTCGTGGAGCTTACCGTTTTCGAGGTATTCATTGTTATTATTTTCAGTTGTGAAGTACTTTCTCAGACGGAAGTGTCCGTTTTTCTTTTGTTCTACTCCTGGCCAAGAAAAGAAGCGATTTGTAATGACAATCGCATAACGACATCTTTTAAAACATTTGACTATCGATTTAGCCTAGTGTATTCCCTTATTTTCTTCCTACTTATAAGGAATATAAGTAATAAGAACTTTGTGCTGAATACCTCAATTAACAAGGTGCAGAAAGAAGAATAATCTTATGTAACAAGTTTGTAGAACGCCTAGAGAAAGTCATGTGAGTGTAACACATCAGATTTTTTCAACCTGCAATAGACTATAATAAAAAAAAAATCTGAAGTGTACCATTCACATGACTTCCTCTACATGTCTGTAACAAATTATTTTTAAAAAGCTTATACTTCTATTTACTTAATGCTAATCACAAAAAAAATTAGCAAAAATAGTCTTATTACTTGCTTCCTTGTAAGTAGGAGCGAAATAAGGGAGTACCATAGGTTAAAGTGATAGTCAAAAGTTGGTTGCTATGTCACTGAAGTTCCTTTGTTTGTATGGACAGCAGTTGAAAATTGCTGTATGAGAAAAGTATAAGTTTTTCATAGCAGATACCAAAAACTAGGAAAGTCAGAAACAATCAACTCCATGAAAAAAATGTATATAACATAAATTGTGTGTTTTAACGAGCTCTACATTTTTTTGCAGTAAATTTTTGTGCATCTCTTACGGTTTAGGAGTTATTCTAAATTCCGTAAAATTCATCCAGAATAAAGTATTCTTCAGAGGCTATTCCCAGAGAATTCCAAATATGCATATTAATTTGTCAGGTAAATGTCTTTAATATTTGATATGTTAATCAAAATCGTTAGAGCCATTTTTTAGAAAATCGAAATTTTCGAAAAAAAGTTCCAAGTAAAGGGTAGTTTGAGGTGGGGGGATTTTTCTCAAAATCTTCGTGTCACATCCCTGGAAGATACTTAACTTAAATACCAAGTTTGGTATTTTACCGACTTTTCGTTTATGAGTTATCGTGTTCACAGACACATGGACACACGGACCTTTTTGTGAAAATGCTTTTTTTGGATATAAGGGATCCTAAAACTTCCGGTGGAATCTCAGTATCGAATTTTTGGTGGAGTGCAATACCTTCTCTATACACTATGTACATAGTAAGTGTAGAGAAAGTAACAAGTTCATTAAAAACAATTATTTTATTACTAAAAGTTTTGTACACTTATGGTTACTTTTCAACATAATCACCGAAAGATTGAGATATTTATCGTACCTGTACACAAGCTTTGCAAAACACGCTTCAAAAGATGTTAACCCTAATGATTTCAAATGAGCATTGACATTCTTTGGAAGAACTTCGTAATTCACGACGTTTGCGGAGAGCCATTCAAAACAAACGAAGAGGAATACTGACTTCAGGAATTGTGTTGATCCATGACAACGTTCGTCCACACACTGCTGGCACAACCCATCGGCTCCTTGAACAATTTCTATGGGACATTTTCGATCATCCGCCGTACAGTCCTGTCCTGGCACCCAGCGACTTTCACCTTTTCCCTGAACTGAAGACGTGGCTTGGAGGACAGCACTTTCAAACCAACGAAAATCTTCAAAACAACGTCAATGCTCATTTGAAAACATTGGCGGCAACATTTTTTGAAGCCGGTATTGCAAAGCTTGTGCACAGGTACGATAAATGTCTCAATCTTTTTGGTGATTATGTTGAAAAGTAACCATAAGTGTACAAAACTTTTAGTAATTTAATAATTGTGTTCCATGAACTTTTCCTTTATTTATAGCCTATCAGAAGCTGAAAAAAACGGCCCTCGAATATTAAAAGCTGGTTGCCATGTGATTGAAATAAGTCTCTTTGCGTAGACAAATTCTTATATGAAAAACGTTAAGGTATTTTAAAACTTAAACCAATAACAAGGAATATCTAAAACAATGGCCAACTCCAAGAATAAAATGTATATGCCATAAGGTATGTGTTTTAACTACATGTTTTGCGTTGTAAGCTTTCATCTATCTCTTACGATTTACCAGTTATGCAAACTTTTGAAAAGTTCACCCAGAATGAAGACCTCTGAAGGAGGCTATTCCCAGAAAAGTCAAAATATACATTAGTGTTGTGATTTGTATGCAAGTATTTTTAACATAAGGCATTTGAACCAAAATTGTTAGAGCCATTTTTGAGAAAATCAACATTTTTTAACATTTATGCAACTAAATGGTAGTTTGAGATGTGAGGATTTCCCTCAAGGTCTTCGTGTTGCATTCTCGGAAGATATTTTACTTAAATGCCAAGTTTGGTATTTTACCAACTTTTCGTTTTTGAGTTATCATATTCAGAGACACAACACACACACAGAGACCTTTTTCTAAAAGTGTGATGTGTTCCAGTGTCTACATCTGTAAGAAATTATTGCTATATCTGCTTCATGCTAATCGAGATAAACGTTAGCAGAAATTGTCTCTATTACCTTCTTCTTTTTTACTTTATACGTGATATGTACATAGTGTATAGAGAAGGTATTGCACTCCACCAAAAAATTCGATACCGAAATTTCACCGGAAATATATGTTTTAGGGTATCCTGTATCCAAAAAAAAAGTATTTTCAGAAAAAGGTCCGCAAGTGTGTGTGTGTGTGTCCGTGTGTCAGCGTGTCCGTGTGACTCTGAACACGATAAATCAAAAACGAAAAGTCGGTAAAATACCAAACTTGGTATTTAAGTTTAGTATCTTCCAGGGATGCGACACAAAGATTTTGAGAAAAATCCCCCCACTCCAAAACTACCCTTTACATGGAGCTTTTTTCGAAATTTTTGATTTTTTAGAAAATAGCTCTAACGATTTTGATTAATATATCGTATATTAATGATATTTATCTGACAAATAAAATGTATATTTTGAAAAATTCTGGGAATAGCCATTGAAGATTACTTTATTCTCGGTCAATTTTACGGAATTTTGTATAACTGCTAAACCGTAAGAGATGGACAAAAACTTACCACACAACAAATGTAGAGCATCTTAAAACACACAATTTATGTTATATACATTTTTTGTGGAGTTGTTTTTGGTTTCAGCTATAAAAACTTATACTTTTCTCATACAGGACTTTGTGAACTCGTGTCCATACAAACAAAGAACTTCAGTCGCTAAGTAACCAGCTTTTGACTATCACTTTAACCTATGGTACCCCCTTATTTCGCTTCTACTAATAAGGAAGCAAGTAATAAGACTATTTTAGCTAATTTTTGCTCCATTAGATTAAGTAAATAGAATAATTTGTTGCAGTGATATAGAGAAAGTCATGTGAATGGAACACATCAAATTTTTTTACTTTCTCTACACGTACTATGTGCAATAGAATACATTCTCTGTACACTATGTTTATAGTACGTGAACATGAAGCTGAAATGTTGGGTAAATTGATATTAAAGCTTGTAAGGATGTGACACAAAAGTTTTCAGAAAAATGCCCCCTGCCCCTAACTACTTTTTTATGGAACATTGTTCGAATGTTTTAGTTTTCTCAAAATTGAAAACGAGGTTAGCAGCGACTGAAAGGTTCAAGTGCAACATACACTTCTGGAGGGAACCTGTTTTGTGAGAAACCGTGTCACCATTTTATGCGCTGATATTCCACTGAGCAAATTGCTGCACAGTTTCGTGTAGATGGTAAAATGGGTCAAACTGTGTTTGTGAATTGAATGTTCCATTGATTAAACGTTGTGAGATGAAAATTGGTCTTTTGCTGGCTGTGAACCAAATCCAGAAAATAAGTACTTTATTCGTTTAGAATGTGAACAAAAGAATGTGTATAATATAAACTGTATGTTTTAACAAGCTCTACATTTTCTGTGAAGTAAGTTTTTGTCTATCTCTTACGCATTGCCAGTTATGCAAAATTCCATAAAATTCATCCAGAATAAAGTAGTCTTCAGAGGCTATTCTCAGTAAATTCAAGATATTCATTTTATTTGTCAGGTAAATATCTTTAATATGCGGTATTTTAATAAAAATCCTTTGAGAAAATCAAAATTCTCGAAAAAAGTTCCATGTATAGGGTGGATAGGGGTGGGGGGAAATATCTTGAAAACCTTTTTGTTGCATCCTTGAAAGACACCAAACTTATATACCAAGTTTGGTATTTTACGGCCTTTTAGTTTTAGAGCTATGCAGTCCAGAGAAACACACGGACCTTTTTCTAAAAATGCTTTCCTTTTGGATTCAGAGGTTCCCGAAAAATATAATTCCTGTGAAATCTCGGCATCGAATTTTTGGGTACAATACAATACCTTTTCTATACTCTATGTGCATAGTACGTGAAGAGAAAGCAAAAATGTCAGGTAAATTGGTATTAAAATTCAGTATCTTTTAAGGATGGGGCACCAAAATTTTCAGAAAAAGGCACCAATTATTTCATTGGAGATAGAGTGACTATGTCTATACTTGCAGGCAATATAACAGGGCTATACAAAAAGAAGGAATAGTTTTCAAACATTTACTACCTTCTCTATACGTAGTATGTACATAGTGTATAGAGAAGGTATTGCATTCCACCCAAAAATTCGAAACCGGGATTTCCCCGGAAATATATGTTTTAGGGTCCCCTGTTTTCAGAAAAGGGACCGTGTGTATGTGTCCGCGTGTCAGTGTATCCGTGTGTCTGTGAAGCCGATAACTCAAAAACGAAAAGTCGGTAAAATACCAAACTTGGTATTTAAGTTTGGTATCTTCCAGCGATGCGACACGAAGATTCTGAGAAAAATCCCCCACCCTAAACTACCCTTTACATGGAACGTTTTTCGAAAATTGTCAGTTTCTCAAAAATAGCTCTAATTATTTGATTAAAATATCGTATATTAAAGATATTTGCTAGACAAATAAAATGTATATCTTCAATTTTCTGGAAATAGCGTCTGAAGCTTACTTTATTCTGGTTGAAATTTACGGAATTTTGCATAACTGCTAAACCGTAAGACTTAAATAAAAACTTACTACACAAGAAATATAGAGCCCGTTAAAACAGACAATTTATGTTATGCATATTTTTTTCATGGAATTGATCTTTTTAGAGATATTCATTGTTTTTGGTTTCAGCTATGAAAAACTTACTTTTCTCATATAGGAATTTGTCAACTTCAGTTTCATAGCAACCAGCTTTTGACTATCACTCTAACTTATTGTACTGCCTTATTTCGTTTCTACTTACAAGGAAGCAAGTAATAAGACTATTTCTGCTAATTTTTTCTCAATTAGCATGTAGTAAAGAGAGACATAAGCTTTTTAAGAATAATTTGTTACAGAGATATAAAGAAAGTCATGTAAATGGAACACATCAGAATTTTTTAATTCAGAGGTCCTCAAAACATATACTTCCGGTGAAATCTCGGTATCGAATTTTTGGGTGCAACACAAAACCTTCTGTATACACTGTACACAGTACGTATAGAGAAGTAATAGAGTATTTTTAGGATAACTCGTGTAAAGTGACATCTGGTTGCGAGAATGAAAAGCAATTAACTGACTCTCTGTTGTTTTGTGAACCACGAGGAAATACATTAGCTACTTGGGAACGTAACGCAATAATTAGCTGCGTTAGCGCGTCTGTAAGCTCGAGGGTTGTTGAGAAAAAGCGCCTTGTCGTAATTTGCTCGTTACAGCCATACCAGACAACATCTAGTCATCGACGACAGTTAAATCCCCTTGTATCTGAACAAACTTTGCTATTAAAAATAATTAGATTGCGAGATTAACCCTCGGGTCTAGGGCTTTATCGGGACGCAGGATAAAGGCATGAGGAGGAGAAGGGAAAAAATGAGCGATGTTGTATCGATTTCAGTTTTATAAAGCTTCTGCAAGCTTCTACATAAAGCCAAGATGATATCAGCGTTTTACTCGCTTAAGAATAGAAGCTACAAAAGATAAGCTGTGTGTCACATAGTATATGGAGAAGGTATTTGAAAAAATCTATTTCTGCAATAAATTATTGTTAAAAAGCATATTCTTTATTTACTTTATTCTAATCCAGAAAAAATTAGCAGCAATAGTCTGATTACTTGCTACCTTGTAAGTAGGAGCGAAATAAGGGAGTACCATATGTTAAAGTGACAGTGAAAAAGCTAGTTGCTATGTGACTGATGTTCCTTTGTTTGTATGGACACGAGTTAACAAATTCGTGTAGGAGAAAAGTATAAATATTAAAGCTGAAACCAATAACAAAGAATATCTCAAAAACGACCAGCTCCACAAAAAAATGTATATAACATAAATTGTGTGTTTTAGAGTGCTTTATATATTTTATATGGTAAGTTTTTGTTCACTTCTTACCTTTTAGCATTTACGCAAAATTCTGTAAAATTCATCCAGAATAAAGTAGTCTTCAGAGACTATTCCCAGAAATTTCAAGATATACATTTTATTTGTCAGGTAAATATCTTTAATATTCGATGTTTTAATCAAAATTTTTAGAGCCATTTTTTAGAAAATCAAAATTTTCGGAAAATTTTCCATGTAAAAGGTGCTTGGGGTAGGGGGATTTTCTTGAAAATCTTCGTGTCGCATCCTTGGTAGATACTGAACTTAAATACCAAGTTTGGTATTTAACGGTCTTTTCGTTTTGGAGCTATGCTACACACAGACACACACAGGGACATTTTTCTAAAAATGCATTTTTGGATTCAGGTGGTCTCAAAACATGTATTTCCGATGAAATCTTGGTATCAAATTTTTGGGTGCAATATAATATATCCTCTAAATACTATCTGCATAGTACGTATAGAGAAAGTAAAAATATGATATGTTTCATTCCATAGTCTAGTGTATTCCCTTATTTTTCTCCTATTTACAAGAAACGAAGTAATTAAGACAACTTCTGCTTCAATTATCAAAAAGTAGATAGAAGAATATATTTTTTAATAATACTTTGTTACAGCGATGTAGAGAAAGATATGTGAATGCTATGTTTAATTTGTCTTTTGTTTTTTTATTGATTTAAGGGCATTTAATTAACAGAAAAGTGGTGATCGCTTCAGTCAGAAGAGTAAAACAACAAACTGTCAACTGTGTTACATTTTTAATCAGCGATTATTAAATCAACGAATGCTTTAATAACGAGCACCACAGCCAATTTACACCAGTTTACACCACAAGTGAGTAGTAATATACTTTAACACACTACTGTTTATGTACTTAACAAGCGGTTTATGGGAATAACATATTGTTATATAGCTTTGAAGTGATAAATGCCACCTCTGCTGAATACTTTAACAAGGTAATTAATATGTTTATTTGCTATATTGGTACTAATATTTATGATAGTATTGTCGCGAACATAATTCTACGACGTGGGGGATAGCTATTTGAGGGTGGTAAAAGGAAGGCAGATGGTAGAGCAATGATAAGACCGCAAAGGGAATCCTGATAATATAAATATATTGACAAATAGCGAAAGGCAAATATACTCTACAATAAAATATTAAGATAAATTACAATAAACAAGACAAGCGTGTCAGGCGTTTCGTGTCGAGCGAGAGCTAACTCAGAATACCAAAGGCAGGAATTGGTAAAATAGTTAATATACAACAAAAGGTTCTTACCTTTTAGGTTGATTAGCTCGACGAGAAGAAAGATGTGTGTCGGTATGGTAGCCAGTGACCTGGGGTGGGGCCTCGGACGTCCCCCGGGCAGCGAGTCTGCCTCTGTCAAGAACTGAGTATCAAAAGCGCCCCGAATTCAAGAATCCAGACAATTGTCTCTAGGGGATTCTTCAGAATCTACGCCCAGGCTCTTAATAAATCCACCAATCAAAATACAGTATTGAAAAGATAAGACAGGGCTTGGGATTAAAGTCTGTCCTAGCCTACGAAATGTCACGCAGGTTCCGGGAAGTGGTTGAAAGCCCACGCAAGCTCACAAGTTGCAAAATGTGGTGAAATGTTGCATTATTCAGAGGAAGGCACATCCGGTTATAATAACAAAGAAAACCATAAAACTTCCTCTTGTTGAACCCAAGAATCCGGTTGTTAAGAAATATAGAAATTTATAAGAAAATGGAATTCTAAAATATTTACAATAATGTGACTTAAAATAAACAATAAGGTAGTTTAAAAATACTCGTCCATCACATACGTGACAACATGATCCAATGTAGCTTATTAAGGGAATTAGATGTAGGAACGTTCATTATAGTTGAACATAACTTTTTAAATACTATGAAAGGAAGCTTTTCCAAAGCCGCGAAATGTTATCTGCCTCAAAAAAAAAATCTGATGTGTTCCATTCACAAGACTTTCTCCACATCTCTGCAACAAATTATTGTTAAAAAGCTTATGCCTCAATTTACTTCTTGCTAATCGAGAAAAAATTAGCAGAAATAACCTTATTACTTGTTACCTTGTATATAGAAAGCGAAATAACGGAGTAGCATAGGTTAAAGTGAAGTCAAAAGCTGGTTGCTATGAGACTGAAGTTCCTTTGTTTCTATGGATAGAAATTTACAAATGCTCGTGAGAAAACTATAAGAATTTTAAAGCTGATACCAATAACAATGAATATCTCAAAAACGACCAACTTCATGAAAAAAAAATGTATATAACCTAAATTGTGTGTTTTAACGAGCTCTACATTTTCTGTTATGTAAGTTTCTGTCTATCTCTTACGGTTTGCCAGTTATGCAAAATTCCGCAAAATTCATACAGAATAAAGTAGTCTTCAAGGGCTATTACCAGAAAATTCAGTATATACATTTTATTTGACATTTTAATATACGATATTTCAATGCCTCCGCGGTCAAGTGGTCAGCGAGCTGACTTCTCACCCGGAGGTCTCGGGTTCGATTTTCGGCTGGGGTGGGGAAGTTTTCTTTAGCCAGAATTATTCCCTATATCCCACAGAGTGTGGGAGTATGTGAGAGGGAATGTGTATGTGCTTGAGGAGAATAAAAATGATTTAAACCAAACGTAAAGGAGCCTAGACAACGAGTTATTTCAAGTGCAAAGCCCCCAGATATGAGCTTACATGTAAAAGGGAGCTATATAAATGAAAAAATTAAAAACATATTTGAAATTCGTTAGTCATTTTTCAGAAAATAAAAATTTTCGAAAATGTTCCCATTTAAAAGGTAGTTGGGGATGGGGATTTTCTTTAAAATCTTTGTGTAAAACCTTTGGTGTTTAACGGACTTTACACACACACACACACACGTACACACAGACCTTTTTCAAAAAGTGTTTTTTTTTATATAGGGGACCCTAAAACACACATTTCCGGTGACATCTCGGTACCGAATTTTTCGGTGGAGTGCAATACCTTCTCTATACACTATATACATAGTACGTATAGAGAAAGTAATTATAAACTAAATTACTCTTGCTAATTTGATATCCGCAGTGACATTTACTGCATCGATACCTGATTTTTTCTCGATTAGCATGAAGTAAATAGAAGAATAAGCTTTTTAACAATAATTTGTTGTAGAGATGTAGAGAAAGTCATGTGAATGGAACGCGTCAAATTTTTTTTATTACCGGTGAAATCTCGGTATTGAATTATTGGGTGAAATACAGTGCCTTCTTTATACACTATATACATAGTACATAAAGAGAAAGTTAAAAATCTGATGTGTTCCATTCACATGACTTTCTCTATATCACTGCAACAGATTATTTTCTACTTACTTCATCTAATGGAGCAAAAATTAGCAGAAATAGTCTTATTACTTGCTTCCTTGTAGGTAGAAGCAAAATAAGGGGGTACCATAGGTTAAAGTGATAGTCAAAAGCTGGTTGTTCTCCGACTGAAGTTCCTTTGTTTGTATGGACACGAGTTCACAAAGTCCTGTATGAGAAAATTATAGGTTTTTATAGCTGAAACCAAAAACAAGGAATATTTCAAAAACAATCAACTCCACAAAAAAATGTATATAACATAAATTCTGTGTTTTAAGCCGCTCTGCATTTGTTGTGTGGTAAGTTTTTGTCCATCTCTTACAGTTTAGCACTTATGCAACATTCCGTAAAATTGACCCAGAATAAAGTAGCCTTCAGAGGCTATTTCAGAAAGTTCAAAATATACATTTTATTTGTCTTTAATATACGATATTTTAATCAAAACAGTTAGAGCCATTTTTAGAAAATCAAAATTTTCGAAAGAAGTTCAATGTAAAGGGTAGTTAAGGGTGAGGGGATTTTTCTCAAAATCTTCGTGTTGCATCCCTGGAAAATACTAATCTTAAATACTAAGTTTGGTATTTTACCGACTTTTCATTTTTGAGTTATCGTGTTCACAGACACACGGACACACGCACACACACCCACATGGTCCTTTTTCTGAAAATGCTTTTTTTTGGATACAGGGGACCCTAAAACATATATTTCCGGTGAAATCTCGGTATCAACATTTTTGGTGGAGTGCAATACCTTCTCTGTACACTATGTACAGATTGCGTATAGAAAAAGTAAAAATCTGATGTGTATCATTCACATGACTTTCTCTATATCCCTGCAACAAATTATTCTTAAAAAGCTTATACTTCTCTTTACTTTATGATAATCAGTAAAACATTAGCAGAAATAGCCATATTACTTGCTTCCTTGTAAGTAGAGGTGAAATAAGGGAGTACCATAGGTTAAAGTGATAGTCAAAAGCTGGTTGCTATGTCACAGAAGTTCCTTTGTTTGTATGGACAGCAGTTGACAAATTCCTGTATGAAAAATGTTTTAGGTTTTCATAGCAGAAACCAAAAATAAGAAATGTCACAAAAACGACGAACTCCAAGAAAAAAATGTATATAACATAAATTGTGTTTTAAGCTACTCTACATTTGTTGTGTGGTAAGTTTTTGTCCATCTCTTTCAGTTTAGCAGTTATGCAAAATTCCGTAAAATTGACCCAGAATAAAGTAGTCTTCAGAGGCTATTCCCAGAAAATTCAAGATATACGTTTTATTTGTCAGGTAAATATCTTTAATATACGATATTTTAATCAAAATCGTTAGAGCCATTTTTGAAAAAATCAACATTTTCGAAAACAGCTTAATGTAAAGGGTAGTTGGGGTTGGGTTTTTTTTTCTCTAAATCTTCGTGTCGCATCCCTAGAAGATACTAAACTTAAATACCAAGTTTGGTATTTTACCTACTTTTCGTTTTTGAGTTATCGTGTTCACAGGCACACTGACACACGGACACGGACCTTTTTCTGAAAATGCTTTTTTTTACACAGGGGACCCTAAAACATATATTTCCGGTGAAATCTCGGTATCGAATTTTGTGGTGGAGTGTAGAGAAAGTGAAAATGAAATTAATTTGCAGGTGTAGTTATATGTTATCTGGGTAAAGAGCTCATTTGTAAAAGGGAGGTCGATATCTGTGTTACGGATGTCCCCGGGCCCGTCAGGTGATTGAAGCACTTGGCAAAACAAGGGCCAGAAAACACAACAAAGGGGAGAAACCTGACCGTACTCTACCACGCCCCTAGGCTGACCTGACCACACCCGTCACACCTACTAGCTGGTGACTATCGCCCAGTGACGCACTCATTCTCCTGGAGCACACTTACCTATATAAAATATCCACTCTCCTCATTCTGGCAACGTAGATCTCTATGTATTAGCTTTAAAACGCCATGCCCTTTGTATGACCAAAACCAAAGACATATCGAACCATTTCAAATGTTCTAACGTGGTGTACCTTCCATTTGTTTAAGGTGATGCATCTGTTAAGTTGTGAACAATTAAAAGTTTGATGTGTTCCATTCGCATAGCTTTCTCTACATCTCTGCTACAAATTATTGTTAAAAAGACAATCCTTCTACAGGGTGATTTGTATAGAGCTTTTTATTAATTGTTTCAAAACGTCTTATACTAGTTACAACTTATTATACCTAAATTGTAGAGGAATTTTGGGAGATTATTTACCTCTACAGCAAAAATTGAAAATGTCCTCCATCCTGCATAAGGCACATCTCAACACGTCATTCCATGTTACTGGCCACTTGTTGGAGGACTCTTTCTGGGGTCGTGTGGCGTAAACTCTGTCATTTAAGTAACCCCATAGAAAGAAGTCCGGCGATGTCAAATCCGGAGATCTCGGTGGCCACAGGTTCCTTGAAATTATCCAATCGTCAAAGCATCTCTCTGAAAATATCCTTGATTCAGCTCTACATCGTACTGCATTTTCATGTTGGCTACAAGAACAAAATGTCGAAACAGCTGCCAACAATGAAATTAGGAATAAAACATAAACATCTGCGCAACTAGTGACTTGAAATCGAAACTGCAGAACATTCTACTTAAATTTAGTCATTGAATTAATTTCCAACGGAATAATTAAAGAAAGAAATGTGTCAGCTCTACATAATTCACTCTGTATTTACTTCATGCTGATCGAGAAAAAATTATCAGCAATAGCCTTCTTACTTGCTTCCATGCAAGTAGAACTGAAATAAGGGAGTACCATAGGTTAAAGAGATAGTCAAAAGCTGGTTGCTATGTGACTGAAGTTCCTTTGTTTGTATGGTCAGTTGACAAGTATTTTAAAGCTGAAACCAATTTCAACAAATATCTAAAAAACGACCAACTCCAGGAAAAAATATATATAACATAAAGTGTGTGTTTTAATGTGCTCTACATTTTTTGTGTGGTAAGTTTTTGTCTCTCTCTTACTGTTTACCTTTTATGCAAAATTCAATAAAAATCATGTAGAACAAGCAGGTCTTTAGAATCTATTCCCAGAAAATACAAGATATACATATTATTTATCAGGTAAATATCTTTAATATACGATATTTTAATCAAAGTCGTTAGAGCCATTTTTGAGAAAATCAAAATTTTCGAAAAAATTCCATGTAAAAATAGTGGGGATTTTCTTGAAAATATTCATGTCGTATCCTTGAAAGATACCAAACTTAAATACCAAGTTAAGTACTCAACGGTCTTTTCGTTTTTGAGCTATGTTATCCACAGACACACACGGACTTTTTTCCAAAAATGCTTTTTATGGATTCAGGAGGACCCAAAACATTTATTACCAGTGAAATTTTGGCATCGAATTTTTGAGTGCAATACAATACCTTCTCTGTACACTACATACATAGTACATACAGAGAAAGTAATTATAAACTGTAAATTACTCTTGCTAATTTGATATCCGCAGTGACATTTACTGCATCGATACCTTATCATTGTTTTACGTGTAAAACACAATACCAAACAGCTTTTAAATACATAAAAATGTATTGCATTGAAGTAATTGCAATACAGCTGTGAAATTTGATTTGTGAACTGAAGTCAAATTCTGTTATTGTTCATTATAAGAGTGCTCCCTTATTTAAAATTTACTTTTTAATTTTACGAGGATGTGGAATAATTTCCCATGGCAGTTTATATGAAACAGGTATAAAAAAGCTGATGTGTTACACTCACATGAATTTCTCTAGCCGTTCTACAAACTTCTTACACAAGATTATTCTTCTTTCTGCACCTTGTTAATCGAGGTATTCAGCACAATGTTCTTATTACTTAGTTCCTTGTAAGTAGGAAGAAAATAAGGGAATACACTAGGCTAAATCGATAGACAAATGTTTTAAAACCTGTCGTTATGCGATTTTCATTACAAATCGCTTCTTTTCTTGGCCAGGAGTAGAACAAAAGAAAAACGGACTCTCCCGTCTGAGGAAAGTATAAGTACTTCACAACTAATAACAATGAATACTTCGAAAACAGTAAGCTCCACGAAAAAAATGTAAATGACATAAATTGTGGATCTTAACAAGGCCTACAGTTTTTGTTTAGTAAGTTTTTGTCTATCTCTTACGGTTTATTAGTTATGCCAAATTAAGCAAAATTCATCCAGAATAAACAGGTCTTTAGAAGCTATTCCCAGAAAGTTCAAGATATACATGTTATTTTTCAGGTAAATATCTATAATATACGAAATTTTAATCAAAATCGTTAGAGCCATTGTTGAGAAAATCTAAATTTTCGAAAAAACTTCCAAGTAAAGGGTAGTTTGGGGTGGGGGGATTTTTCTCAAAATCTTCCTGTTGCATCCCTGGAAGATATTGAACTTAAATACCAAGTTTGGTGCTTTACCGACTTTTCGTTTTTGAGTTATCGTGTTCAAAGACACACGGACACACACACACACTGACCTTTTTCTGGAAATGCTTTTTTTTGGATTCAGTGGGTCCTAAAACATATATTTCCGGTGAAATCTCGACATCGAATTTTTGGGTGGAATGCAATACTTCTCTATCCTTATGTAAAAAACTGTTAGATAATATGATATCATTGTAATATTTGATTATAAATCTAGCTAACACAGCTAACATTTTTGTTTTTCTCTTCTGATCAAACCATGTTAAAATCACCATATACGAGGGACTTCCAATAAGTCTACAGTTTTATTACGATTAATACAAAGTATATTGGCATTACACCATTTCTGCAGGTTATAAGATAAATTGTACCTTTTAACAGAAATAACGTCCTGATGTTCGTGTGAAAATCTAGTAGCGAGATAATCTGCAAACAGAAAAGTCTCTAGACATCGATACTGAGAGGTAGATCATTAATATATATGAGGAAAAGAACAGGTCCAAGTATAGACCCCTGTGGAACACCATACTTCACCGGCCTAAAACTGGATATTTTGCCATTTAAGGATACTAACTGATACCTATTTTGGAGATAAGAGCATAAAAATTGTACTCTGTCTTTATGAAAGCCATAAAATTGAAGTTTTTCTATAAGAACATATCATGCGAAACTGTGTCAAAGGCCTTACTTAGATCGAAAAAACGGCTGAAGACTTTGCTACTTCTTTCAAAACAATCAAAACATCGCTTTATAAACCCAGTTACAGCTTCAATATTACTACGAGAAGCCCTGAAGACATACCGGCAGTTATAAAAAAGAGAATTTCTCTCAAAGTAATCTATTATTTGTTTATTTACTAAGACCTTAAACACTTTTGATATGCTCGATATTATGCTAATTGGCCTATAGTTCCCATAATCCTTTTTATTACCTTTCTTAAAAACTGGTATTACTTTTACACATTTGAAAGCGTCAGGAAACGCGCAAGTGCCTAAACAATAATTAAAAATCTGATGTGTTCCATTCACACGACTTTTCTCTATACCTCTGTAACAAATTATTGTTAATAAGCTTTTCTTTCATTTATTTCATGCTAATCGAGAAAAATTAGCAGAAATAGACTTATTTCTTGCTTTATTGTATGTAGAAGCGAAATAAGGGAGTACCATAAGTTAAAGTGAAAGCCAAAAGCTGGTTGCCATGTGACTGATGTTCCTTTGTTTGTATGGACAGGAGTTGACAAATTCCTGTATGAGAAAAGTATGTTTTTCAAAGCTGAAACCAAGAAAAAGGAATATCTCAAAAACGATCAACTCCACAAAAAAATGCATGTAACATAAATTGTGTGTTTTAACGCGCTCTACATTTCTTGTGGGTTAAGTTTTTGTCCACCTCTTACGGTTTAGTAGTTATGCAAAATTCATCCAGAATAAACTAGTCTTCAGAGGCTATTCCCAGAAAATTCAAAATATACATTTTATTTGCCAGGTAAATATCTTTAATATACGATATTTTTATCAAAATCGTTAGACCCATTTTTAAAAAAATCAAAATTTTTGGAAAAAAATTCCATGTAAAGGGTAGCTTGGGGTGGGTGGATTTTTATCAAAATCTTCCTGTCGCATCCCTGGAAGATACTAAACTTAAATACCAAGTTTGGTGCTTTACCGACTTTTCGTTTTTGAGTTATCGTGTTCACAGACACATGGACACAATGACACACGGACACACACACACACACTGATCTTTTTCTGAAAATACTTTTTTTGGATACAGGGAACCCTAAAACATATATTTCCGGTGAAATCTCGGTATCGAATTTTTGGGTGGAATACAGTACTTCTCTATCTCTATGTACATTGTACATATGGGGCTAGAGAAAGTAAAAAGTAGGTTGCTAAGTGAATGAAGTCCCTATGTTTGTATGGACAGGAGTTGACAAATTGCCGTATGAGAAAGGTATCAATATTTTAAAGTTGAAACTAATAAAAAGGAATTTATCAAAAACTCTCAACTCCAAGAAAAAATGAACATAGCATACATCTTATATTTAACGAGAACTATAATTTTTGTTAAGTAAGCTTTTGCCTCTCTTAAGGTTATCAAGTTATGAAAAATTTCGCAAAATTCATCTAGAATAAACCTGTCTTAAGAGGTTATTCCCAGAAAATTCAAGATATACATCTGCTCTATAAATATTTTAATATACGGTATTTTAATCAAAATAGTTAGAACCATTTTTGAGAAAATAAAAATTTTCGAAATTGTTTCTATGTACAGAGTAGTTTGGGGTGGGGAGATTTTTCTCAAAATCTTCGTGTCGCATCCACTGAAGTTCCAAAGACACGCGGACATTTTGACACTAACGCGGACCTTTTTTCCGGTGAAATCTCGGTATCGAATTTTTGGGTAGAATGCAACACCTTTATACACTAAGTACATAGTACGTGCAGAGAAAGTAAGAAGTTAATTCACAACCTCTTTGCCATAATATGGGATAACATGGCAATTTCAGCATTGTGTGTTAATTATTTTGAACTTTACGACTACCATAAAGAGGAATTTTCACATCCCCGAGGAGAGAATATAATCTCTGGAAGTCTATTTCCCCTTACCGTATACAACCGATTTTACGTGCCATCAGTGGCGGGAGCAGGAGCCATAAAAAACATTTTATGGACAATTACTGTACTTCTGGTGAAATCAATTCCTGTTTTTTATTTAATTTGCGTTTTTTTATTGATTTAAGGGAATTTAATTAACAGAAAAGTGGTGATCGCTTCAGTCAGAAGAGTAAAACAACACATGTCAACTGTGTTACATTTTTAATCAGCGATTATTAAATTAACGAATGCTTTAATAACGAGCACCACAGCCAATTTACACCACAAGTGAGTAGTAATATACTTTAACACACTACATGTTTATGTATTTAACAAGCGGTTTATGGGAATAACATTTTGTTATATAGCTTTGAAGTGATAAATGCCACCTCTGCTGATTAATTTAACAAGGTAATTAATATTTTTATTTGTTATATTGGTACTAATATTTATGAAATGTTCCTTATAATTGTGTATACATTTTTAACCACTATGCAAAAAACTTTCATTTTATATCATTGTAGAGAGATAGTGAATTAACTTATCACTTTCTCTACACGTACTATGTACATAGTGCATAGAGAAAGTATTGCACTTCATCCAAAAATTAAATACCGAGATTTCACGAAAATACACGTTTTAGGGTCCCCTGTGTCCAAAAAAGAAATTTTCAGAAAAAGGTCCGTGTGATGCGCATGTGTGTCCGTGTATCAATGCATCTGTGAACACGATAACTCAAAAACGAAAACTTGGTATTTAAGGATATGCAACACGAAGATTTTGAGAAAAATACCCACACTCCAAACTCCCTTTATATGGAAGACATTTTGAAAATTTTGATCTTCTCAAAAATGTAAATCACGTTAAAAACTCACTATTTATGTCATATAATTTTTTTTTCGTTGAATTGACCATTTCTGAGATATTCCATATAGCAACCGTGTTTTAAAAGATTTGACTATTGTTTTAGTCTAGTGTATTCCCTTATTTTCCTTCTACTTACAAGAAAGCAGGTATTTAAGACAACTTCTATTAATGTTTATCTCAATTATCATAAGGTAGATAAGAGTAGATACTTTTTAACAATAATTTTGTACAGTGATATAGAGAAAGACATGAGAATGGAACACATCAGATTTTTGTTTAATTTGTTTTGTTTTATTGTCTTAAGGTCATTTAATTAACAGATAAGTGGTGCTCCTTGGATCAGAAAAATAACACCAAATTGTCAACTGTGTTAATTTATTAAAAACCAATTCTTAAATTAACGAATGATTTAATAACGAGCCCCACAGCAATTTACAACCAAATTTCACAAGTGAATATAATATACTTTAATACACTACATTTTTATGTATTTAACAAGCGGTTTGTCATATTTCGTATTATGGGAATACCATTTTGTTATAAAGCTTTGCTGAATAATTTAACAAAGTAATTAATATTTTATTTGTAATATTGGTACTAATATTTATGATATTATGATTCATTGCAGTTTATTAAGGGGATTTGGTGTAGAAAGGTCCTTTATAATTGTGTATACATTTTTAACCACCATGCAAGACATTTTCATCCTATAGTATTGCAGAAAAAAAAATTGTGTTTTATTTATGGACGCTCTTTAACTACTGTGGTCCTCAGCGTCCCTTTCTATATTGGGCGTGAAAGACCGATTAATTTTGCTCAGAGGCCTCTCTATCAGGCTTGAGATTCTTTTACGTGCCCTAAATCTAGTTAGACCCATTTTTGAGAAAATTAAAATTATCGGATATTTTTCCTTATAATGAACAGTTGCGGTTGGTGGGGATTTTCTTGGTATTCAATTGACTTTTCGTTTATGAGCTCTGCTGCCCACACACACGCACACACACACACACTGACAGGCACACAAATAGATATTTTTCTAAAAATGCTTTTTTTGCGATTCAGGGGGTCTATATCCGGTGAAATCTCGGTATGGGATTTTTGGGTTCAATACAATACTTTCTCTATACATCATTTACATAGTACATGTAGAGAACTTAATAGTGGAGGAAGGACAGAGAGAGAGAGACAGGAAGAGAGAATGACACGGTAAACCCTTCGGCCGAAAATGTAGTGGAATGAAGTTCATAGCTCTTGTTATTTACTTATATCAGAAGGGAAAAACGAAAATCAGGATTTGGAAATTGGTCAGAAAGTATTTCAAGGAACCAAAAAGTTGTGTTATCTAGGAAATATATGGAAATGTATTAGGCAATAAGATCAGAATGTGCACTAAACTAAAAGATAGAATACAAAAAGCATATTAAGGAAACCTAAAATATTTATAAAACAAAATATTAACTATGAAGGGTAAAATGCTGATATTTAAAACGTTGATTACACCGTTAGACACATATAGGGCAAAAACTTGGACATTGACAATATATGACCAAGAATATAAGACACTAAGAAGGATATATGGATAGAGTAATTTAGGAATATATAAAGCAAGGTTGTACTCAACAAGAAAAAAGTCTGATGTGTTCCATTCACATAACTTTCTCTACATCTCTGCAATAAATTTTTGTTAAAAAGCTAATACTTCCATTTATTTCATTCTAATCGACTAAAAATTAGAAGAAACAGTCTTATTACTTGCTTCCTTGAAAGTAAAAGCGAAATAAGGGTGTACCACAGGTTAAAGCGATAGCCAAAAGCTGGTTGCTATGTGACTGAAGCTCCTTTGTTTGTATGAACACGATTTGACAAATACCTGTAGGAGAAAAGTATAAGTTTTTAAAGCTGTAACCAAAAACAAGGAATATTCCTAAAACGATCATCTCCACAAAAAAATGTATATTACATAAATTGTGTTCTTTAACGTGCTTTATATTTTTGTGTGGTAAATTTTTGTCCATTTCTTACGGTTTAGCAGTTACACAACATTCGTTAAATTGATCCAGAATAAAGTAGTCTTCAGAGGCTATTCCCAGAAAATTCAAGATATACATTTCATTTTTGAGATAAATTTCTTTAATATACGATGTTTTAATCAAAATCGTTAGAACCATTTTTAAGGAAATAAAAAATTTAGAAAAATTTTCCACACAAAAGCTAGTCAGGTGTGGGGGAATTTTCTTGGAAATCGTCATGTCGCATCCTTGGAAGATATCAAATTTAAATTCCAAAATTGGTATTTAACGGGTTTTTCGTTTTTGAGGTATGCTGTGCGTAGACACATATACATACACACAGACCTTTTTACCAAAAAATACTTTATTTGGATTCAGGGGGACCCAAAATATGTATTTTCGGTGAAATCTGGTGTCGAATTTTTGCGTGCATTACAATACCTTCTCTATACACTATGTACATAGTACGTGTAGATAAAGTATACATATTTTATGTGTTCCATTCACATGACTGTCTCTACATCACTGCAACAAATTATTGTTAAAAAAACTTATGCTATTTGCTTCATGCTATTCGAGAAAAAAATAGCAGAAATAGTCTTATTACTTGCTT
Source organism: Hymenopus coronatus (assembly GCA_030762935.1). NCBI lineage: Eukaryota > Metazoa > Arthropoda > Insecta > Mantodea > Hymenopodidae > Hymenopus > Hymenopus coronatus. The sequence goes on along the minus strand of CM060889.1, from coordinate 54,395,078 downwards.
CCTTGTAAGTAGAAACGAAATAAGGCAGTACCATAGGTTAAAGTGATGGTCAAAAGCTGGTTGCTATGTGACTGAAGTTCCTCTCTTTGTATGGATACGAGCTCACAAATTCCTGTATGAGAAAGATAACCTGGTGGTTTTTTATATATTCCTTGTTTTTGATTTCAGCATTAAAAAAGTTTTCCTGGAGATGATATTTTTTTAGGTATTTACTGTTTTTAGTTTCAGTTTTAAAAAATCTTATACTTTTCTCGCATAGGAATTTGTCAATTTCTATCATACGAACAAAGGAACTTCAGTCACATGGCAACCAGCTTTTCCCTTGTTTCGCTTCTACTTACAATAAAGCAAGAAATAAGCTTATTTCTTCTAATTTTTTCTCGGTAAGCATGAAGTAAATAGAAGCATAGGCGTAGATGAAGAGAAATTCATGTCAATGGACCACATCAGATTTCTTTTTTTGTTTTTGATAAAGGGGGTCATAAAACATATATTTCAGGTGAAATCTTGGTGTCGAAATCTTTTTCTGGAATATAATACCTTCTCTATACACTATGTACATGATACGTGTAGAGAAAATAAAAATAAATAAAAAAATATGATGTGTTGCGTTCACATGACTTACATCTCTGCAACTTAATGCTAGGAGGCTTATGCTTCTATTTACTTCATTCTAAACGAGAAAAAATTAGCAGTAATAGTCTTATTACTTGCTTTCATGTAAATAGAAGCGAAATAAGGGAGTACCATAGGTTAAAGTGAAAGCCAAAAGCTGGTTGCTATGTGACTGATGTTCCTTTGTTTGTATGGACAGGAGTTGACAAATTTGTGTATGAGAAAATTATGTTTTCTAAAGCTGAAAACAATAACAAGGAATATCTCAAAACGGTCTAATCATGAAAAAATATAAAAATCTGATGTGTTACACTCACATTACTTTCTCTAGCCGTTCTACAAACTCCTTACAGAAGATTATTCTTCTTTCTGCACCTTGTTAATTGAGGTATTCAGCACAATGGTCTTATTACTTAGTTCTTTATAAGTAGGAAGGAAATAAGGGAATACACTAGGCTAAATCGATAGTCAAATGTTTTAAAAGCTGTCGTTATGCGATTGTCATTACAAATCGCTTCTTTTCTTGGCCAGGAGTAGAACAAAAGAAAAACGGACACTCCCGTCTGAGAAAAGTATAAGTACTTCACAACTGAAACTAATAACAATGAATACCTCGGAAACGGTAAGCTCCATGAAAAAAATGTATATGACGTAAATTGTGTATTTTAACAAGGCCTACATTTTTTGTATAGTAAGTTTTGTCTATCTCTTACAGTTTATTAGTTATGCCAAATTAAGCAAAATTCATCTAGGATAAACAGATCTTTAGAAGGTATTCCCAGAAAATTCAAAATATACATTTTATTTTTCAGATAAATAACTTTAATATACGATATTTTAATCAAAATCGTTAGATTCATTTTTTAGAAAATAAAAATTTTCGAAAAAAGTTCCATGTAAAGGGTAGTTTGGGGTGGGGGATTTTTCTCAAAATTTTCCTGTCGCATCCCTGGAAGATACTAAACTTAAATACCAAGTTTGGTATTTTACCGACTTTTCGTTTTTGAGTTATCGTGTTCACAGGCACACGGACACACACACACGGACCTTTTTCTGGAAATGCTTTTTTTTTTGGATTCAGGGGGTCTTAAAACATGTATTTCCGGTGAAATCTCGACATCGAATTTTTGGGTGGAATGCAATGCTTCTCTATACCTATGTACATTGTACATACGGGGTAGAGAAAGTAAAAAAGTGTGTTTTTTAACGAGTTCTACATTTTCTGTAAAGTAAGCTTTTGTCTACCTCTTACGGTTTGCCGGCTATAAAAAAATCTTAAAATTCATCCATAATATAGTAGTCTTCAGAGGCAATTCCCAGAATATATATATATATTACTTGCCAGATAAATATCTTTAATATACAATATTTTAATCAAAATCGTTAGAGCAAAGTTTTGAGAAAGTCAACCAGATTTGACTAATACTTTAACCTATGCTACTCCGTACCGCCCTCCGTGGTGTAAAGGTTACCATGCTAACTTCGTATACCCATGGTCGGGGGTTCAAACCCGACGGAGGACGATGGATTTTTTTGGCGTAAAAGTCCTTAGCATGGCTTCCTTCGGAAGGGAAGTAAAACCGTGGTCCCGTGTCGTAGATTTACGGCACGTAGAAGAACCTCAGGCCTGATCGAGAGGCCTCTGAGCAAAATTAAGCGGTCTTTCGCGCCCAGTAACGAATTGGACGCTGAGAATCACAGCAGTTAAAGAGCGTCCATAAATAAAACGCCATTTCAATTTTCCCTTATTTCGCATCTACTTACAAGGAAGCAAGTAATATGAAACGTTTTTCTCGATTAGCATAAAGTAAAAAGAAACAACAATATGTTGCAGAGATGTAGAGAAAGTCGTGCGAATGGAACGCGTCAGAATTTTCTAAATAATGCCTGTATGACATTAATTAGTAATTTCTTAATATGCGTCAAAAATTTGTCACCCGTCAAGACTAAATTTTGGCCGTCATGTAACGTGAAAATGCGTCAAGTTGGCAAGCCTGATGGTTTTGAGTTTGTTGCAAGAGACACGCTGGAAACTGGGGCGGAAACCGTTGCATCATGTTGTGTTTACTAACAGAAGATAAAAGCGTTGACATACGCCGAGTTCCCCCTGGGTATAGACACTCCCGCTCGCCGTGTTATAGGCGCCCGGACAGGGTGTGGTCACAAAGCCATGCATTTCCGACACGCGAGAAGAATCGCTAATGCTAGACGACGCACATCATGATGATAAACAGAGGCGGCCTGGGTCTCCTTCCTCTGTCATATGGACATCTCTAACCAAGATCCAAACATTCTCTTTTATAGGGAGAGAAACTATATACCGAAAACTGACACACAGACAGACAAGATAGATTAGATAGATTAGATGCATTAGATAAATTAGATAGATTACACAGATTAGATAGATGCAATAGATAGATTAGATAGATTAAATAGATAGAGAGATTAGGTTAGAAAGATTAGGTAGATCGGACAGATAGATGGATTAGATAGATCGATTAGATAGATAATATTTGATTAGATAGATAGATTAGAATAGACAGACAGGCACACAGACAGATAGATAGATAGACCAGAATAGACTAGAATAGACTAGAATAGACCAGAATAGACTAGAATAAACTAGAATAGACCAGAACAGACCAGAATAGACTAGAATAGACCAGAATAGACTAGAATAGACCAGAACAGACCAGAATAGACTAGAATAAACTAGAATAAACTAGAATAGACCAGAATAGACTAGAATAAACTAGAATAGACCAGAACAGACCAGAATAGACTAGAATAGACTAGAATAGACCAGAATAGACTAGAATAGACCAGAACAGACCAGAATAGACTATAATAAACTAGAATAAACTAGAATAGACCAGAATAGACTAGAATAGGCCACAATAAACCAGAATAGACTAGAATAAACTAGAATAGACTAGAATAGACTAGAATAGACCAGAACAGACCAGAATAGACTAGAATAAACTAGAATAGACCAGAATAGACTAGAATAGGCCAGAATAGACCAGAATAGACTAGAATAAACTAGAATAGACTAGAATAGACTAGATTAGACAGACAGACTAGATGGATGGATGGATGGATGGATGGATGGATGGATGGATGGATGGATGGATGGATGGATGGATGGATGGATGGATGGATGGATGGATGGATGGATGGATGGATGGATGGATGGATGGATGGATGGATGGATGGATGGATGGATGGATGGATGGATGGATGGATGGATGGATGGATGGATGGATGGATGGATGGATGGATGGATGGATGGATGGATGGATGGATGGATGGATGGATGGATGGATGGATGGATGGATGGATGGATGGATGGATGGATGGATGGATGGATGGATGGATGGATGGATGGATGGATGGATGGATGGATGGATGGATGGATGGATGGATGGATGGATGGATGGATGGATGGATGGATGGATGGATGGATGGATGGATGGATGGATGGATGGATGGATGGATGGATGGATGGATGGATGGATGGATGGATGGATGGATGGATGGATTGATTTTCGGAAAAAGTTCCATGTAAAGGGATGGGAGGATTTTCTTGAAAATCTTCGTGTCGCATCCTTGGAAGATTCCAAACTTAAATACCAAGTTTGGTATTCAGCGGTCTTGAGCTATGCTGTCCACAAACACACATTGGGCCTTTTTCTGAAAATGCTTTTATTTGGATTCAGGGGGACCCAAAATATGTATTTCTGTTAAATCTCGGTAACCAATTTTTGGGTGCATTACAATACCTTCTCTATGCACTATGTTTATAGTACGTGTAGAGGAAGTAAAAACATACGACGAATATCACTTTTCCTCCGTTGAAGCTGCTACTGGAGTGTCTTTTAAAGCTCTCTCTCACCGAATGTTCTGCTTCCTCGGTTTCTTTGATCGATTCTGGTGTCCACCGCTACCTCTATCTCCCTCTCTGTCTATTGGTGTCGCATCACACGTCCTCTGCTCATTTCCATATCAAACGACTCCCTTTGAAGCGCGCTCTCTTCCTTATGCCTGTGTCTGGTCTTCGCCCTTCAGTGTGAACTTCATAAACTTTTTCTTTCACTGGATAAAATAATTTTCTGCAATCCTTCCTTTACGTTACTGCTGAATCTCATTTGAGTATCTACATATATTACTTTCTCTACGCGTACTATATACATAGTGTATAGAGAACGCATTTCATTACACCCACCCCTCAAAATCTGATGTGTGCCTTTCACATGACTTTCTCTCTATCTCAGCAATAAATTATTTTTAAAAAGCTTATGCTTCTATTTACTTCCTTGTAAGTAGAAACGAAATAAGGGAGTAGCATAGGTTAAAGTGAAGTCAAAAGCTGGTTGCTATGTGACTGAAGTTCCTTTGTTTGTATGCACACGAGTTCACAAAGTCCTGTATGAGAAAAATATAAGTTTTTATAGCTTAAACCAAAACAAGGATTATCTCAAAAACAATCAACTCCACGTATAAAATGTATACAACATAAATTGTGTGTTTTAATGTACTCTACATTTTTTGTGTGGTAAGTTTTTGTCTGTCTCTTACGGTTTAGCACTTATGCAAAATTCCATAAAATTCACTCAGAATAAAGTAGTCTTCAGAGGCTATTCCCAGAAAATTCAAAATATACATTTTATTTGCCAGGTAAAAATCTTTAATATACGATATTTTAATCAACATCGTCAGAGCTATTTTTTAGAAAATCAAAATTTTCGAAAAAAGTTCCATGTAAAGGGTAATTTGGAATACGGATGTTTTTCTCAAAATCTTCGTGTCGTATCTCCGGAAGATACTAAACTTAAATACCAAGTTTGGTATTTTACTCACTTTTCGTTTTTCAGTTATCGTTCTCACAGACACACGGACATACACACACGCATCTTTTTCTGAAAATACTTTTTTTTTGGATACAGGAGACCCTAAAACATATACTTCCGGTGAAATCTCGGGATCGAATTTTTGTTGTAGAGTGCAATACATTCTCTATACACTATGTACATAGTACGTATAGAGAAAGTAAAAAATTGATACCGAGCTTTCACTGGAAATACATGTTTTGGGTACCCCTGAATCCATAAAGAGCATTTTTACAATCTTGGTATTTAAGTTAGGTATCTTCCAAGGATGCTACATGAAGATTTTTCAAGAAAATCCGCCCACCGTCAACTGCCCTTTATATGGAACTTTTTTCGAACATTTTTATTTTCTCAAAAATTGCTCTAACAATTTTCATTGCTCATTTGAAATCATTGGCGGCAACATTATTTGAAGCGGGTATTGTAAAGCTTGTGCACAGGTACGATAAATGTCTCAATCTTTACGGTGATTATGTTGAAAAGTAACCATAAGTGTACAAAACTTTTAGTAATAAAATAATTGTTTTCTATGAACTTGTCTTTTATTTATAGCTTACATAGTTCGGTACACTTTTGAAGTAATGAGTAGAGGAAATGATGGACAAGAAATTTAGTAGAAAATGAAACACCCAGTATTTACTGGGGAAGCGTCAGTGTGGATGTACGCCGGGGATAAAACACAGATCCTCTCGAATGCAGGTCCCATATGTTACCGAAACCATGTAGCAGTTGAATATTAGAAATTTATTTTCGGTTTAAAAGTTCATGAGTAGTAGCAGCTGTGCAAAGCTTCGTAAGCAGATTACGTCTTGTTCAGGAATTAAAACGGTCTCCATTGCTAGTAAGGTATGCACCCTATTTTTATACGCTAGTATCTAGAATGTTTTATAATCGCATTAAAGCCTTAAATGCGAAACCAGATGTGTCAGAAAGCGACTTGTGTTTGTGTAAAGAGGGGATGTGGAGCGAAGAGAGCGCTCTCTAGGATTAGAGTGCTAGTTGTCATTTTTTTGTGCAATCAGCTATCACCAATATGCCACGATCGAAAGCTTGGCTTTTTATTACGGAAAAGCAATTAGATACAAACCTGCCTTTACAATATATATTGATATACTATGTTTTTGGTTTCGCCACATGTATTATGTACGTATATTTTAGGTAGAAAATGTTGTATTTCAATAAAAAAGCTGCTGCCGAGATTTCACCGGAAATATATATTTTAGGGTACCCTTTATCTAAAAAAAGCATTTTCGGAAAAAGGTCCGTAGGTGTGTGTGTGTGTGTGTGTGTCCATGTGTCTGTGAACACAATAACTCAGAAACGAAAAGTAGGTAAAATACCAAACTTGGTATTTAAGTTTAGCATCTTCCAGGGATGCGACACGAAGATTTTGAGAAAAATCCCCCACCCCAACTACTATTTACATGGAACTTTTTTTCGAAAATTTTTATTTCCTCAAAAATGGCTCTAACGATTTTGATTAAAAGTTCGTATATTAAACATATTTACCTGGCAAATAAAATGTATATCTTGAATTTTCTGGGAATAGCCTGTGAAGAGTAGTTTATTCTGGATGAATTTTACTGAATTTTGAATAACTGCTAAACCGTAAGAGATGGACAAAACCTTGCTGCACAAAAAATGTAGAGCACATTGAAGCACACAATTTATGTTATATACATTTTTTCATGGAGTTCGTCGTTTTTGAGACATTCCTTATTTTTGGCTTCTGCTATGAAAAACGTATCCTTTACTCATACAGGAACTTGTCAACTCCTATCCATATAAACAAAGGTTCTTCATTGATATAGCAACCAGCTTTTGACTATCATTTTAACCTATGGTTGTCCCTTATCTCTCTTCTACTTACAAGGAAGCGAGTAATAAGACTATTTCTGCTAATTTTTTCTGATTAGCATAAAGTAAATAGAAGTATAAGCTTTATTTGCAGGGAAATGGAGAAAGACATGTGAATGGTACACATCAGATGTTTTGTGTTTTATTGGCAAATTTCTGGAGCTTTCTTGACACAGTAATATATTACAGAAAGCAATGTGGAGTTTCTGTGTGTATGGAATTTTAGGCACGGCCAGGTATGGCGTTATAAGTTGAGTATTTATCGCGGTTGCCTGGTCGAGCATTTACATTAGCCTGATTATGTCTTGATAAGCAGTAAGGAGCTGGAGAATGGATGATCGTTTAGAATTCCTTGTTGATAATAGCTGAATTATACAGGCATTAAACTGCAAGCGCAGGTTGAATATTTCACAGGCTGCAGTATTAATTAGTGTACAAGCGGGTGCTTTATCTCCACTCTCGCTAAGCAAGTTTCATCAGCGTATGATGTAAGAGCAGCGGGTATTTTCCTTTTATACGACGGAAAACTCAAACACATCTCTTCTTTAGAACATAAGGTGTCCCAAAAATTATGCTCCTCTTTACTATCTGTGACTTGCCTACAATACCTAGAGGAATTTTTACATTCGAAACAAAAAAATCTAATGTGTTCCATTCACATGAATTTCTCTATATCTCAGTAAATTATTATTGATAATAAGCTTATATTTTATTTATTTCATGCTAATTCAGAAACATTAGCAGAAATAGTCTTATTTCTTGCTTTATTGTAAGTAGAAGCGAAATAAGGGAGTACCATAAGTTAAAGTGAAAGCCAAAAGCTGGTTGCTATGTGACTGATGTTCCTTTGTTTGTCTGGACAGGAGTTGACAAATTCCTGTATGAGAAAAATTAAGTGTTTCAAAGCTGAAACCAAGAAAAAGGAATATCTCAAAAACGATCAACTCCGCGAAAAAAATGTATAACATAAATTTTGTATTTTAACGTGCTCTACATTTTTTGTGGGTTAAGTTTTTGTCAATCTATTACGGTTTAGTAGTTATGAAAAATTAATCCAGAATAAAGTAGTCTTCAGAGGCTATTCCCAGAAAATTCAAGATATACATTTTATTTAACAGGTATATATCTTTAATATAGGAAATTTTAATCAAAATTGTTAGAGCCATTTTTGAGAGAACAAAAATTTTCGAAAAAAGTTCCATGTAAAGGGTAGTTAGGGTTGGGGGGATTTTTCTCAAAATCTTCGTGTCGCATCCCTGGAAGATACTAAACTTAAACACCAAGTTTGGTATTTCACCGTTTCGTTTTTGAGTTATGGTGTTCACATATACACGGACACACTGACACACGGACACATACACACACACACACACACACACACACGGACCTTTTAGTGAAAATGCTTTTTTTTTTGGATATTGGGGACCCTAAAACATATATTTCCGGTGAAATCTCGGTATCGAAATTTTTTGTGGAATGCAATATCTTCTATATACACTATGTACATAATCGTGTAGAGAAAGTAAAAAGATGACCACAAACGTTAATTTAAGGGAGGCTATATCAGTAATGAGGGATATAATACATAAAATGTTCCATTCACATGACCTTCTCTAGCTTTTCATCAGATAAAATATTCTTAGAGAATATTGTTCTTTTACCTACATCATCCCAATAGAGATAAACATTAGCAGAAATAGTCTTGTTATACTACTTAAGGGGGTACAAATGCAATAATAATTGAAATTCGGTTGCTTTTGTATGACCATGAGTAAATCAAAGAAACAAAACCCCGTTTAGGAAAGCTTTAAGTATTTTTAAGTTGAAACCAACAACAAGGAATATATTGGAAACAGATGACACTACAAAAAATCTAATGTGTTTAATTCACATGATTCTCTATACATCTCTGCAACAAAATATTGTTAAAAAGCTTAAGCTTCTACTTACTTCATCCTAATCGAGAAAAATTTAGCAGAAGTAGTCTTATTATTTGCTACCTTGTAAGTAGAAACGAAATAAGGGTGTACTATAGGTTAAAGTGATAGTCAAAAGCTGGTTGCTATGTGACTGAAGTTCTTTTGTATGGATACGAGTTGACAAATTCCTGTATGAGAAAAATATGTTTTTAAAGTTGAAATCAAAAACAAGGAATATCTCAAAGCTATCAACTCCGCGAAAAAAAAGTGTATTACAGAAATTGTGTATTTTAATGTACTCAACATATTTTGGTGTGGTAAGTTTTTTAGCTATTACTTAGGTTTAGCAGTTATGCAAAATTCCGTAAAATTTATGCAGAATAAGGTAGTCTTGAGAGGCTATTCCCAGAAAATTTAAAATATACATTTTATTTGTGAGATAAATATGTTTAATATACGATATTTCAATCAAAGGCGTTAGAGCCATTTTTGAGAAAATCAAAATTATAGATATTTTTTGCTATATAAAGAGTACTTTGGGTTGAGGGGATTTTACTCAAAATCTTCGTGGCACATCCCTGGAAGATTCTAAACTAAAATACCAAGTTTGGTATTTTACGTCTTTTAGTTTTTGAGCTATGATGTCCATAGACACACATACACAGACACACAGACACACACACAAAGACACATACACACAGACACACACACGCACAGACACACAGACACATACACAGACACACAGACACATACACAGACACACATACAAAGACACATACACACAGATACACACACGCAGAGACACATACACAGACACATACACAGACACATACACAGACACAGAGACACATACACAGACACACAGACACATACACAGACAGACACATACACAGACACACAGACACATAAACAGACACAGAGACACATACTCAGACACACAGACACATAAACAGACACAGAGACACATACACAGACACAGAGACACATAAACAGACACAGAGACACATACACAGACACAGAGACACATACACAGACACAGAGACACATACACAGACACAGAGACACATAAACAGACACAGAGACACATACACAGACACACAGACACATACACAGACACACAGACACAAAAACAGACACAGAGACACATACACAGACACACAGACACATAAACAGACACAGAGACACATAAACAGACACAGAGACACATACACAGACACACAGACACATAAACAGACACACAGACACATAAACAGACACAGAGACACATAAACAGACACACAGACACATAAACAGACACACAGACACATAAACAGACACAGAGACACATAAACAGACACAGAGACACATAAACAGACACAGAGACACATAAACAGACACACAGACACATAAACAGACACACAGAGACACATACACAGACACACAGACACATACACAGACACAGAGACACATACACAGACACACAGACACATAAACAGACACACAGACACATAAACAGACACAGAGACACATACACAGACACAGAGACACATACACAGACACACAGACACATAAACAGACACAGAGACACATAAACAGACACAGAGACACATACACAGACACAGAGACACATACACAGACACACAGACACATACACAGACACACAGACACATACACAGACACAGAGACACATACACAGACACACAGACACATACACAGACACACAGACACATACACAGACACACAGACACATACACAGACACAGAGACACATACACAGACACATACACAGACACATACACAGACACACAGACACATACACAGACACACAGACACATACACAGACACATACACAGACACAGAGACACATACACAGACACACAGACACACATACACAGACACACATACACATACACAGACACATACACAGACACATACACAGACACATACACAGACACAGAGACACATACACAGACACAGAGACACATACACAGACACACAGACACATACACAGACAGACACATACACAGACACACAGACACATAAACAGACACAGAGACACATACTCAGACACACAGACACATAAACAGACACAGAGACACATACACAGACACAGAGACACATAAACAGACACAGAGACACATACACAGACACAGAGACACATACACAGACACAGAGACACATACACAGACACAGAGACACATAAACAGACACAGAGACACATACACAGACACACAGACACATACACAGACACACAGACACATAAACAGACACAGAGACACATACACAGACACACAGACACATAAACAGACACAGAGACACATAAACAGACACAGAGACACATACACAGACACACAGACACATAAACAGACACACAGACACATAAACAGACACAGAGACACATAAACAGACACAGAGACACATAAACAGACACACAGACACATAAACAGACACACAGACACATAAACAGACACAGAGACACATAAACAGACACAGAGACACATAAACAGACACAGAGACACATAAACAGACACACAGACACATAAACAGACACACAGAGACACATACACAGACACACAGACACATACACAGACACAGAGACACATACACAGACACACAGACACATAAACAGACACACAGACACATAAACAGACACAGAGACACATACACAGACACAGAGACACATACACAGACACACAGACACATAAACAGACACAGAGACACATAAACAGACACAGAGACACATACACAGACACAGAGACACATACACAGACACACAGACACATACACAGACACACAGACACATACACAGACACACAGACACATAAACAGACACACAGACACATACACAGACACAGAGACACATACACAGACACAGAGACACATACACAGACACACAGACACATACACAGACACACAGACACATACACAGACACACAGACACATACACAGACACACAGACACATACACAGACACACAGACACATACACAGACACATACACAGACACAGAGACACATACACAGACACACAGACACATACACAGACACACAGACACATACACAGACACACAGACACATACACAGACACACACACGCACAGACACATACACAGACACACACAGACACACACAGACACATACACAGACACAGAGACACAGACACATACATACATACACACGCACACATACACACATACACCCAGATTTTTCTAAAAAAATGTTACTTTGTCTACACGTACTATATACATAGTGTATAGAGAAGGTATTGCATTCCACCCACGATACTGAGAGTTCACCTGACATACACATTTTGTCTAAAAAAAGTATTTTCAGAAAAAGGTCCATGTGTGTGTGTCCGTGAGACTGTGAATACGATAACTCAAAAACGAAAAGTCGGTCAAACACCAAACTTGATATTTAAGTTTAGTATCTTCCAGGAATGCGATACGAATATTTTGAGAAAAATCCCCCCATCCCCAACTACCCTTTTTTCGAAAACTTTGAATTACTCAAAAATGGCTCTAACGATTTTGATTAAAACATCGTCTATTAAAGCTATTCACCTGACGAATAAAATGTATATTTTGAATTTTGTGGGAACAGCCTCTGAAAAGTACTTTATTCTGGATGAATTTTACGGAATTTTTAATAACTGCTAAACCGCAAGAGATACACAAAAGCTTACTGCACAAAAAATGTAGAGCACGTTAAAGCACACAATTTATGTTATATGGATTTTTTTCGTGGAATCCACCGTTTTAGAGGCATTCCTTGTTTTTGGTTCCTGCTTTGAAAAACTCACACTTTTCTCATACAGGAATTTGTCAACTGCTGTTCATACAAACAAAGGAACATCAGCGACATAGCAACCAGCTTTGGACTGTCACTATGTTCGCTTCTACTCAAAGGAAGCAAGTAATGACTTTTTCTGCTATATTTTTTTTTTTCTGATTAGCATGAAGTAAATAGAAATATAGGCTTTTTGAGAATAATTTGTTGCAGAGATGCAGAGAAAGTCATGTGAATGGAACACATCAGTTTGTTTTTAATTTTTGGATCTATATAAGTAAATTTATCGTTACCGAGCTTTCAAATATAATTTCTTTTGTTTAATAACACAAACTTTCGTTCAAAATCTTGCTTGATTATTCACAGATCACCTCTGTCTTGTACCTTATGTAAAATAATTTGAACTGTACATATTTGGAACCCCTGGTTTTAAAAAGCCAGTTTGTTCCATTTTAGAAAAAAAGCAAAAAGCTTACCACCATATTCTACGAGAAATCCCGTAAACTTATAATTTTCCTTTTTATCCAAGATTCAATGTATAGGTTTTATCAAATTTGCAAATATTTTGTGTGGTATATATGAATTAAGAATGAATCAAACCTTAGCATGGCCTTATTTGGCACACTTACTTTGCTTATATTATTTCCGATGCCAAATAGGTCATCTGTTAAGGATACCCATCTGTGAAAAACCTAAAATCTATAGTTTTGCTTGGATTGATTTGAAACTTTAACACAGCAATTGCAGTATTAAGAACAGCTTACGTGTTAATTTTCAGTGTTTTGTTCAAAATAGTTCCTGTGATATTAGCATATTTATAGTATTTTATTATCATTTAATTAAAGCATTCCACACGATGCAATTTCAGTTACAGAAATATAGTTATTTACAGTTATACTGATAAATACAGTATTAATAAATTGATGAGAGGAAATTTTTACATCACTATTGGTTTAGGGAAAAACATTATTTGTCATTTTATTAATTTTTACTTTCTCTATACGCATTATGTGCCTAGTGTATAGAGAAGGTATTGAACTCCACCAAAAAATTCGATACCGAGATTTCACCGGAAATATATGTTTTAGGGTCCCCTTTATCTAAAAAAAACATTTTCGGAAAAAGGTCCGTGTGTGTGTGTCAGTGTGTCTGTGAACACGATAATTCAAAAACGAAAAGTCGGTAAAATACCAAACTTGGTATTTAAGTTTAGTACCTTGCAGGGATGCGACACGAAGATTTTGAGAAAAATCCCCCACCCCCAACTAGTCTTTACGTGGAACTTTTTTAGAAAATTTAGATTTTTCTCAAAAATGCCTCTAACAATTTTGATTAAAATTTCGTATATTAAAGATATTTACCTGACAAATAAAATGTACATCTTGAATTTTCTGGGAATAGCCTCTCAAGAGTAGTTTATTCTGAATGAACTTCACTGAATTTTGAATAACTGCTAAACCGTAAGACATGGACAAAAACTTACTACACAAAAAATGTAGAGAACGTTAAAACCCACAATTTATATTACATACATTTTTTTCGTGGAGTTCGTCGTTTTTGTGACATTCCTTATTTTCGGTTTCTGCTATGAAAAACATACATTTTTCATACAGGAATTTGTCAACTGCTGTCCATACAAACAAAGGAACTTCAATGACATAGCAACCAGCTTTTGATTATCACTTTAACCAATGGTACTCCCTTATTTCACCTCTACTTACAAGGAAGCAAGTAATATGGCTATTTCTGTTAATTTTTACTGATTAGCATGAAGTATATAGAAGTATAAGCTTTTTAAGAATAACTTGTTGTAGAGAAAGTCATGCGAATGGTACACATCAGATTTTTTATTTTTGCTATGGAAGTATGAAGTTTATTATTTCATATCAAGAGCACTGCTGATATTAAAAAAAAGATTTCATACTATCTATTTTATACTATTTTTATCCAAGCATAAAAATTTTCAAGCTTCTGTTTTGAAAACTGCATTATTGAAGTTTAGAAAACACCGAAAAATAAAAACACGAGAAAATAGATTTTAAAGTTTAACATACATTTAACACTATGTATTTGTAAGTCTTAGATTTTCATATTCTCCTGCAGCAATTTTTAAACCATGAATATCTGTCAACTCTCACGGACTATTTACACAATATATAAGGCAAAGAAAAACTGCAAGTCATTTGGTCCGAGTCAAGCTGCACTCTGCCGCCAAAACAGTCTCTATTTCACGGCCGGAAATATTGTCACGTATGTGATTGGCGTTATGTCGCGAACATAATTCTACGACTGGAGGGATAGCTATTTGAAGGTGGTAAAAGGAAGACAGGTGGTAGAGCAATGATAACAACGCAAAGGGAATCCTGATAATATAAATATATTGACAAATAGCGAAAGGCAAATATACTTTACAATAAAATAGTAAGATAAATTACAATAAACATGACAAGCGCGTCACGCGTTTCGTGTCGAGCGAGAGCTAACTCAGAATATCAAAGGCAAGAATTGGTAAAACAGTTAATATACAACAAAAGGTTCTTACCTTTTAGGTTGATTAGCTCGACGAGAAGAAAGATGTGTGTCGGTATGGTAGCCAGTGACCCGGGGTGGGGCCCTGGACGTCCCTCGGGTAGCGAGTCTGCCTCTTGTCAAGAACTGAGTGTCAAAAGCGCCCGGAATTCAAGATTCCAGACAATTGTCTCTAGGGGATTCTTCAGAATCTACGCCCAGGCTCTTAATAAATCCACCAAT
The DNA here is from genome assembly GCA_030762935.1 of Hymenopus coronatus. NCBI lineage: Eukaryota > Metazoa > Arthropoda > Insecta > Mantodea > Hymenopodidae > Hymenopus > Hymenopus coronatus. Next base: position 54,379,284 of record CM060889.1, on the reverse strand, counting down.
CAAAATACAGTATTTAATAGATAACACAGGGCTTGGGATTAAAGTCTGTCTTAGCCGACGAAATGTCACGTAGGTTCCGGGAAGTGGTTGAAAGCCCACGCAAGCTCACAAGTTGCAAAATGTGGTAAAATGTTGCATTATTCAGAGGAAGACACATCCGGTTGTAATAACAAAGAAAACCATAAAGCTTCCTCTTATTGTATAAGAAAATGGAATTCTAAAATATTTACAATAATGTGACTTAAAACAAACAATAAGATAGTTTAAAAATACTCGTCAATCACATACGTGACACATCTCTCTCCTCCGGTTGTAGTTGGGGTGTGAGGGGGACCGCTGGGTGCTCTATCTGTGGTTTAGGATGGGGAGGGCCCAGGTTAAATAATCGGTGGTACGGTATGCCTGGAGGATGGATGACAGGGCAGGTTTAAAGCACCACATCGTAATAAAAAACAACAGGAAATTTAACTACAACCATTATATTATTTAATTAACCAAAAGAATTTTTGATCAATTTTCACAGTTGGGTATCCTTAAGTATTCTTCTACTTCAACAGTTTCCTACTAGCAAACAAGAAATGTTTACTCATTTTGTAGACACCCTGTAACTATATATTGAAGACATGTTACATTGATGGGAAAATCAGGCACATACGATACCTCTTGCTGGATGTAGTTTATTTTTAAAGGAAAATGTATCACATTATCTTCGTGAACGATTTTTGTTTTCTCTTATGTGCTGTCTGAAGACAGCTTGTCTGTATGAGAGAGGGAGAAACAAGGTAAGGGATATGAAGGAGGGAGGGGGGAATCTTGGGTGCACGATACCGTATTGGGAAATGAGATGAGGTCCGTAACGTATAAATAGCTTATATAAGAGTAGTTGCGGATCTTGGGGACTTAAAGAAAAATCTCTATATCTAAATTTTAAAATTCTTACAAAATATTTAAAAAGATCATCTTAAGCCCTTCCTTTCGTTTATTATGTATGTACTTCCGAACTCCGTTTCGTTTTATCGTAAAAGTTGCGTCGACTTCATTAACTGTTTTTTCCTTTAAACACTTTTTTACTCTTTCTAGTTCGTTCATACTCCACAGGTGAGAGGTGAATATGTTCAAATATTTTATCAGGGTTTAAGAACAATGTGGAGATACAATATTTGCAGGTTTTTTTAGCTATTTACTAAAGTTATGTTCATGAAGAAAATGTTATTATTCTTTTAGATGACTATTATTCCCCATCTCAGATGTTCTGCCCTACTTACGGTGCAAAGACATAGCTCAGGGAAGGAAGAACATTTGGGAAAACCTTGCCAAGTGTGGGAGCCACCAAACCATACAATACCCATTAAAATCCCCTTCACAGGCAAGACATATGGTGTGAGATGAAGCTGTACGACTAATTACACCTGCGGATTCAAAGAGAAGGTTGTATAGGCCACCATAACGACACAAGCCGGACGTGTGTAGAGAATCAGGACCCTAACATGGCCGAAGTGTAGAAATACTGCAGTACCGCTAGCAGCACCTGCGAATTCAAGGAGAAGGTTGTATAGGCCAGCCATAACGGCACACGTTGGGTGTTTGTAGAGATCCAGGACATGAATATGACCATAGCCCTGATCGTACCATTGGAAATTCAGGGTGTGGAAATCGGCAGTTGCACCTGCGGATTCAAGGAGAAGGTTATAACGGCTGTAACGGCATAAACCGCGTGTTTGTAGAGAGCCAGAAGACAAACATGACCAAAGCCCTGGTCTTGCCCTTGGAAATTCAGGGTGTGGAAATACAGCAGTACCGCTACTTGCACCTGCGAATTGAAGGAGAATGTTGTTAAGGCCAGCCATAACGGCACAAGCCGGGTATGTGTAGAGAGCCAGGACAGGAACATGATCGTAGCCATGATCGTGCCATTGGAAAATTCTGGGTTTGAAAATGCGAGAAAGTTCAGAAGCTAGTCTCCGGATGGAGATACAGTCACGTTCTTCAGTATGTTTTTTACAAAACTTAGCCGCTGGCAACACGGCCCGTGTGACTTTCACTGTGCGCGCATCCTACATCCGTCAGTCTTACTTATGTTCTAGCCTGGTTTACAAGTGAATAACATTAGGAATATTTAGAAGTGTTGTTTTGCTCGAAGTGCTTTCAAAATGCAGTATACAGTACCACAAAGAGTGCTTATGTACGATACGTATGTGCTTAAATCATCCTGTAGGGAAGCTGTAAGGCAACTTGAAACTAAATTTCCTGATGTGTATGTTCCGAGGATAGAGGCCGTTCATTTGCTTGTAAATAAATTTAGGGAGACGTGATCAATTTGTGTTAGAACGGTACCCTCGAAAATCTTTTAGGCGCCTTGCACAAGAAACAAACATTTCGAAAGCTTCAGCATGGAAAGTAACAAAACTTTTAACATTCAAGCCATACAGGGTTAATTTTGTCCAGGAATTGCTACCACCGAAGTCGGGTAAATTCCTGTTATTGAATTTTGAGGAATATTAATGGTTTTATTTGTGATAAAACTGACTTTAATATGTAGTATTTTAATCAAAATCGTTAGACATTTTTAAAAAAAATAAAATTTTCGAAAATTTTCCCATTTAAAGGGTAGTTAGGGTGGGGGGATTTTATTGAAAATCTTAGTGTCGTATCCTTGGAAACTATCACACTAAAATACTAAGCTTGATATTTAACCGTTGAGCTATGCTGTCCACAGACACACACACGGACCTGTTTTTGAAAATGCTTTTTTTTTTTTTGGACTCTGGGGGTCCTAAAACATGATTTCCCGGAAAATCTTACATAGAATTTTTGGGTGGAATACAATACTTCTCTATTTTTATATACACTGTACATACGGGGCAAGAGAAAAGTAATAATTAATTTGTCACTGGAGTGTAGAAAGCTTAAGATACTTTGAAATACACGAGAGCTTGTAAAATACTTTAGATGTGAGATGGAACCCATATCTAGTTAAACACCCTAACGCTTTACCAGCAATGCACACCGCACATCAATCACTTGACATTGCAGAAATTCCTCACGTGCTTTCTTTTGCTATATACTCGCCGTAGTGGAAGCGAATTTACCTCAGGATCCTTCCCCGAACAGAACAGCAGGTATTTACAACCAAACAAGAAAAATCTGATGTGTACCATTCACATGACTTTCTCCATATCCCTGCAACAAATAATTCTTAAAAAGCTTATACTTCTATTTACTTTATTCTAATCAGAAAAAAAATAGCAGAAATAGTCTAATTACTCGCTTCCTTGTAAGTAGAAGCGAAATAAGGGACAACCGTAGGTTAAAATGATAGTCAAAAGCTTGTTGCTATTTCAATGAAGTTCCTTTGTTTATACGGATAGGAATTGACAAGTTCCTGTATGAGAAAAGTATACGTTTTTCATAGCAGAAACCAAAAAAAAAAAAAAAAAAAAAAAAAGGAATGTCACAAAAACGACGAACCTCACGAAAAAATGTATATAACATAAATTGTGTGTTTTAATGTGCTCTACATTTTTGTGTAGTAAGTTTTTGTCCATCTCTTATGGTTTAGCAGTTATTCAAAAGTTAGTAAAATTCATCCGGAATAAACTACTCTTCAGAGGCTATTCCCAGAAAATTCAAGATATAAATTTTATTTGTCAGGTAAATATGTTTAATATACGAAATTTTAATCAAAATCGTTAGAGCCATTTTTGAGAAAATCAAAATTTTCCAAAAAAGCTCCATCTAAAGGGTAGTTGGGGTGGGGGGACTTTTCTCAAAATCTTCGTGTCGCACCCCTGGAAGATACGAAACTTAAATACCAAGTTTGGTATTTTGCCGACTTTTCGTTTTTGAGTTATCGTGTTCACAGACACACGGACACACACACACACACACACACACACACACGGATCTTTTTATGAAAATGCTTTTTTTGGATATTGGGGACCCTAAAACATATATTTCCAGTAAAATCTCGGTATCGAATTTTTGGGTGGAGTGCAATACTTTCTCTATACACTATGTACATAGTGCTTATGGAGAAAGTAAAAAAGGAAAAAGAAGGGAAAAGGTAAATTGGGAAATAAAAACAGCAAAGGAGTGACGTAAATGTTTTCCTTCTCTTCATATATTCGGTAAATTATAATGATTATAATCTGATGTGGTCAATTCACATGACTTTCTGTACATCTTTGCAGCAATTATTGTTATCAGGCTTATGCTTCTATTTACTTCATAATAATCAAGAGAAATTAGCAGAAATAGTCTTATTACTACTCATTTTTTCTGATTAGTATGAAGTAAATAGAAGCATAAGCGTTTTAATGCTATAGTTTTACAGATACGTGGAGAAAGTTGTGTGAATGAAACACTTCAGATTTTTTTTTGAGCGTAAAAATCCTTAGCATTTCTTCATTTGGAGGAGAAGTAAGGTCGTTGGTCATTTGTCGTTGATAAAATGCCTGTGAACAAAATTAAGCGGTCTTTCACGCCCAGTATAAAATGGGACACTGAGAACCATAGCAGTTAAAATCGTCCATAAATAAACAGTATTTCATTTCAAAATCTAAAGGCGTACCTATAATAATTTTTCTGTGGAAAAACTCTCGCGTCACAGGTTGGAAAGAAGAGCCCAATATTTGGTAAACATAGATTTCCTATGCTAGTGAGAATTAATGATCCCTGAAGTTAACGTGCTATGAAATTAATAAGCTTCGCAAGATAAGGAATTAATATAATCGTTACGAGGGTAATTAGTGCAGGTTATCTGGTTCCTCATAATGACGTCATGGAGTCGCGTAACTTCCCCATCCCCCATACAGCCAGCTGCAAACTTCTGAAGCTTAATATTCAGCACAAGAGCTTGTATTCTACATAAATGTTGTCATAATCAATTATGTTCCGTTTCACTTTCTGTTGCTCTTCACATGGGCATCTTATTTATATTATATAAAAATCTTATGTGTTACACTCACATGACTTTCTCTAGCTGTTCTACAAACTTCTTACATAAGATTATTCTTCTTTTTGCATCTTGCTAATCGAGGTACTCATTAGCACAATGTTCTTATTATTTAGGTACTTACAAGTAGGAAAAAATAAGGGAACACACTAGGCTAAAGCCACAGCCAAATGTTTTAAAAGCTGCCGTTATGCGATTGTCATTACAAATCGCTTCTTTTCTTGGCCAGGAGTAGAACAAAAGAAAACCGCACACTCCCGTCTGAGAAAAGTATAAGTACTTCATCTGAAACTAATAACAATGAATACCTCGAAAACTGTAAGCTCCACGAGAAAAATGTGTATAACATAACTTGTGTATTTTAACAATACCTACATTTTTTGTAAAGTAAGTTTTTGTGTATCTCTTACGGTTTACTAGTTATGCCAAATTAAGAAAAATTCATTCAGAATAAACAGGCCTTTAGAAGCTATTTCCAGAAAATTCAAGATAAACATATTATTTGTCAGCTAAATATCTTTAATATACGAAATTTTAATCAAAATCGTTAGAGCCATTTTTGAGAAAATCGAAATTTTCGAAAAAAATTCCATGTAAAGGGTAGTTTGGGGTGGGGGGAAATACCAAGTTTGGTATTTTACCGACTTTTTGTTTTTGAGTTATCGTGTTCACAGACACACGGACACACTGACACACGGACACACACACACACGTACCTTTTTGTGAAAATGCTTTTTTTGGATATAGGGGACCCTAAAACATATATTTCCGGTGAAATCTTGGTATCGAATTTTTGGGTGGAGTGCAATACCTTCTGTAAACACTATGTATATAGTGCGTATAGAGAAAGTAAAAATTATTTTTTTAGAAAAATGTCCGTGTGTGTGTGTGAGTAGCACAGCTCAAAAACTAAGAATGTTAAATACAAAACCTGGTATTTATAATCGGTATCTTCAAAGAATGCGACATGAAGATGTTCAAGAAAGTTCCCCCCACCCCAAACTACCATTTGCATAGACACATTTGAATATTCTTTTTATAGTTGACAACTTAATTGACTTTTTGTTTTTGAATTATGCTGTATACAGAAACAGACACAACAATATGTGTCCATTCACATGACTTTCTCTCGTGCAGACTGAGCAAAGCCGAGGCATCTCACCCTGTAGTAGATTCACATCAACAGGTATATGGGTATACTCATTGGTAGTGGAGCGAGTCTTAGAGCATCGCGAACGTCACCACAAATCTGGGCACGAAGCCAAGAACGCCGTATCTGGTGCTCGAACGTGGTGTTAGTAGAATCCGCCACAACATAATTCCGCCACAGTATGTAGTAAATGTATGCAAAAGGAAGCATAAATACATACATAGGAATGTTCCAAACTACGAGTTTAAAATATGTTTTTCCTTGTAAATATTGAAACTGTGTAGGGCGGTAAGTATTTAGCAAGATTTCCAAGGGACAGTTTGCTATCCGTAGCGAAGTTTTCACGGCCCGTTAATTTCGCGTTTCCATTCTTCCGGGTTCCTGCCTGGTTTCGCTCTGCTGAGGCAATCTTGGAAATATCTACCGTTTGCTGTTCTTCATCCACAATTAATGCGTATTTAGCAGTTTCTAACTGAAGCTTTTGGCTCGAGAAAGATTCTGCCTCGCTGTGCACAGTGTAACCAACTTCTTGTGCACCTACACTGGGATATATCTGACATAACCACACCAGCAAGCATATAAAAAATCTAATGTGATCCTTTCACATGATTTTCTCTACATCTCTGCTACAAATTATTGTTAAAAGACTTAGGATTCTATTTACTTCGAGAAAAAATTAGCAGAAATATTTTTTCCTCGAATAGAATGAAATATATGGAAGCATAAGCTTTTTAACAGTAATTTGTTGCAGAGATGTAGAAAACACATGAATGGAACACATTAGATTTTTTTACTTTCTCTAGCCCGTATGTATAATGTGCATAGTCTATAGAGAAAGTGTTGTATTCCACTCAAAATTTCGATACCGAGATTATATGTTTTAGGGTCCCCTGCATCCAAAAAAGCACTTTTAGAAAAAGGTTCGTGTGTGTATGTGTGTGTCAGTGTGATTGTGAACACGATAACTCAAAAACGAAAAGTCGGTAAAATACCAAACTTGGTATATAAGTTTAGTATCTTCCAGGGATTCAAAGTGACGATTTCCGCAATTACGCTTTACTCGGATAGGAATCGAAAATTTTGATTTACTCAAAAATGGTTCTAACGATTTTGTTAAAATTCGCTTATATTTAAGATAATTATATGACAAATAAAATGTATATCTTCAATTTTCGGTGAATAGGCTCTGAGAACATGTTTATTCTTGTTGGTTTTTGCGGAATTTTGCATAACTGGAAATCCATAACAGATGGACGAAACTTACCTTATAAAAATGTAGCGCTCGTTAAAACATACAATTTATGTTATATACTTTTCTCATAATGGAATTTATCAACGCCAGACCATAAAAACAAAGATACCTTAATGACATAGCAACCAGTTTTTAAAACAGTTGACTATCGATTTAGCCTATGGTACTGCCTAATTTCCCTTCCACTTACAAGGAAGCAGCTAATAAGAACTTTTCTGCCATTTTTTTTTTTCTCAATTAGCATGAAGTAAATAAAAGAATATAATTTTTAACAATGATTTGTTGCAGAAATGTAGAGATATTCATGTGAATAAAATACATCAGATTTTTAGAAAAGGGTCCGTGTGCGTGTGTGTGTGTGTGTGTGTGTGTGTGTGTGTGTGTGTGTGTGTGTGCATAGCTCAAATACGAAAACACCGTTAAGAACTAAACTTGATATTATTTAAGTTTACTATCTTTCAAGGATGCGACAAGAAGTTTTTCAAGGAAACTTCCCCACTACAAGCTACACTTTACATGGAAAACTTTCCAAAACCTTTTGTTTTCTCAAAAATTGCTCTAGAAGTTTGATTAAGGTACCGTATATTAAGGGTACTTACATTGGAAATAAAATGTATATCTTGAATCTTCTGGAAATAGTTTCTGAAGACCTGTTTATTCTGGATGAATTTTGCTGGGTTTTGCATAACTAGTAAACATTAGGGTATAGGAAAACCCTTACTACACAAAAAAAGCTGATGTGTTCCATTCACATAATTTTCTCTACATCTCTGCAACAAAGTACTCTATTTACTTCATGTAATCGAGAAAAAATTAGAAATATTTTATATTTTAATAATTAAATAAAAATAATTAATATTCCCCGAATTGAATTCATTTATTAAAAAACTAGATACCCTTAAAAACGATAAACATTTCATTTAAAAACATAAATTTATTTAATTTAAATACATAAACAAACTTAATAATTAAACAATTGTATTAACTTATAGTCTAATTACGTGCTTCCTTGTTATTAGAAGCGAAATAAGGGGGTACCATAGGTTAAAGTGATATTCAAAAGCTGGTTGCTATGTGACTGAAGTTCCTTTGTTTGTATGGAAACGAGTTCACAAAGTCCTGTATGAGAAAAGTATAAGTTTCTTACAGCAGAAACCAAAACAAGGAATGTCTGAAAAACAATGAACTCCACGACAAAAATTTATATATTACATAAATTGTGTGTCTTAAAGTGCTCTACATTTGTTGTGTGGTAAGTTTTTGTCCATCCCTTACGGTTTAGCACTTATGCAAAATGTCGTAAAATTGACCCAGAATAAAGTAGTCTTCAGAGGCTATCCCCAGAAAATTCAAAATATACATTTTATTTGTCAGGTAAATATCTTTAATATACGATATTTTAATCAAAATCCTTAGAGCCACTTTTTAGAAAATCAAAATTTTCGAATAAAGTTCCATGTAAAGGGTAGTTTGGGGTGCAGGGATTTTTCTCCAAATCTTCGTGACGCATCCCTGGAAGATACTAAACTTAAATACCAAGTTTGATATTTTACCGACTTTTCGTTTTTGAGTTATCGTGTTCACAGACACACACGGACCTTTTACTGAAAATACTGTTTTTGGATATTGGGGGCCCTAAAACATATATTTCCGGTGAAATCTCGGTATCGAATTTTTGGGTGGAGTGCAATACATTCTCTATACACTATGTACATAGTACGTGTAGAGAAAGTAAAAATGTAGATCTTTTTAAAGCACGCAACTTTGTCATATACATTTATACTTTCTGTATATGTACTATGTGATTTGTGTATTGAGAAGGTATTGTAATGTACACAAAAACTTGATGCTGGGATTTCACCGAAAATAAATATTTTGTGCCCCCCCTGAAACCCAAAAAAGAATTTTTAGAAAAATGTCCGTGAGTGTGACTGTCTGTGTGTGTGGGGGAGGGGGGTGGGCAGCATAGCTCAAAAACGCAAAGTTCTTAAATATTAAACTTGGTATTTAAGTTCCAAAAACGCGACACGAAGACTTCCAAGAAAATCCCTCCACCACAAACTAGCCTTTACATGGAACCTTTTTCGAAAATTTTGATTTCCTCAAAAATGGCTCTAAGGATTAAGATTAAAATCTCTTTTATGCTATTTACATGCCAAATAAAATGTAAATCTTAAATTTTCTGGGAAGAAAATGAAGATTGCTTTATTCTCGATGAATTTTTAATGAATTTTGCGTACTACTAAACTGTAAGACATAGACAAAAACTTACTAGAGGAAAATGTGGGGTACGTTAAAACACACAATTTATATTCTATACATTTTTTTCGTGGAGTTGATCGTTTTTTATGTATTCCTTGCTTCTGGTTTCTGCTTTAAAAAACTTACTTTTCTCATACAGGAATTTGTCAACTCCTGTCCATACAAACAAAGGGACTTCAGTCACATAGCAACCAGTTTTTGGCTATCACTTTAACCTATAGTACTGTCCACCCAACACAAGAAGGCAAGTGGGGCCTGAGGGGTGAGCGAGCGAGGGGTGGCTTGAACTGCTATCTGGTCACGTACTAGTGGATCTGTTTACGTTTACTACGTATGTATATGAACCAACCTACTGCTGCCAGATCTAATGCTCGTTTCAGTAACTGCAGTGATGTATTATGCATTATTTGGCCCTCTCTGCTAACACGGCATATAGTACTACATTTTGTTACTTTTATTCTTGGTTTAATATTGAAATATTTAAATGCAGAAACAGAAGCGAAGATGAGGACTTCTCCGACTCGGATCTTGCATGACAACTGGACTTCTAGCTAAGTGTGAGTTATTTGACAACACTGTGTATTCTAGATGAACCTAACGTGCTAGTCATATCCAGGTGTCGAGCATAAACATCATGCGGACAGCAAAAGTGTTTACATAAGTGCTTACTTTACACATTCCTCATTCCTTCATGCTCTGGGTTATCAATGATTCCTTATGTCGCTTCTACTTACAAGGAAGCTTTTTAGCAATAAATTGTTGCAGAGTTGTTTAGAGCAGACCGTTTTTGAGATATTCCAACCAGTTTTTAAATTATCTAATTATTGCTTTAACATATTTCTCGTCTACTTACAAGGAAACAACCAATAAGACCAATTCTGTCAAACTTTATCTCGATTATCTTCATGTAGATATAAATTTTGATATGTTCCATTCACATGGCTTTCTCTACATCTCTGCAACAGATTATTCTTAAAACGCTTATGCTTCTATTTACTGCTTGCTATTTCAGAGAAATTAGCAGAAATATCCTTATTACTTGCTTTCTTGTAAGTAGAAGTGAAATAAGGGAGTACCATAGGTTAAAGTGGAAGCCAAAAGTTGGTTGCTATGTGACTGATGTTCCTTTGTTTGTATGGACAAAGGTATAAGTTTTTCAAAGCTGAAACCAATAAGAAGTAATATCTCAAAAACGATCAACTTTGTCCATCTCTTACGGTTTAGCAGTTATGCAAAATTTCGTAAAATTCATCAAGAATAAAGTAGTCTTCAGAGGATATTCGTAGAAAATTCAAGATATACATATTACTTGACAGGTAAATATCTTTAATATACGATATTTTAATCCAAATCGTTAGAGCCATTTTTAAGAAAGTCAAAAAGTTCAAAAAACTTTCCATGTAAAGGGTAGTTGGAGGTGGGGGGATTTTCTTGAAAACCTTCGTGTCACATCTTTGGAAGAAACCAAACTTAAATACCAGGTGTGGTATTCAACGGTCTTTTGGTTTTTGAACTGTGCTGTCTACAGACATACACACAGACACACAGACCTTTTTGTAAAAATGTTCTTTTTGGATTCAGGAGACCCAAAACTTTTATTTCCAGTGAAATCTCGGTATCGAATTTTTGGGTGGAATGCAATACGTTTTCTATACACTATTTACATAGTACGTGTATGGTCATGTGAATGTAGCATATCAGATTTTTGTTTTTGTTTCTATTTTAGGTGTTTTTTTGAAGCAGACAGATTTTGAAAAGTAGGTCGCGTTTTCCACGTCTGAAGTGTCCAGATTGCATGTACTGCTTCCAAAGCTGGTGAAATATTCAGAGTGCTCTGTCAAATTAAGTGGTCAAATATTTACTCCGAGGGCTCGTGGAAGCAAAGTGCAGCACAAATAACCATCAATCTCAATTTGCAGGGTTTTTTTTTTTTTTTTTTTTTTTTTTTTGCAATAGAATAGGGCAAACATCTCTTAAGTTTTCATTACAGATAGCCGGATGTTTGACGGGAAGCATCAAAAATGGTCAATAAAAGCTGTCCAAAATCTGCCTCGCGTATAACCAGCGTCACAGTTTACACCACGGAATGAATATATTCTACCGTTATGGTAGCTATTTAAGAAGTGAGTCAACAATATAATTTAGTAACCGTTCTGTTCAGTTTTTACTTTCTCTAGCCGCATATGTACAATGCACATATGGATAGAGAAGTATTGTATTCCACCCAAAAATTCGATACCGAGATTTCACTGTAAATACATGTTTTAGGACCCCCTGTATAAAAAAAAGCATTTTTAGAAAAAGGTCCGTGTGTGTTTGTGTATGTGTGCGTGTGTCTGTGAACACGATAACTCAAAAACGAAAAGTGGTTAAAATACCAAAATTGGTATATAAGTTTAGTGTCTTCCAGGGATGCGACAGGAAATTTTTGATTTTCTTAAAAATTGCTATAATAATTTTGATTAAAATATCATATATTAAAGATATTTACCTAAAAAATAAAATGTATATCTTGAATTTTCTGGGAATAGCTTCTGAAGACCTGTTTATTCTGGATGAATTTTGTTTAATTTAGTAAACCGTAAGAGATAGACAAAAACTTACTATACAAAAAATGTAGCTCTTGTTAAAAAACTCAAGCTATGTCATATACATTTTTCTCGTGGAGCTTACCGTTTTTGAGGTATTCATTGTTATTAGTTTCAGTTGTGAAGTACTTATACTTTTCTCAGACGGGAGCGTCCGTTTTTCTTTTGTTCTACTCCTGGCTAAGAAAAGAAGCGATTTGTGATGACAATCGCATAACGACATCTTTTAAAACATTTGACTATTGGTTTAGCCTAGTGTATTCCCTTATTTTCTTCCTACTTATACGGAACTAAATAATAAGAACATTGTGCTAATGAGTAGCTCGATTAGCAAGGTGCAGAAAGAAGAATAATCTTATGTATGAAGTTTGTAGAACGGCTAGAGAAAGCCATGTGAGTGTGACACATCAGATTTTTATATTCACGACGTCATAAGAAAATGGAAATACAATACATTCCTTATAATATGTACTTAATGGAAGCATTACAAACAAAATCTAATGTGTTACACTCACATGACTTTCTCTACATTTCTGCAGCATATTATTCTATTTACTTCAACTAATCGAGAAAAAATTAGCAGAATAGTCTTATTATTTGTTTTCTTGTTGTTAGAAGCGAAATAAGGGAGTACCATAGGTTACTGTTGGCTATGTGATTGAAGTTCCTTTGTTTATATGGACACCAAAAACAAGGAATATCTCAAAAACTATCAACTCCACGATAAAAACATACACGACGTAAATTGTGTGTTTTAACGTGATCTACATTTTTGTGCGGTAGCTTTTTGTCCATCACTTATGGTTTAACAGTTATGCAAAATTCCGTAAAATTCATCCAGCAAAAATATTCTTCAGAGGCTATTCCCAGAAAATTCAAAATATACATTTTATTTGTCGTACAAATACCTTTAATATATGACATTTTAATCAAATTCGTTAGAGGCATTTTTGAGAAAATGAAAATTTTCGAAAAAAGTTCCATATAAAGGGTAGTTTAATGTGGGGGCATTTTCTTGAAAATATTTGTGTCACATCCTTGGAAAATACCAAACTTAAATACTAAGTTGGGCATTCAATGGTCTTTTCGTTTTTGAGCTATGCTGCCCACAGACACACACAGACACAGACAGACACAAATACAGACATTTTCCCAAAAACTTTTTTTTGGATTCAGGGAGTCTCAAAACATGTATTTCTGGTGAAATCTCGGTATCGAATTTTTGGGTGCAATATAATACCTTCTCTATATACTATGTACATAGAACGTATAGAGAAAGTAGAAATCTAATGTGTTACATTCACATGACTTTCTCTGTATTGCTGTAACATATTATTATTAAAAAGCATATTCTTCCATCTACTTTATGAAAATCGGTATAAACATTGCAGAAATTTTTATAATTACTTGCTTTCTTGTAAACAGAAGGAAAATAAGGGCATGCATTAGACTAAAACGATAGTCAAATCTTTTAAAAACTGGTTGACATACCTTTAAAGTTCGTTTCTATGCAGGGCCAGAAGTTTACAACTTTCCGTGTGAGAAATGTTTAAGTATTTTGAAGCTGAAAAAAATGACAAGGAATATCTCAGAAATGGTCAATTCCACGATAAAAACATATATGACATAAATTGTGTGTTTTAACGTACTCTACAATTTCTGTGTGGTAAGTTTTTGTCCATCTCCGACAGTTTAGCAGTTATGCCAAAAATAAAATTCATCCAGAATAAAGGAGTCTTCAGAAGCTATTCCCAGAAAATTCAAGATATACATTTTATTTGACAGGTAAATATATTCAATATACAATATTTTAATCAAAATCGTTGGAGCCATTTTTAAGAAAATCAAAATTTTCGAAAAACGTTCCGTGTAAAGGGTAGTTGGGGTGGGGGGATTTTTTTGACAATCTTTGTGTCGCATCCTTGGAAGATACCAAACTTAAATACCAAGTTGGGTATTCAAAGGTTTTTTCGTTTTTGAGCTATGCTGTCCAAAGACACACACACACATACATGGACCTTTTTCTGAAAATGCCATTTTGGATTCGGGGGGACCCAAAACATGAACTTCCGGTGAAATCTCGGCATCGGATTTTCGTGTGGAATACAATATCTTCTCTTTACACTGTACATAGTACGTGTAGAGAAAGTAAAACAAAGAATTAAAAGAGTAAATACGAAAATGAAAAGACAGAGACATTCAAATACAGAAATTTATATTTACAACGCAGAGTACACATTATTCAGAAGCATAAATGTACCATATTCTAATAAACAAATACACTTAAGAGAAATATACACACATAATATGTACGCCATATATAAAACCATAATACAGTGACATAAGTATGGCATAAAATATACGTATGTAAAACATTGTAGTCACTTTTATTTAGCTGTTCATACCCCCCCCCCATCCTTGTCAGATTTCAGCGTCTTGCCTTAAACATAAATTTACCTAGCCCGTCCGTGTCTTCCTTGCCTGCCAGTAGCGTCTAACATGCTTCTAGCTCTACATTCGCGGTGGTACAGAATAGTGGTAAATATTTTTCCCTCCATTCTTCCGTACTCCTACATCTTGCCAAGATATGGTCCACGACTCTTCCTCCTCCCAAATGAGTCAGATTTTCATATCATTCTCGTCTGCAATTTTTGTACTCCTCCATGTTCCTAGTCTAATCCACGCGAGCCCCTCTCTAATAAGTTTGGTACCTGTTTAGATGTATTGCACTATACCCCACTCCGATTTTATCCCAGACTGTACTTCTAATAAAACCTCCGTGCATTACCTGTCAAAATCACAGAGGCGGTTCTTAATTTTTCTTCAAATACTCCGCCTGTTTGCCTGTCCCGCCATCCTAATGCATCCCACCCCCATGGTTTCCAACTCTTTCTTTAATTTTGATGCCCACGTCGAATTACCTTCCATTCGCAACTGTTCATGGTAGCAGACTGCCCTAATTAGATATTGGCTTCTGTGGACGATTCTCATTTAATATTTAGCTGCTTTGATTTTGCATAATTATAGTCATTTGTTTTCTACTTTGTTGTCTGACATAAATGGTTTAAGTTTTCTATTTATTGGAATGAATTGTGCTCAAAAGTGCGCAGATCCTATCTAAGATTTAGGACAATGTTATTATTCAAATTAAATAAAGCATTAGGGCATTTCATTCACTTTCAAAATATTAATGCCTCTCTGTAGAGTTTCCTTAGTGCTCTACATATAAACTCATCAGGCTATTCTGTATTGAGTATGTTTCACTACGTCATTGGTTTTTGTATAAATGAGACACAAAATTATATACGAATGGTCTCCATTTCCAAACACGGTACGTTCGCCAGCTTGGGGACTTGAAGCGCAAACACTCGCTCCCGCGCCAGTCACATAAAATATGGAAACCGTTTTCCCTTTGGACTGCACGAGTGCACTGCAGCATATTAAACTCTCGTCAAATACTGAGAAAATACATATTTTCATGCTGTTTGTGTTTATCCAGCAAAATATAGGTTAAACCTCCCACATGATATATATACACGTCTATTCGAGCTATTACATATTGCTTTCTCTACACATTCCAGTGTATGTTTACATAATTCTTATTTATTCTGAAGAAAATACTTCCACCTTTAGTTTCTCTAAATGTAATATGTACGTAGTGGGTATTGTATTCCATTCAAACATTCAATACCGAGATTTCACCCGAAATACATGTTTGGTCCGTTAAATATCAAAATTGGTATTTAAAACCCCACACTCCCATAAATTATTTTCATTTAAATTGTAGTTTGGGGAAGAGGCATTTTTCCCAACATTTTCGCATCCCTGGAAGACACTAAACTTAAATACCAAGTTAGGTATTTTAACGTCTTTTCATTTTTGAGATATGCTGCCCTCAAACACACAGATAGATCCTAGATAAATTTTTCTAAAGATGACCCCTTTGTTTCGATTCAGGGAGTCCTAAAACATGCATTTCCGGTGAAATCTCGGTATTGAATTTTTGGGTGCAATACAATACCTTCTCTATACACTATGTACATAGTACGTGTAGAGAAATTAAAAATTGGTTTGTGGAGCTAGAGAAATTGTGTGAATGGAATGCATCAGCTTTTTAGCATCGTGTGGCTAATAACTAATAAGATTTAGAAAAAAGTTAATTAAATCTACAATTTGAAACCTCCCTTGTGGTTACATTTTTACTTTCTCTATACGTACTATGTACATAGTGTATAGAGAAGGTATTGCACTCCACACAAAAATTCGATACCGAGATTTCACCGGAAATATATTTTTTTAGGATCCCCTGTATTCAAAAAAATGCATTTTCAGAAAAAGATTCTTGTATGTGTTCGGTGTCTTTGAACACTAACTCAAAAACGAAAAGTCGGTAAAATACCAAGCTTGGTATTTAAGTTTAGTATCTTCCAGGGATACGACACGAAGATTTTGAGAAAAATCCCCTCATCCACAACTACCCTTTACATGGAACTTTTTTCGAAAATTTTTATTTTCTAAAAAATGGCTCTAACGATTTTGATTAAAATGTTGTATATTAAAGATATTTACCTGACAAACAAAATGTATATTTTGAATTTTCTGGGAATAGCCACTAAAGACTACTTTATTCTGAGTGAACTTTACGGAATTTTGCATAACCGCTAAACCGTAAGAGATGGACCAAAGCTTACTCCAGATAAAAAGTAGAGAACATTAAAACACACAATTTATGTTGTATTCATTTTTGTCGTGGAGTTGATCGTTTTTGAGATATTCCTTGTTTTTGTTTTCAGGTTCGAAGAGCTTAGCCTTTCTCATACAGGAATTTGACAACTCACAACTTCAGTCACATAGCAACCAGCTTTTGACTATCGCTTTAACCTTATACTACTCCATTATTTCCCGTCTAATTACAAGGAAGCAAGCAATAAGACTATTTCTGCTAATTTTTTGTCGATTAGCATGAAGTAAATAAAAGCACGAGTCCTTTAACAATAATTTTATGCAGAGATGTAGAGAAAATCATGTGAATGGAACACATCAGATGTTTATTTTCTCTAAACGTACTATGTATATAGTGTACAGAAAAGGTATTGTATTGCACCAAAAAATTCGATACCGAGACTTCACCGGAAATACATGTTCTTGTCCGTTAAACACCAAACTTTGTATATAAGTTTAGTAGCTTCCAAGGATGTGACACGAAGATCTTCTAGAAAATAAGTAGAAGAATATGCTTTTTAACAATAATTTGTTGTGGAGATACAGAGAAAGTCATGTGAATGGAACACATCAGATTTATGTTTTCGTAATGGTCCTCTGGGTTGTTTCGCTGTTTTGCTGAGAGGAGTATATTCTATAAACGTATTTATTATAAAAGAATACAGTAAAACTCTGGTATACGAGGTTAATATGCAGGATCTTCACAAGCAGAAAACTTTAACTGGCAGCCTATACTCGCGTTTTTTCTCGCTTGTTAAATTCACCACGCTCCTCGAATAATGGGAAGGAAACTCTCTCCCCACACATCCTGCAGGAGATGACAGACCTGAGAGCATCTCTGCTTTTCCTGTTTTGGCTTTAACTGCATGTAAAATGAGCCAGGAGATTGTCTCGCTATCAAAACTACTTTGCTTGCCTCCAGGATCATCTTAACTACATGCTTGCTTATCTCGCGTTATCTACCTTACAGCTTCGGATTAGATGCCCAACAGTGAGGAGGTTTCATCTTGCACTTTTCTCTAACTTTTTCGAAATCTTATCAGTTACTAGCTATACGTTTTCAGTGTAATTAATTCTTTTCAACACATCACCCGCCAAGACACAAATATGAGGCAGTCCATACCAACAAATCAAAGGTAGCGTTTTTATATGAGGTACGTCCAGAAAGTAAGTTCCGTTTCAATTTATCTCCGCTGCAGCGCTGCGATCGCAATTCCGCACATGCGCGGTAGACGCTCTGTATCAAGGAGAAGAAATGTGCGCCATTTTGAGATAGCTGTCATCCACATACCCTTTGTTGTGCTTGTTTACAATGTCGGTGTTGATTGAAAATCCCACCGCTTGTGAAATCAGATCTGTGATTCGTTTTCTGAATGCTAGGAAAGTGAAACCAATTGAAATTTATCGGCAAATTTGTGAAGTTTACGGACAAAAGGCGATGAATGATTCAATGGTGAGAAGATGGGTCCGACAGTTCAATGAAGGACGTAGTGAAGTGCACGATGAAGAACGAAGTGGGCGTCCTTCTTTGGTTACAGAAGAACTGGTTCACGCGATTGATGACAAGATCCAGGAAAACAGCAAGTTTACAATTAGTGCTCTCGCTGTGGAATTTCCCCAAAGCTCAGGATCACTAATTCATGAAATAGTTACCGAAAAACTGAAATTTCGTAAACTTTGCTCACGTTGGGTACCAAAGATTCTTATTGATCAACACAAAACAAAACGGATGGGTAGTGCACTTCAGTTTTTACCCCTTATGATGAAGACGGCGAAGAATTTCTGACACAGATAGTCACAGGAGATGAGACTTGGGTTTCTTACGACACCCCTGAAAGTAAACGGCTATCAATGGAATGGAGGCACACTTCATCCCCAGCAAAGGTTAAGCCGAAACAAATCTTGACACCTCGAAAAATGATGTGCACAGTGTTCTGGGACTGGAAAGGCATCTTACTGCGTGGTCAAACAATCAAAGCACATGTTTATTGCGAGACACTTAGGAAATTGCGCCGCGCAATACAGAATAAGCGCCGAGGATTGGTGTCAAAAGGTGTTGTTTTTCTTCACGACAACGCACGACCACACACTGCAAATGTGACGAAAAACCTCCTACAGGGATTTGGCTGGGACGTGTTTGACCATCCTCCATACAGCCCTGACCTCGCTCCTAGCGACTTTCATCTGTTCTTACACCTCAAGTCTTTCCTTGGCGGTCAACACTTCAACAATGACGAAGAGCTGAAAGAAAATGTTTCCAACTTTTTGAAGACACAGGCGGCAAACTTCTATGAAGAAGGTATACAAAAACTTGTGCCACGCTATGACAAATGCCTGCAAAATTTCGGCAGTTATGTGGAAAAGTAGTTTAAGAGTTGTAGAATTTTGTGCAATAAATAATTATTCTGTATCTGTACACAATTTAATTTTATTACCAAGCGGAGCTTACTTTCTGGACGTACCTCGTATATATAGGTTAAAGCTTCTATGAGGTTGTATATCATTATTAGTGATGACAAAATGGTAGGTAACCTAAGGGGGCGGATTTAAGCCCGCTGTTGATGAAGCAGCAGTCACAAATTGTACGAAAACAAGACCTGCATACCAATACATGTATATGCATTTGCATTTCCCAGTGTGTATTCAAAGCAGGCAGTGATCAATATTCACGTTGTTCAATTTTAGCGGCGTTATTATTGCAATCTGTCCCCTTGCCCTCCACACCTCTGGTCCGTGGGGACATCATTGACAGGAAGCAATTTCCAAAGCATGTTTTACATGGCCGACGTTTTATTAAAAAAATAAAACAGAAATATGTTGCGTTTTACTGCCCCTTTTAATAGAAGCTATAGGCAGGCACACGAACACAATAGGGTTTTATATCTACCATAAAACATTATCTTTCATCCACTCTCTTCGATAAATCCAGTCATTCAAAAGTAAGCAGAAATAGTCAAACATCTGATGTGTTCCACATGATTTCCTCTACCTGTTCTAAAAATAAACTTCATGCAAGAAATATTGTTTCCACTTCATGCTAATCGAGATAAATACTAGCTAAAGCGTTAGGCAGATGTTTTTAAAAACTGTCGGTAAGCGACTATCATTGAAATCCTCTTTGCATGGCAAAGTAAAAGAAAACAAATACAGAAGAAAAGTATATACGAGACGCTGGAGGATATTTGGAAAGCACTGCGGGCAGCTGGAACGGAGTTCTATCACAAGGGCATTTTCAAACTTGTAGAACGATGGGAAAAATGTGTGCAAAAGAATGGAGACTATGTCGAAAAGTGAAAGAAAGTCTGTAGATTATGATGATGTATTTGATTTGGCTTAAAAATAAATATTAAGATTGTAAAACAGTGTTGCTCATGACTTTCAGTATGCCCCTCGTACGAGGGTGGTCTGAAAAGTACTCAGCCCCACCCAAAGTTCGCGGTACTACTTGCATGTTTTTTTTTTTCCTTACGTTGGTACACATGTTAATACATCCTATGAAAAATTACAAGTCATTCTAGACAATAGTTGACTGTAGGCAGTTGTTTGAGGCAGTGGAAGTGCGCATTGCTTTGAAAATGGAGAGATTCGAGTTTCGTGCTGTGATAAAAGTCTTCGTAAATGAAGGTTTAACACCTACAGAAATTCATTTTCGGGTTTTTAATGTGTAAGGTGGTTCTTCTCTTCACCTTCAGTTTCCACTGTGAAGAAATGGGCGGCCGATTTTAAACATGGAAGCGAAGGCGTCAAAGGCAATCCACGCAAAGGACGTCCAAAAACTGTAACCACATCGGAAGTCATTGAAAAAGTGCATGAGATGATTTTGGAAGATGGGCGTACAATGAAAAGGCTTTGCGCAAGTTGGGTGCCACGTATCCATAATGTGGATAACAAACCATTCTGAAAAGTGCTTGGTACATTTTCAGAAGAACAGAAGTGACTTTTTGCGCCGATAGGTCACAATGGATGAAACATGATTCACTACTACACACCCCAATCCAAGCAGCAGTCGAGGCAATGGACAGAAGCTGGTTCTTCAGCTCCAAACAAAGCGAGGATGTTGCCATTGGCGGGAAAGATCGTGGCGTCAGTATTTTGGGATGCCAAAGGAATTTTGTTGATCGAAAAAGATAAAAACTGGAGAATACTACTCTCAACTTCTAACCAAACTGAATGCAAGCATTCGTGAAAACAGACCGGGGTTAAAAAAGAAAATAGAACAATGCACCTGCCCACAAAGTGTTTTGGCAATGGAGAAATTGAGAGACCTGCACTATGAAGTGCTGGAACACCTTTTTCCCCAGATTTGGCTTCCTCGGACTTCCATCTGTTTCCAAAACTGAAGAACTTTCTTGTTGTTCCAATAAAGAAACAGTTGTGGCTGTAAATAGGTACTTTGCAGCACTTCCAGAGGAACACTACAGAGAGGGGATAATGGCATTGGAACACCGCTGGAAAAAATGTGTTGATATTCGAGGAGATTATGTTTAAAAACCTTATGTGTTCCAATCACATCACTTTCTCTACTTCTCTGTTACAAATTATTGTAAATAAGTTTATTCTTCTATTTACTTCATGTTAATCGAGAAAAAATTACCAGAAATGGTCTTATTACTTGCTTATTTGTAAGTAGAAACGAAATATGGGAAAATCATAGGTTAAAGTGATAGTCAAAAGCTGGTTGCTATGTGACTCAAGTTCCTTTGTTTGTATGGACAGGAGTTGACACGCTCATGTATGAGAAAAGTATAAGTATTTCCAAGCTGAAACCAAAAACAAGGAATGTCGATAAAACGACCAACTCCGAGGCGAATATATATATAACATATTGTGTGTTTTAAACTGTTCTACATTTTTTGTCTGGTAAGAGTTTGTCCGCCTCTTATGGTTTAGCACTTATGTAGAATAAAGTAGTCTTCAGAGGCTATTCCCTGAAAACTAAAAAAAAAACATTTAATTTGTCAGGAAAATATCTTGACTATACGATATTTTAATCAAAATCGTTAGAAACATTTTTGAGGAAATCAAAATTTTCCAAAAAAGTTCCATGTAAAGGGTGGTTGGGGGTGGGGAGATTTGTCTTAAAATGTTCGTGTCGCATCCCTGGAAGATACTAAACTTAGATACCAAGTTTGGTATTTTAACAACTTTTCTTTTTGAGTTATTGTGTTCACAGACACACGGACACACTGACACGAACACGCTCACACACACACACACACACCTACGGAGCTTTTTGTGAAAATCCTTTTTTTTTTTCTTTTTTTGATACAGGGGACTCTAAAACATACATTTTCGCTAAAATCTCGGTATAGAATTTTTGGGTAGTACGTATAGAGAAAGTAAAAACCTGAGGTGACCCATTCACTTGACTTTCTCTATATCTTTGCAACAAATTAGTGTTAAAAAGCTTATGCTTCTATTTACTTCACGCTAATTGAGTAAGAATAGAGAAATAGTCTTATTTCTTGCTTTATTGTAAGTAAAAGCGAAATAAGAGAGTACCATAGGTTAAAGTGAAGTCAAAAGCTGGTTGCTATGTGACTGATGTTCCTTTGTTTGTATGGACAGGAGTTGACAAATTCCTGTATGAGAAAAGTATAAGTTTTTAAGGTAGAAACCAATAACAAGGAATATCTAAAAAACTATGAACATTACGAAAAAAATGTAAATTGCATAGCTTGTTTTTTTATCTAGATGTACAGTGTGCGCACAAAGTCAGTATACCCATGTATTAAATTTGAAATTACGTGAGTAAACATGTTTTTTGAGGTTGGTATACATTCATATTATTCTCCTGTCAGATACCCATTGTTGACGACTTCGATTGTTCGATTGTTGTCACTCTTATGACAACAAATTAAAAAAATCTCATGTGTAACATTCACATGACTTTCTCCATATCCCTGCAACAAATAATTCTAAAAAAGCTTATACTTTTATTTACTTTATGCTAATCAGAAAAAAATAGCAGAAATAGTCTAATTACTCGCTTCCTTGTAAGTAGAAGCGAAATAAGGGCCAACCGTAGATTAATGTGATAGTCAAAAGCTGGTTGCTATGTCAATGAAGTTCCTTTGATTATATGGATAGGAGCTGACAAGTTCCTGTATGAGAAAGGTATACGTTTTTCATAGCAGAAACCAAAAATAAGGAATGTCACAAAAACGACGAACTCCACGAAAAAAATGTATATAACATAAATTCTGTGTTTTAATGTGCTCTACATTTTTTTAGAGCAAGTTTTTACCCATCTCTTACGGTTTAGCAGTCATTCAAAATTTAGTAAAATTCATCCAGAATAAACTACTCTTCAGAGGCTATTCCCAGAAAATTCAAGATATACATTTTATTTGTCAGGTTAATATGTTTAATATACGAAATTTTAATCTAAATCGTTAGAGCCATTTTTGAGAAAATCAAAATTTTCGAAATAAGTTCCATGTAAGGGGTAGTTGGGGATGGAGCGATTTTTCTCAAAATTTTCGTGTCGCATCCCTGGAAGATATTAAACTTAAATACCAAGTTTGGTATTTTACCGACTTTTCGTTTTTGAGTTATCGTGTTCACAGACATACGGACACACACACACACACACACACACACACAAACACACACGGACCTTTTTGTGAAAATGATTTTTTTGGATACAGGAGACCCTAAAACATATATTTCCGGTGGAATCCCGGTATCGAATTTTTGGGTGGAGTGCAATACTTTCTCTATACACTATGTACATAGTACGTATGGAGAAAGTAAAAATGTCATGTACAATTTCGTGGCAAGGTTTAAGAAAGCAACACCGACAAAGCAGGTGTTGTTAGCGTGAGAATGGGAAAAAAATGTATCTGGTAGTGTTCGCGACGATAAAAAAAAATACTTTCACGTGGGAACGCAGTTCCCGTAAGCACAATGTTTAATTCTGGGGAAAAGAAAATCGAAATTTTTTCGAGGAAATCGAGCGCAACCCACCACATGTCATGGTCTGGGCCGGAATGACACAAACCCACCTGTTTGGCCCATGTTTTTACTTTCTCTATACGAACTATGTACATAGTGTATAGAGAAGGTATTGATTGCACTCCACCAAAAAATTTGATAAGAATATTTACAGAAAAATGTCCGTGTGTGTGTGTGTGTGACCGTGTGTCTGTGAACACGATAACGAAAAGTCGGTAAAATACCACACTTGGTGTTTAAGTTTAGTATCTTCCAGGGATGCGACACGAAGATTTGACAAAAATCTCCCCACCCCAAACTACCCTTTACATGAAACGTTTTCGAAAATTTTGATTTTCTAAAAAATGGCTCTAACGGTTTTGATTAAAATATCGTATATTAAAGACATTTACCTGACAAATAAAATGTATATCTTGAATTTTCTGGGAATAGTCTCTGAAGACTACTTTATTCTGGGTCAATTTTACGGATTTTGCATAACTGTTAAACCGTAAGAGATGGACAAAAACTTACCACACAACAAATGTAGAGCACTTTAAAACACACAATTTATGTTATATACATTTTTTCGTGGAGTAAATTGTTTTTGAGATATTCCTTGTTTTTCGTTTCAGCTATAAAAAACATATTTTTCTCATATAGGACTTCGTGAACTCGTGTCCATACAAACAAAAGAACATCAGTCACATAGCAATCAGCTTTTGACTATCACTTTAACCTATGGTACTCCCTTATTTCGCTTCTACTTACAAGGAATCAAGTAATAAGACTATTTCTGCTATTTTTTCTCGATTAGCAGGAAGTAAATAGAAGCATAAACTTTTTAACAATGATTTATTGCAGAGTTGTAGAGAAAGTCATGTGAATGACCTTTTTTGATGGTTCTGTTAATCACAACACTTATCTCCAGATGATTAATAACTGCCTGTTCCCAAAGCTGCAAAATGTGGGAATCATAAACATATTTTGGTTTCAACATGATGGGGCGCCAGCTCACTTTGCAGTGGCTATTCGACAACGTCTGAACGCAGTCTTTGGATATCGTTGGATCGGTAGAGGATTTGACAATCTCACATGGCCTCCAAGGAGCTCTGATCTAACAACTCCACTAATGCACTATGGGGTTACATCAAAGAGAAGGTGCGGTACGCTACAACTGGTGAACTGCGAGTAGCTTTCCAGACAGTGACTCCAATGATGTTGGAGTGAGATGAATACGAGAACATGGCGGCTGTGCTGAGACAATGGGGGACACATACCGATGTTTTGGAGTCGTAACATGTAAGGAGAAACATTTAGTTGCATAAATATTGGAAATTTGTACTTTTATTTCCCGTCACTTTGAATTTAATATAGGAGTATATGGACTTTGTGCGCACACTGTACATATTTTGTCTATCTCTTGGGGTTTACCAGTTATTCAAAATGCAATAAACATCTTCAATAATAAAGAGACCTCTACAGGCTTTTCCCAGAAAATTCAAGACATACATTATATTTGTTATATCTTTTCTGTACGATATTTTAATAAAAATCTAATGTGTTCCATTCACACGACTTTCTCTACAGCTTTGTAACAAATTCTTGTTAAACAGCTTATGCTTCTATTTACTTCATGCTAATCCGCAAAAAAAATTAGCAGAAATAGTCTTATTACTTGCTTCCTTGTAAGTAGAAGAGAAATAAGGGAGTACCATAGGTTAAAGTGATAGTCAAAATCTGGTTGCTATGTGACTGAAGTTGCTTTATTTGTATGGACAGGAGTTGACAAATTCCTGTATGAGAAAAGTTAAGTTTTTCAAACCTGAAAACAAAAACAAGGAATATCTAAAAAAAAAAAAAAAAAAAAAAAAAAAATGTATGTTTTAATGTGCTCTACATTTTTTGTGTGGTAAGTTTTTGTCCATCTCTTACGGTTTAGCAGATATGGAAAATTCCGTAAAATTCACCCTGAATAAAGTAGTCTTGAGTCTATTCCCAGAAAATTCAAGATATACATTTTATTTGTCAGCTAAATATCTTTAATACACGATATTTTAATCAAAATCGTTAGAGCCATTTTTGGGAAAATCAAAATTTTCGAAAAAAGTTCCCTGTAAAGGGTAGTTGGGGGTGGAGAATTTTCTTGAAAATCTTCGTGTTGCATCCTTGGAAGATACCAATTTTAAATACCAAGTTTGGTATTCAACGGTCTTTTCATTTTTGAGCTATGCTATCCATAGGCAACACACAGAGAGACAGACAGACACTTACACAGACCTTTTTGCAAAAATGCTTTTTTTTGGATTCAGTGTGTCCTAAAATATGTATTTCCAGTGAAATCTTGGTATCGAATTTTTGGGTGGAATACAATACTTCCTCTATACACTATGTATATAGTACGTGTAGAGAAAGTAAAAATCGTTAGTCAATTTTGAAAAAAAAAAATTGAAATATTTTTCCTTATGAAGGGTGGTTTAGTGCGGGCAGATACCCCTTAAAATCTTCTAGTCGCTTCCTTGGAAGATACCAATCATATATACATTTGATATTTTACTGACTTTTCGTTTTTGAGTTACCGTGTTCACAGACATACGGACCTTTTTCTAAAAATGCTTCTTTTGGTTACAAGGGTCCCTAAAACGTATATTTCCGGTGAAATTTCTGTATCAAATTTTTGGGTGTAATGCAATATCTTCTCTATACATATGCCGAGTAGAGAAAGCAAAAAGCCTGCTGTCATATTGATCGATTTCGGGGCTTGAATGCGTGTCGCACGCTTTATGGCGATCCACTTTTTCGGTAATCTGTTCTTGCCAGAGCTGTACAACTATACTAACTGCTTAGAAAATAAAAATTCCAGCGACGTTTTTTTAAGTATACCGTTGCCTGTTTCTTCGTAGCATAAATTCAGCAAGTTTTATAAATCCACGTGTTCCCTAGACGAAACGGTTCTCAAAATTACAAACTTTTTTTTTTCTGAAGGCGGCGTTTTCTGAAGAAAGTGGACTGAAGTTGTGCGAAGTAATAGTTTCATATATTTTACTGCGTCTGAAGGAACATCTCTTGGTAATGTGAAGCTATATAGCATCCCCGACAAACCCAGTACACCAAGATGTCACATTTTTTACTTTAGTATAAAAAACTCCCAACTTCGCGAGGTCTAGTGTGACTTAAGAACGGAGTATCAAAAATTGCTATCGAGAAAGTAGGAAAGTAAATTCCCACACTTTGCCACGGAAAACAATCTCATATCTTACATTACTTTCTCTAGCTGCATTTCTAAGACATATTCTTGCTTATGTTTGTTACTTTCTCAACACGTACTATATACATAGTGTATAGAGAAGGTATTGCAATGCACCCAAAAATTAGATACCGAGATTTCACCGGAAATAAAAGCATTTTTAGAAAAATGTCAGTGTGTGTGTGTGTGTGTGTGTGTGTGTGTGTGTGTCTGTGGGCAACAAAACCCAAAAACGAAAAGACCGTTAAATACCAAACTTGATATTTATATAAAGAAAATCCCCCCACTCCTAAACTATCCTTTCCATAGAAGATTTTTCAAAAATGTTAATTTTTTCAAAAATGACAAAAGATTTGTATTTAAATATCGTATATTAAAGATATTTACCTCATAAATAAAATGTATACTATCTTGAATTTTCTGGGAATAGCCTCTGAAGACTACCGAAGGAACATCAGTCACATAGCTACCAGCTTTTGACTATCACTTTAACCTATGATACTCCCTTACTCCGCTTCTATTTACAGGAAGCAAGTAATAAGACTATTTCTGCTAATTTTTACTTTCTCTATACGCACTATGTAGATAGTGTATAGAGAAGGTATTGCACTCCACCCAAAAATTCGATACCGAGATTTTACCGGAAATACATGTTTTAGGGTCCCCAATATCCAAAAAAAAAAAGCATTTTCACAAAACGGTCCGTGTGTGTGTGTGTGTGTGTGTGTGTGTGTGTCTGTCTGTGAACACGATAACCCAAAAACGAAAAGTCGGTAAAATACCAAACTGGTATTTAGGTTTAGTATCTTCCAGGGATGCGACACGAAGATTTTGAGAAAAATCCCCCCCACCCCCAACTACCCTTTATATGGAACTTTTTTTCGAAATTTTTGATTTTCTCAAAAATGGCTCTAACGATTTTGATTAAAATATTGTATATTAAAGATATTTACCTGACAAATAAAATTTATATCTTGAATTTTCTGGGAATAGCCTCTGAAGAGTAGTTTATTCTGGATGAATTTTACTGAATTTTGAATAACTGCTAAACCGTAAGAGATGGACAAAAACTTACTACACAAAAAATGTAGAGCACGTTAAACACACAATTTATGTTATATACATTTTTGTTTGTGAAGTAGATCGTTTTTTAGATATTGCTTTTTTTTTATTTCAGCTTTGAAAAACTTACTTTTCTCATACAGGAATTTGTCAACTCCTGTCCACACAGACAAAGGAATTTCAGTCAATTAAGAACTAGCTTTTGACTATCATTTTAACCTATGGTACTACATTATTTCGCTTCTGCTTACCATGAAACAAATAATAAGGTTATTTCTGCTATTTTTTTCTGGATTAGTATGAAGTAAATAGAAACATAAGCCTTTTAACAATAATTTGTTGCATAGACGTAGAGAAAGTCATGTGAATGGAACACATCAGATGTTTTTAGACTACTATTTGGACAGACTATCATGTAGAGTCAATTTGTAGATAACTATGATTTCAAACTGCAGTGCAGAACTGTGTTTGTAGTGTGATATAGATATAGAGGAGGATCGTGGGCCCCCAACTGCAGTCCGCGCTGTCACATGTTTTATGAGGGAGTAAGTCCCAGGACACCTATGGCCGGACGAAAATAACGAGCGCCATTATATGAGAAATATACGAGTGCATTAGGTTATATGTATCTGAGAACTTCCGCGCTGGCGCATAGGGAATTCTTTATAGCGCAATATTTTCGCTCTTGTTACGACTCAAGTCAATCGCCTTAGACTTGGGGAAGTGAGAAACGAAACGGAAAGACTTTGCGAAGTTCTAACACTGCGGAAAACACTGGTTTTTCGAAGGTGCAACAAAATCATAGACAAAGTCGTTCACTTGTCCCTTATTCTCTTGTTTTATGCATCCTGCAGATTACTGCCTAACCTGAAAACATCGTTCCCGAGATCCATCTTTTGCATACCAACATTATGAATGAATAAGTGTATTTATTGACATATCAATATCATACATTGAATTTCAACAATCGCACGGGTCCACAGCCCATATATGATTTTGTAATACCACTAAAAAGCAATATTAAATCAACAATAAATTAAGAGTAAATCCAAAAATAAAAATCATGTGTTCCATTCACATGAGTTTCTCTACATCTCTGCAACAAATTATTGTTAAAAAATGTATGCTTCTATTTACTTTATTTTAATCGAGGAAAAAAATAGCACAAATAGTCTTATTACTTGCTTCCTTGTAAGGAGAAGCGAAATAAGAGAGTACTATAAGCTAAATTGATAATCAAAATCTGGTTGCTATGTAACTGATGTTTCTTTGTTTGTATGGACAGGAGTTGACACATTTTTATATGAGAAAAGTATAAGTTTTTCAAAGCTGAAATCAAAAACAAGGAAAATGTCAAAAACGACCAACTCCACGAAAAAAATATATATAGTATAAATTGTGTGTTTTAAAGTACTCTACATTTTTGTGTAGTAAGTTTTTATCTGACTCTTACGGTTTAGCAGTTTTGCAAAATTCCGTAAATTTCATCCAAGATCAAGTAGTCTTCAGAGGCTGTTCCCAGAAAATTCAAGATATACATTTTATTTGAAGATCTTTTTCGATTTGAAAGTGCTGTTCTCCTAGTAACGTCTTCAGTTAAGGGAAAAGGTGAAAGTCTTTGGGTTCCAGGTCAGGACTGTACGGCGGATGATCGAAATTGTCCCATTGAAATTGTTCAAGGAGCCGATGGGTTGTGACAGTAGTGTGTGGACGAGCGTTGTCATGGATCAACACTGTTCCTGAAGTCAGCATTCCTCTTCGTTTGTTTTGAATGGCTCTCCGCAAACGTCGTAAAGTACGAAGATCTTCAAAACAACGTCAATGCTCATTTGAAATCATTGGCGACAACATTTTTTGAAGCGGGTATTGCAAAGCTTGTGCACAGGTACGAAAAATGTCTCAATATTTTCGGTGATTATGTTGAAGAGTAAACATAAGTGTTTAAAACTTTTATGAATAAAATAATTGTTTTCTATGAACTTGTCTTTTATTTATAGCCTATCGGAGGTTGCAAAAAAAAAAGGTCCCTCGTATTTTCGGTGAAATCCCAATTTATAATAGAACACTTTTTTTATGTTTATTATACATACGGACTAGAGAGAGTAAAAAAGTTACTAAATTCAGCTGCAGCCCCTTCTAAAATATTTATAAACATTTAATATGAAAAGCGCGTGTAACACGCTAATGTCCAGACGTTAAAGTTATTGTAATATTCGGTTTAGCGTGTTCGTATCCATTGATTCAGTGGCAATGACAGTATGCTATTGTATTTCTGGCAATCTCCTCGCAGTGGCGCCACATAGACTACATCCTTTACAGACCATCAAAGCAAACATATGACGTGTTCCATTCATATGCTTTTTAGTTTCTCTAGGCAGCATGTACAACACACATAGTAGATAGAGAAAGTATTGTATTCCACCCAAAAATTCGATTTCGAAACTTCACAGAAAATATATGTTTTGAGGTCCCCTGAGCCCGAAATAAGCATTTTTAGAAAAAGGACCGTGTGTGTCAGCAAACAGCTTAGCTCAAAAACTTAAATATCAAGTTTGGTATTCAACGGTCTTTTAAGTGTGGTATCTTTCAAGGATGCGACACAAAGATTTTCAAGAAAATCCCCCCAAACCCCAACTTCCTTTTACATGGAAAAAATTTCGAAATTTTGATTTTCTCAAAAATGAATATAACGATATTTATTAAAATACGGTATATAAAATATATTTTTTTACCTGAAAAATAAAATTTATATCTTGAATTTTCTGAGAATATCCCCTGAAGACTACTTTATTCTGGATAAATTTTAGGGAATTTTTATATAACTGTTAAACAGTAAGAGATGGACAGAATGTAGAGCAGGTTAATGCACACAGTTTATATAATATACATTTTTTCGTGGTGTTGATCGTTTTTTAGATATTGCTTGCTTTGGTTTTAGCTTTGAAAAACATGTTTTTCTCATTCAGGAATTTGTAAACTCCTGTCCATACAAAGGAACTTCAGTCACATAGCAACCAGCTTTTGACTATCACTTTAACCTATGGTACTCCTTATTTCGCTTTTGCTTATAAGGAATCAAGTAGTAAGACTATTTCTGCTATTTTTTTTTCTCGATTTGCATGAAGGAAATAGAAGGATAAGCTTTTTAACAATAGTTTATTACAGAGATGTAGAGAAAGTCATGAGACTGTTCCTATCGAGTTTTCACCTAATATACTTTACTGTAGGTATGAACGGAAATGTGGCTAGGATATTAACTTCACAAAAAGAGAAAAATCTGATGTGTTCCATTCATATGACTTTCTCCACATCTCTGCAACAAATTATTGTTAAAAAGCTTATGCTTCTATTTACTTCATGCTAAGTGAGCAAAAAGTAGCAGAAATAACTTGCTTCCTTGTAAGTAGAAGCGAAAAAAGGAAGTACCATAGGTTAAAGTGTTAGTCAAAAGCTGGTTGCTATGTGACCGAAGTTGCTTTGTTTGTATGGACAGGAGTTAACAAATTCCTGTATGAGAAAAGTATAAGTTTTTCAAGGCTGAAACCAAAAACAAGGAATATCTAGAAAACGATCAACTCCACGAAAATAATGCATATAACGTAAATTGTGTGCATTAATGTGCTCTACATTTTTTGTTTGATAAGTTTTTGTCTATCTCTTATGGTTTACCAGTTACACAAAATTCCGTAAAAGTCACACAGAATAAAGTAGTCTTCAGAGGCTATTCTCAGAAAATTCAAGATATAGATATTATTTGTCAGGTATATATCTTTAGTATACCATATTTTAATCAAAATCATTAGAGCTATTTTTTAGAATATCAAAAATTTTGGAAAATTTTCCATGTAGAAGGTAGTTAGGGGTAGAGGGATTATATTCAAAATCTTCGTATCGCATCCTTGAAAGATACCCAACATAAATATCAAGTTTGGTATTTAGCGGATTTTTCGTTTTTGTGCTATCTTGCCCAAAGTCACACACATGGACATGTTTCTAAAAGTACCTTTTTTGCGACATACGAGATCCCAAAACACGTATTTCTGGTGAAATCTGGTATCGAATTCCAGAATTGAATGCGAATGCCTTTTCTAACCACTATGTACGTTGTTTACTGTGAGCTAGAGAAAGTAAACATTGGTTGCTTTATTTGTTTCGTAAAATTTCACAGATAAATTAATTTAAGTGATTCAAACTACAGCTGTAGAATTGCAAATTCATTGGTATTTTGAGTGTAGCAATCAAAAGAGAAAACGAGGAAAGCGACCACTACAGTCGATTTCCCGTTTCCTCACAAGAGATAGAACGCTTCCTATGCATGGTACTAGAACTTTCCATTTTTATTTCATCTCTGTCTAAGGAGAACAGTATTGGATCTCATCCAAAATTTTCCTATCGAGTTTTCACCAAATGTACTTTATTGTAGGTATGAACGGAAATGGAAACGTTGTGGCTAGGATATTGACTTCCTTGAACGGAAAAAAGCTGAACAAAACAGGAGCGGAAAAATTTAGTTGGAAGAATCTATTTAACAATTTTCAGACTCTTTGGGTGATGCGGGAAATGATATTTCGAGTGTTATGGTTTCATCTGTCATACTGTAGAGTATGTGTTGAGATAATATAGGACAGACTTTTCCAGTCTGGCAGCGCGACAAAGGAAAACTCTCATGTCTTCCATTCACATAACTTTCTCTACATCTCTGCAACAGATTATAGTAAAAAAGCCTTTGCCTCTATTTACTTTATGCTAATCGAGAAAAAATTAGTAGAAATAGTCTTATTACTTGCTTCCTTGTACGTAGAAGCGAAATAATGGAGTACCATAAGTTAGAGTGGCAGTCAAAAGCTGGTTGCTAAGTAACTAAAGTTCCTTTGTTTGTATAGACAAGAGTTGACAAATTCTTGTATGAGAAAAGTATAAGTTTTTCAAAGCTGAAACCAAAAACAAGGTATATCTAGAAAACGATCAACTCTACGAAAATATGTACATTACATAAATTGTGTGTTTTAATGTGCTCTACATTTTTTGTTTGGTAGCTCTTTGTCTATCTCCTACGGTTTGCCAGTTACACAAAATTCCGTAAAATTCATCCAGAATGAAGTAGTGTTCAAAGGCTATTCCCAGAAAATTCAAAATATACATTGTGTTTGTCAGGTAAATATCTTAAATACACGATATTTTAATCAAAATCGTTAAAGCCATTTTTAGAAAATCAAAATTTTTGAAAAATTGTCCATGTAAAGGTAGTTAGGGGTAGAGGAATTTTATTCAAAGTCTTCGTATCGCATCCTTGAAAGATACCCAACATAAATATCAAGTTTGGTATTTAGCGGACTTTTGGTTTTTGAGCTATCTTGCCCAGTCACACACATGGACATTTTTACTTTCTCTATACGCACCATGTACATAGTGTATAGAGAAGGTATTGCACTCCACCAAAAATTGGATACCGAGATTTCACCGGAAATATATGTTTTAGGGTCCCCTGTATCCAAAAAAAGGATTTTCAGAAAAAGGTCCGAGTGTGTGTTTGTGTGTCCGTGAACACGATAACTCAAAAACGAAAGGTCGGTAAAATACCAAACTTGGTATTTAAGTTTAGTATCTTCCAGGGATGCGACACGAAGATTTTGAGAAAAATCCCCCCACTCCAAACCACCCTTTACAAGGAACTTTTTTCGAAAATTTTGATTTTATAAAAAATGGCTCCAACGATTTTGATTAAAATATCGAATATTAAAGATATTTACCTGACAAATAAAATTTATATCTTGTATTTTCTGTGAATAGCCTCTGAAGGTTACTTTATTCTGGATGAATTTTACGGAATTTGCATAACTGCGTCAGTCATTTTGATCTATTACTTCATCTACACGTTTCATATACATGGTTTATAGTGAAGGTATTGTAATGCATCCAAAAATTCGATTCGGAGATTTCACCGGAGTATATCTTTTTAAAACACCTGAATCCAAAATAAGTATTTTTGGAAACTTGTGTGTGTGTGTGTGTGTGTGTGTGTGTGTGTGTGTGTGTGTGTGTGTGTGTGTGTGTGTGTGTGTGTGTGTGTGTGTGTGGACAGCATAACTCGAAAACGAAAAGTCCATTTAATTCCATACTTGATATTTAAGTTCAGTATCTTCTAAAGTAGATATAAAGATTTTCAAGAATTTATCCCTCACACCCAACTACCCTCAAATTTCGAAAATTTGGATTTTCTCAAAAATGGCCGAAACTATTTTGATTAATATCTCTTATATTTAAGAAATTTACATGCCAAATAAAATGTATAACTTGAATTTTCTGGAAATAGATTACAATTATTACACTTATTCTGGATGATTTTATTGAATTTTGCTTAACTGGTAAACCGTAAGAGATAAAGATAGACTTATTACACACAAATGTAGAGTTGGCCGGTTCCTTGTTACTGATTTCAGTTTTAAAACACTTGAAACTTTTCACATACCGGAATTTGCCCACGCAAAGAATCCCATGGCAACCTAATTTTAAAACATTTGACTGTCGGTTTAGCCTAATATATTCCCTTATTTCCCTCCTACTTATAAAGAAACTAAGTGACTTCAAGGTCGTGAGTTCGAATCTCGCTTAGGGTGAGTTAGCCGGATAAAGTTTTTTTCGGGGTTTTCCCTTATCCTGAGAAGACGAATGTCGAGTAACTTTAAGCTCCATGGACCCCGAGATCATTTGGGCATCATTTCACAAATTTCATTCATCGTCCGATATGACCAACCAGGTTAAAGCTACAAAAAACAGTTTCTGCTAATGCTTTAGCATTAAATAGATAGAATAATAAGTTTACTAACAATAATTTGTTCCAGAGATATAGAGAAAGTAATATGAATGGAGCACGCCAGATTTTTTTAGGGTGGGTGAATGTTCTAATTTTCTGGGAATGCCAGAAAAACTTTCACGCGGTTTGTGTTCCACGTTCTCCATTACAAAGTGTTATGGTAAAACTTGTATATGCTGATCAGAAAACAGAATTTACATCACATGATACTTCGATAACAGTTATCGTTATGAATATTTCAAAATGAATAACAAATATTATTGTGTAATCGTAGCAGCAGTTTAACAACTGCAATTTTCCCACGCTGCACTTCACTTTGTTGTTTTCACATATCAACAACAATATTGATGCTGGGAATAGAGAGCAGGGTTACAACAATACAAAAATCAGCTGTTTTACATAACTTATACAAACTGTTCTTATTAAATTATTAGTCCTTTAACTGCATCATGTTGATTGAGATAAATATTAGCAGAAATAGTCCAAGTAAGTAGAAAGCAAATAAGGAAATATATTATGTTAAAGCGATAGTCAAATCTTTTAAAAGCTGAGACAGTTGAAATTCGATTCTCTTTGCTTGGTAACAGTAAACAAAAGAGAGACTAAATAAATATAACTTCGCTAAACCAAAATCTCGAAATATCTTGCAAACAGTTAAATCTACAATATGTGTTCCATTCACATGACTTTCTCTTCATCTCTGCAACAAATTACTGTTAAAAAGCTTATGCTTCTATTTACTTCCTACTAATCCAGAAAAACTTTAACAGAAACAGTCTTATTACTTGCTTCCTTGTAAGTAGAAGCGAAATAAGGGAGTACTATAGGTTAAAGTGAAAGACAAAAGCTGGTTGCTATGTGGCTGATGTTGCTTTGTTTATATGGACAGGAGTTGACAAATTCCTGTATGAGAAAAGTATGTTTTTTAAAGCTGAAGCAAAAACAAGGAATATCTCAAAAAGCACCAACTTCACGAAAAAAAAAATATACATAATATAAATTGTGTGTTTTAATATACTCTACATTTTTGTGTGGTAAGTTTTTGTCCATCTTTTAAGGTTTAGCAGTTATGCTATTCATCTAGTTTAAAGTAGTTTTCAGAGGCTATTCCCAGAAAATTCAAGATATACATTTTATTTGGCAGGTAAATATCTTTAATATAAGAGAATTTAATCAAAATCTTTAGAGCCACTTTTAAGAAAATTAAAATTTTCGATTTTTTTTTTCATATAAAGGGTAGTTTGGGGTGAGGGGAATTTCTTGAAAATCTTCCGGGTCTCTCTCTCTCTCTCTCTCTCTCTCTCTCTCTCTCTCTCTCTCTCTCACACACACACACACACACACACACACACATGGAAATGTTTCTAAAAATGTTTTTTTACTTTCTCTATACTCACTATGTACATAGTGTATAGAGAATGTATTGCACTCCACCAAAAATTCGATACCGAGATTTCACCGATAATTTTTGTTTTAGGGTCCCCTGTATCCAAAAAAAAAAGGATTTTCAGAAAAAGGTTCCGTGTGTGTGTCCGTGTGTCTGTGAACACGATAACTCAAAAACGAAAAGTCGGTAAAATACCAAACTTGGTATTTAAGTTTAGTATCTTCCAGGGATGCGACACGAAGATTTTGAGAAAAATCCCCCCACCCCAAACTACCCTTTACATGGAACTTTTTTCGAAAATTTTGATTTTCTAAAAAATGGCTCTAACGATTTTGATTAAAATATCGTATCTTAAAGTTATTTACCTGACAAATAAAATGTATATTTTGAATTTTGTGGGAAGATCCTCTGAAGACTACTTTATTCTGGATGAATTTTTCATAACTACTAAGCCGTAAGAGATGGACAAAAGCTTAATGCACAAAAAATGTAGAGCACGTTAAAACCCACAATTTATATTATATACATTTTTTCGTGGAGTTGATCGTTTTTGAGATATTCCTTTTTCTTGGTTTTAGCTTTGAAAAACATATTCTTTTCTCATACAGGAATTTGTCAACTCCTGTCCATACAAACAAAGGAACATCAATCACATAGCAACCAGCTTTTGGCTTTCACTTTAACCTATGGTACTCTCTTATTTCGCTTCTACTTACAATAAAGCAAGAAATAAGACTATTTCTGCTAATTATTCTCGATTAGCATGAAATAAATGAAAGATAAGCTTATTAACAATAATAATTTACAGAGATATACAGAAAGTCATATTTGCAGTCAGGGGATTTTCAAGACATTCCGGTGAAATCTCGGTAACGAATTTTTGGGTGCAATACAATACCTTCTCTATACACTATGTACATAGTACGTGTAGAGAAAGTAAACAGGTCGTATGACTTTAACAATTGAGAATTCTAGCTCGTAACTCGAGGTTCTTCTTCTACAAGGAAGCCAATTTTGTATCTGTGTAATATTACGGTTTCGCTGTTGTGTTTTTCTATTGTTTTCTTAATGTATGTTACAGCAGTTGTTTTTGAAGAAGATAACATCATTGTTTCCAAGCCTAATGTCTTGTACCGCATACCCGAGGCTTTTCTCCCTCGACTATAATAATTCTTCTGTTTGCACATTGTGTTCCTTGGCCTCCACCAGATGCCCTACCAGGCGCGCGGCTTAGATTTACGCTTTTTACCTCGCTTCTCTCTATCTTCCCATTTGCCATTTTAATTTTCTACGCCGCTTGCACACA
This sequence comes from Hymenopus coronatus, assembly GCA_030762935.1. Taxonomy (NCBI): domain Eukaryota; kingdom Metazoa; phylum Arthropoda; class Insecta; order Mantodea; family Hymenopodidae; genus Hymenopus; species Hymenopus coronatus. The sequence continues at coordinate 54,341,604 of CM060889.1, read as the reverse complement.
CGTCTAGGTCGCCGTTTTTTATTATTCTATCTTTTTAAAAATTCTGTGATACAGACTCCTCATGGAACATCATTTATGCTTCTGGACGTTTCATTTCTCTCCTTTTCATTTTCCACTAGAAACTTTAATAAATGTTCGCTTACAGCATCAGAAATATGCCGAATCAGGAACCGCGACCCTTGGATCTAAGTCTCTTGCCATTTCTCAGTCAAGGCCCTGCCATTTTTACTTTCTTTACTATGTATAGTAAGCAGAGGAGGTGTTGCATTCTACCCAAGATTTGTATAACGAGATTTCACCGGAAATATATGCTTTGAAACTCCTTAAATAGAAAAAAACATTTCTAAAAAAAGTCAGTCTGTGCGTCAGTTTTTGTATGTATCTGTGAACAGCTTAAAACAGCTGATGTGTTCCATCCAGATAGTTTTCTTTAGCTGTTTCGCAAACAAACATTTTAATCAAATCTTTAATCTGTTATTTACAACATACTAATCAAGATAAACATCAACAGAATTAGTCTTATTACTAGATTCCTTGTAAGAGAAGGAAAATAAGGAAATGCACAGGCCAAAGCGATAGTCTCGTCCTTTAAAAGCCGGTTGTTATGTGAAACAATTGACATTGCAATCTCTTTGCATGCCAGGATTAAACAAACGAGAAACGGGCATAAAGATATCTTCCGGTTTGAGAAAAGTTTAAACGGCTAAAATTTACACCAATAATCCGTAATATCCGGTTAACTCTAGAAAAAAGTCTGATGTGTTCTGTTCACATGACTTTCTCTACAACTCTGCAACAAATTTGTGATAAAAAGCTTATGCTTCTATTTATTTCGTACTAATCCAGAAAAAATTAGCAGGAATAGTCTTATTACTTGCTTCCTTGTAAGTAGAAGCGAAATAAGGGACTACGATAGGTTAAAGTGATAGTCACAAGCTGGTTGCTATGTAATTGAAGTTCCTTTGTTTGTACGGACCTGAGGTGATAAATTCCTGTATGAAAAAAGTTAAGTTTTTTTTTTTTTTTTTAAACTGAAGCCAAAACAAGGAATACTTTAATGGAAATCGTTAGAGCCATGTTTGAGAAAATCTAAATTTTCTTCGAAGTCTTCCTGTCGCATTCTTGGAATATACCAAAATTAAATACCAAGTTTGGTACTCAACGGTTTTTTCGTTTTTGAGCTATACTATCCAGACACACGCACACACACCGACCTTTTTCTAAAAAAAATTTTTTTTGTTTTTTTTTTTATTCAGAGGGACCCAAAACATGTATTTTCGGTGAAATCTCGGTATCGAATTTTTGGGTGGAATACAACACCTTCTCTATACCTTACGTACATAGTACGTGTAGAGAAAGTAAAAAGTTATGTTTTGTTGCAAGATTAATTTGTTAATTGCAGGATAGGTATAGAAAATAATATGAACTTTTCACATCAAAGTTTTCGTTTTGGGTTGTGTACGCACCCCTTATTCTATAACAGCCGCTGAAAAGGAATATACTCCAGGGTTAAACAAGTTTTAAAGTACGTTAATACAGTACATTGTATTTTTACTTTCTCTATACTCACTATGTACACAGTGTATACAGAAGGTATTGCACTGCACCAAAAATGCGATACCGTAATTTCACCGGAAATATATGTTTTAGGATCCCCTGCATCCAAAAAAAGTATTTTCAGAAAAAGGTCCGTGTGTGTCCGTGTGTGTGTGTGTCCGTGTGTCTATGAACATGATAACTCAAAAACGAAAAGTCGGTAAAATACCAAACTTGGTATTTAAGTATAGTATCTTTCAGGGATGCGACACGGAGATTTTGAGAAAAATCCCCCCACCCCAAAGTACCCTTTACATGGAACTTTTTTTGAAAATTTTGATTTTTTAAAAACTGGCTCTAACGATATTGATTAAAATATCGTATATTAAAGATATTTACCTCAAAAATAAAATGTATATTTTGAATTTTCTGGGAATAACCTCTGAAGTCTATTCTGAGTGAATTTTACGGTATCTTGCATAACTGCTAAACCGTAAGAGATGGACAAAAACTTACCACACAACAAATGTAGAGTCATTAAAACACACAATTTATGTTATATACATTTTTTCGTGGTATTCATCGTTTTTGAGACATTCCTTGCTTTGAAAAACATACTTTTCTCATACAGGAATTTGTCAACTGCTGTCCATACAAACAAAGGAACATCAGTCACATAGCAACCAGCTTTTGGCTTTCACTTTAACCTATGGTACTCCCTTATTTCGCTTCTACTTACAAGGAAGCAAGTAATAAGACTATTTCTATTATTATTATTTTTTTTTTTTTTTTTTGTCAATTAGATGAAGTAAATAGAATAATTTGTTGCAGGATATAGAGAAAGTCATGTGAAAAGAACCCATCAGATTTTTAAGGAGAGTCACCTTCAACGGCTTTACGAGTCCAGCCTAATAACTTCATTTTTTATGCACTCATTCATAGAAGGCTTTGACACATTTTACCCTGCAGAGTTGGCCTTGTGTTGCCATGGCTACTTGTTAATATTTGTGTAATACATTCCCCCAGCACGCCTTACAAGTTCTGTCTTCATTCAGAGCACACTCCCAGACTTATTAGAAAATGTGCCTCTGCAAATAAGATGTGGTATATACATGATGCTCTAGTACAGTTTAGTCTCATTGGCATCGAGCATGACAGGTGGATAGGCAAAAGGGGACCAGTTTCATGGCCTGCACGTTCTCCCGACCTCATTCATTTGGATTTTTAGATTTCGGGTGCACCTTAAACTATTGTTTTATGCAGGAGACATTATAAATGAAGAAGCTCTTAATATATTTGCCACGTAAGGCTATGAAATTATACAACACCTACATGAAGTATTTGACATTCTGTTTCGACGAGTACATACGTTCCCAGACGCAAGAGGAGGACATTTGGATACTTTTCTGTAAGTGGTGTTTGTGTGGAGCAATTCCTAACAAGCTGAGACAACGGAAAAAATAGAACAATTGTGTCACTTTATGAATCTTTGATGAATATCATTTTGAACCTTTTTCCTTGTTTTGATTTACGAGCCAGTCTCCAAACTTCGTAAAAGTATCTTGACTTTCTCTGCACATATGACGTACATAGTGTAGAGAGAAAATATTGCATTCCAACGGAAATGCATGTTTTGGGTAGCTATGAATCCAAAATAAGCAGTTTTAGAAGAAGATCCATGTGTGCGTGTGTGTGTTTGTGGACAGCATAGCCCGTTGAATATCAAACTTGGTATATAAGTAAGTATCTTCCAAGGATGCGACACGAAGATTTTCAAGAAAACCCCCCACACCCAACTACCCTTTAAGTGGATAAATTTTCAAAAATGTTGATTTTCTCAAAAATGACTAACGATTTTAATTAAAATATCGTATATTATAGGTATATAAATTCTATATCTTGAATTTTCTGGGAAAAGCCTATGAAGACCACTTTATTTTGGATGAACTTTACGGAATTTTGTACAAGTGGTAAACAGTAAGAAATAGAGTAGCACTTGCTTAACAGAAAATGTGTAGCTCTTTAAAACACAGAATTTATGTTATATACATTTATTTCGTTGACTGGATCGTTTTTTAGACATTCCTTGTTATTAGTTAAACTTTAAAAAATATGCATTTCTCATACGGGAATTTGTCATCTCCTGTTCATAGAAACAAAGGAACATCAGTCACATAGCAACCAACTTTTTACTTCACTTTAGCCTATGGTACTCCCTTATTTCGCTTCTACTTGCAAGGAAAGAAGTAAACAGACATTTCTACAAACTTTTCTCAATTAGCATGAAGTAAATAGAGGCATAAGCTTTTTAACAATAATTTTCTGTACAGATGTAGAGAAAATCATGTGAATAGAACAAATCAGATTTTTTTTTAACATCCCGTATAGAAAAAATTTTTATTCGTTTAGAAAATTACTCAGTTTCCTTTCTAGTTAAGCATCCGAAGTGTTGGTTCTTGTATCTAGTATTTTTAACAAGTCTATACAAATTTGGTTTCTTTCTGTTCATTTCTTTTTGCGTTTATTTTGTCATTCACAAAGAACATACATAATGAATGTCTATACATATTGTTTGCATTCGTTACCGGAATACTAAAAACGAAAGCTAAGAAAACAGGAGCCAATGAAGTGAAGGATTTCTTTGTGTCATTTACAAGAATTCATCATTCTTGTAAATGACACAGTTGGGTTTGCTCAGCAAATTAACGTTTATATTTCTGAGAAAATATTATATCGAATGTTGGTTCTCTCTGAATTGATATATCTGCCTAGCAACTAGTTTAATCTTTCCGATATTAAAAACCTGATGTGTTCCATTCACATGACTTTCTCTACAACTCTACAATAAATTGTTAAAAAGCTTATGCTTCTATTTACTTCCTGCTAATCGAGAAAAAATTAGCACAGTCTAATTACTTGCTCACTTGTAAGTAGAAGCAAAATAATGGAGTACCATAGATTAAAGTGATGGTCAAAAGCTGGTTGCTATGTGACTGAAGTTCCTTTGTTTGTATGGACACGACTTCACAAAGTCCTGTATGAGAAAAGTATGTTTTTATAGCTGAAACCAAAAGCAAGGAATATCTAAAAAACAATCTACCCCACGAAAAAAATGTATATAACATAAATTGTGTGTTTTAAAGTGCTCTACATTTGTTATGTGGTAAGCTTTTGTCCATCTCTTACGGTTTAGTAGTTATGCAAAATTCCGAAAAATTCACCAAGAATAAAGTAGTCTTCAGAGGCTATTCCCAGAAAATCAAAATATACATTTTATTTGTCAGGTAAATATCTTTAATATACGATATTTTAATCAAAATCGTTCGAGCCATTTTTTAGAAAATCAAAATTCTCGAAAAAAGTTCTATGTAAAGGGTAGTTTGGCGTGGGGGTATTTTTCTCAAAGTGTTCGTGTCGCATCCCTGAAAGATACTAAAGTTCAATACCAAGTTTGGTATTTTGCCGACTTTTCGTTTTTGAGTTATGGTCTTCACGGACACACTGACACACGACCTTTTTCTGAAAATACTTTTTACTTTCTCTATACGCACTATGAACATACTGTATAGAGAAGGTATTGCACTACACCCAAAAATTCGATACCGAGATTTCACCGGAAATATATGTTTTAGGGTCCCCTTTATCTAAGAAAAGCATACTCACAAAAAGGTCCGTGTGTGTGTGTGTGTGTCAGTGTGTATGTGAACACGATAACTCAAAACCGAAAAGTCGGTAAAATATCAAACTTGGTATTTAAGTTTAGTATTTTCCAGGGATGTGACACAAGATTTTGAGAAAAATCATCCCACCCCAAACTACCCTTTACATGGAACTTTTTTCGAAAATTTTGATTTTCTCAAAAATGGCTCTAACGATTTTGATTAAAATTTCATATATTAAAGATATTTACCTCACAAATAAAATGTATATCTGAATTTTCTGGGAATAGCCTCTGAAGAGTAGTTTATCCAGGATGAATTTTACTGTATTTTGAATAACTGCTAAACCGTAAGAAATGGACAAAAACTTAGTACACAAAAAATGTAGAGCACATTAAAACACACAATTTATGGTATATACAATTTTGTTCGAGGAGTTCGTCGTTTTTGTGACATTCCTTATTTTTGGTTTCTGCTATGAAAAACGTTTACTTTTCTCATACAGGAACTTGTCAACTCCTATCCATATAAACAAAGGAACATCAGTCACATAGCAACCAGCTTTTGACTGTCACTTTAACCTATGGTACTCCCTTATTTCGCTTCTACTTACAAGGAAGCAAGTAATAAGACAAATTCTGTTAATTTTTTAAGAATAATTTATTGCAGGGAAATAGAGAAAGTCATGTGAATGGCATACATCAGATTTTTTTGGATACAGGGGACCCTAAAACGTATATTTCCGGTGAAATGTCGGTACCGAATTTTTGGGGGAGTGCAATACCTTCTCTATACAATGTACATAGTACGTATAGAGAAAGTTTGAATAATTTACAAGAATGCAATATAATATTGCGTTTGCGCAGCAAATTAACGTTTATATTTCTGGGAAAATATTGTATCGAATGTTGGTTCTCTGTCAACTGATATTGCTGAATAGCAGCTGGTTTAATCTTTCCGATATTAAAAATGCGAAGCAATGTAGCATCAGATGACAGAGGTTTTGTCCTTCTCGTCGAGGATGAGGCGAGTTGGGATTTCATTTAAATTTCCCCAGAGAAACGAAGTGATCAATGGACGAACGTTCTGAGCCAGTTAGTCAGGTAATATTTTATGAGCGTTTTGGAATACATTACTCATTAAAATGGTGTTTAAATAGCTCTGTATGAAAGCAATTCTTCTGACTGGTTATTGCTGCTGTGTTGATGGAATATGTGCATTAACTTCTGTCTCTATATGTGGCGATATTTCATGTAACACGATAAATTGTGCTCTGACGTTATAGCAAGGCAATTTAAAATACATAATACTTACTTATCCTACAGATACTTATACTATACACCGTTGCAATACAGAAACGACATAAAATGTCTGATGTGTTCCATTCGCATGACTTTCTCTACATCTTTTATTACTTGCCTCTTTGTAAGTAGAGAAATAAGGGAATATCATACTTCAACTTTTTACTCAAAAGCTGGTTGCTATTTGACTAATGTTCCTTTGTTTGTATGGACAGGAGTTGACAAATTCCTGTATGAGAAAACTAAGTTTTTCATAGCTGACAACAAAAACAAGGGATATCTTAAAAACGATCAACTCCACGAAAAAAATGCATGTAACATAAATTGTGTATTTTAATGTGCTCTACATTTATTGTATGGGAAGCTTTTGTCCATCTCTTACGGTTTAGCTGTTATGCAAAATGCCGTAAAATTCATCCAGAATAAAGTAGTCTTCAGAGGCTATTCCCAGAAAATTCGAAATATACATTTTATTTTTCGTGTAAATATCTTTAATATATGGTATTTTAATTAAAATCGTCACAGCCATTTTATAGAAAATCAAAATTTTCGAAAGAGGTTCAATGTAAAGGGTAGTTGGTGGTGGGGGAATTTTATTGAAAATCTTCGTGTTGCATCCTTGAAAGATACCAAGCCTAAATAAAAAGTTTGTTTTTGACGGTCTTTTGGTTTTTGAGCTAGGCTGCCTACAGACCCACGGACAGACAGACAGACATACGGCAATTTTTCTAATTTATTTTTTTTTTTTTTTGGATTCAGGGAGTTCTAAAACATGTATTTGCAGTGAAATCTCGGTATCCAAATATTGGGTGAAGTGCAATACCTTCTCTATACACTATGCACATAGTGCGTGTAGAGAAAGTGAAAAAGTATATGACATAGGTTTATATTTTTTATGGTGATCATTTTTTGTGCAGCATGTGCATTTCAATCTCTTATGGTTTACCAGTTATTCAAAATTCTGAAAAAGTCATGTACTTCAGAGGGCATTCTCAGAAAATTCTAGGTATAGATCTTATTTGTCATGTAAATACGTAAAATATACGTTATTTTAATTAAAATAGTTACTCATTTTAAAAAAAAAATCGAAAACTTGTCTACGTAAAGTATTTTCTTGAAAATATTTGAGTCGAATCCATGGAAGATACTGAACTTCAATACGAAGTTTGGTATTTAACGGACTTTTTGTTTTTGAACTTTGCTGTTCCCAGGTACACACACACGCGGAAATTTTTAAGGGATCTCAAAACATTTATTTGCCTGAAGTCTCAGCACTGAATTTTTGGTGGAATACAATACCTTCTCTATATGGGTAGAGGCAGTAAATTCCATTATAGTATTCCAAATTTTAAATACATAACAAAGAATTGCTTCATACCAAACTTCTAAATAAAATATTCCCGGTTGTGTTGTTCATAGCGTTTAACGCCCGCTTTCAGTACTTGTGGCACCGCAGGCGGTGACATTGATGATACATGGAATGAAGATGGAGCTCCGGTGGGAGAAACCGGAAAACACGGAGAAAATACGAACCTGCCCCGCTTTTGCACCAGAAATCCCACGTGTATTTGCTCTAAATGGAACCCGGGCTGCTTAGCTGAAAGGTTAAAGTGGCCTTAGACAGTTAGCGTAAGTAAATAGCTGCAAGCGAATCTCTGAAATGTCAGTAAAAGCCAACACAGCTGTCAGCTTGTTATTACTTTCTCTATACGTACTATGTACATAGTGTATAGAGAATATATTGCACTCCACCCAAAAATTCGATACCGAGATTTCACCGGAAACATAGGTTATAGCGTCCCCTTTAACTAAAAAAAGAATTTTCGGAAAAAGGTCCGTGTGTGTGTGTGTGTGTGTGCGTGTGCGTGTCCGTGTGCGTATGCTGTGAACACGATAACTCAAAAACTAAAAGTCGGTAAAATACCAAACTTGGTATTTAAGTTTAGTATCTTCCAGGGATGCAACACAAAGATTTTGAGAACAATCCCCACCGCAACTACCCTTTATATGGAAGTTTTTTCGAAAATTTTGATTTTTTAAAAAATAGCTAACGATTTTGATTAAAATATCGCATATTAAAATTATTTACCTGACAAATAAGATGTATATTTTGAATTTTCTGGGAATAGCCTCTGAAGAGTAGTTAATCTGGATGAATTTTACGCAATTTTGAATAACTGCTAAACTTAAAGAGATGGACAAAAACTTACTGCACGAAAAATGTAGAGCACGTTAAAACACACAATTTGTGTTATGTAAATGTTTTTCGTGGAGTTCATCGTTTTTTGTTTATGCTAGAAGATCTTATACTTTTCTCATATAGGGATTTGTCAAATCCTGTCCATACAAACAAAGGAACGTCATTGACATAGCAACCAGCTTTTGACTATACTTTAACCTATGGTAGTCCCTTATTTCGCTTCTACTTAAAAGGTAGCAAGTAATAAGACTAATTATGTTATTTTTTCTGATTAGCATAAAGTAAATAAAGGTATAAGCTTTTTAAGAATAATTTGTTGCAGGGATGTAGAGAAAGTCATGTGAAGTTACACATAAGATCCTTATTAGAAGATGTTGCTGAAAGTTGTTTAATATTTTCTTGCTCTTCCCCGTTCCGAAGTTTTACCTCGGTCATCAACAGCTAATGAAAAGAAGAAAAATAAAATGATCTGATTCTGCACTTTACATGCCAACTTAAGAAAACGAAAGTAAGGATGCTTTAAAGAAGAATACTTAAACAAGAGTGCTCGACGGTGAATTTCCTTTATAAGATATTTTCATTAGCAAAACAAAATGTTTTACTAAGTTTTGATAACCCATAATGAACTCAAAGAAGGAAAACATTGGTTGCTATGGCTTTCGTGATCCAGGATGATGTTGACGTCATATGTATTTGAACTACGTGCTTGAAAATAGTTCTGATTAAGGGTTTAAGAACTGGCTCACCAGACTTTACACCGGTATTTTTACTTCCTCTACTTTATTATCACTATGTAGTATATACATAGTGTGTACAGAAAGTATTGTATTTCACCCAAAAATTTGATACCGAGATTTCGCCGGAAATAAATGTCTTGAGACCCCCTTATACGAGGGCAGTTTTTTTTTTTCAACTTCCGATAGGCTCTAAATAAAAAATAAGTTTACAGAAAACAAATTATTTTATTACTAAAAGTTTTCTACACTTATGGTTACTCTTCAACATAATCACCGAAAAGATTGAGACGTTTATCGTACCTGTACACAAGCTTTGCAATACCCGCTTCAAAAAATGTTGTCATCAATGATTTCAAATGAGCATTGACGTTGGTTTGAAGATCTTCGTTGGTTTGAAAGTGCTGCCCTCCTAGCCACGTCTTCAGTTCAGGGAAACGGTGAAAGTCCCTGGGTACCAGGTCAGGATCAAAAATGTCCTATTGAAATTGTTCAAGGAGCCGATGGGTTGTGCCAGCAGTGTGTGGACGAGCGTTGTCATGGATCAACACAATTCCTGAAGTCAGCATTCCTCTTCGTTTGTTTTGAATGGCTCTCCGCAAACGTCGTAAAGTACGAAGATCTTCAAAACAACGTCAATGCTCATTCGAAATCATTAGTGGCAACATTTTTAGAAGCGGGTATTGCAAAGCTTGTGCACAGGTACGATAAACGTCTCAATCTTTTCGGTGATTATGTTGGAAAGTAACCATAAGTGTACAAAACTTTTAGTAATAAAATAATTGTTTTCTATGAACTCGTCTTTTATTTATAACCTAACGGAGGTTAAAAAAAATGGCCCTCGTATGTTCCATTCCATTCTCTATCTCTGTAATATGCTTTTGTTAAAAAGCTTTTGTATTTCATGATAATCCAGAGCAGAAAGCGTCCTTATTACTCGGTTGCTTGTAAGTAGAACGGAAAAAATCTTAAATAAGAAAATGCACAGGCTAAAGCGATAGTCTTGACCTATGTGAAACAAATGAAACTCCTCTTTTCTTGACAGGAGTAAAAAAAAAACGAGAAACGCGCAAAAAGATGTCATTCTGTTTGAAAAAGGTATAAGTTTGTATATTAAGCTTTGTATATGCCTTACGGTTTGCTAGTTATATAATAGTCATCCAGAATGAAGATGTCTTCAAAGGCTATCCCCAGAAAATTCAAGATATACATTTCATTTGACATAAAAATTTCTTAAACATGCGTTATTTTAATGAAAGTCGTTACAGCCATTTTAAAAAAAAATTAAAACTGTCGAAAAATGGTCCTGTAAGGTATGATTAGGGAAGGGGGATTTTCTTGAAAATCTTCGTGTCGCATCCTTGGAAGTTATCACACTTAAATACCAAGTTTGGTACTTAATGGTCTTTACGTTTCTGTGCTATGCTCCCCAGACACACACATGAACATTTTTCTAAAAATGCTTTTTTGGATTCAGGGGGTCTCAAAATATATATTTTTGGTGAAATTTTGGTATTAAATTTTGGGTGGAATACAATACCTACTCTACTATGTTCGCAATATATATATGCTAGAGAATTGTAAAAATGAATAGTGGCGAATAAATTATAAAGTTTGGAATACAAATCCGAGTATAGACTACATCCGTGGTCGAGTGGTCAGCGAGCTGACTTCTCACCCGGAGGTCTCGGGTTCGATTCCCGGCTGGGGTGGGGAATTTTTCTTTAACCAGATTTATTCCCTATCCCCCACAGAGTCTGGAAATATGTATATGAGAGTGAATGTGTGTGTATTTGAGAAAAATAAACTGATTTAAACCAACATAAATGAAAGCAATGAAAAAAAAAAAAAAACCAGTATAAGAAATTAAATATTTGGTTGCTGTATTACATTTTACTTTCTCTACACGTACTCTGTACATAGAGTATAGAGAGGGCATTGCATTCCACCCAAAATTCGATCCGAGGTTTCATCGGAAATACATATTTCGGGGCCCCTCGAATCGAAAAACATATTTTTTGAAAAAAGGTGCATGTGTGTGTGACGGGACAGCATAGCTCAAAAACGAAAAGACCGTTAAATACCAAACTTGGTACTTAGATTTGGTATCTTCCAAGCATGCGTTACGAAGATTTTCAAGAAAATTCCTCGCCCCATCTACCCTTTACATGGAACTTTTTGCGAAAGTTTTGATTTTCTGAAAAATGCCTTTAACGATTTTGATTAAAATCTCTTATATTTAAGATATTTACATGTCAAATAATATGTGTATATTGAATTTTCTGGGAATAGGCTTTAAGAATTCTTTATTCTGGGTGATTTTTATTGAATTTTGCTTAACTGTCAAAACGTAAAAGATTGTAATCTACACAAAAAGTGTTTATCACGATAAAACACAATTAATGTCAGGTACATTTTTTTCGTGGAGTTGGTCGGTTTAGAGATATTCCTTGTTATTGGTTTCCGGTTTAAGAAACTTATACTTTTCTCATACAGGAATCTGTCAACTCCTGTCCATACAAACAAAGGAACATCAGTTACATAGCAACCAGCTTTTGGCTTTCTCTTTAACCTGTGGTACTCCCTTATTTCGCTTCTACTTACAAGGAAGCAAGTAATAAGACTATTTCTGCTAATTTTTTCTCGATTAGTAGGAAGTAAAGAGTAGCATAGGCTTTTTAACAATAAGTTGAAGGAGAGATGAAGAGAAAGTCATGTAAATGGAACACATCATATTGTTTTCATTTCAGACCAAGTGCCGCGATACGTGAACGAGACCCGAAATCGGAAACTCTTTCACTTGAAAGCCAGTATGAGAACCACTACGCTAGAGAGGTACGCTGTAATATGTCCCTTCCTTTTTACTTTCTTTATACGCACTATGTACATAGTGTATAGAGAAGGTATTGCACTCCACCAAAAAATTCGATACCGAGATTTCACTGGAAATAAATGTTTTAGGGTCCCCTGTATCCAAAAAAAGGATTTTCAGAAAAAGGTCCGTGTGTGTGTCCGTGAACACGATAACTCAAAAGCGAAAAGTCGGTAAAATACCAAACTTGGTATTTAAGTTTAGTATATTCCAGGGATGCGACACGAAGATTTTGAGAAAAATTTCCCCACCTCAAACTACCCATTACATGGAACATTTTTCGAAAATTTTGATTTTCTAAAAAATGACTAACGATTTTGATTGAAATATCGTATATTAAAGATATTCACTTGACAAATAAAATGTATATTTTGAATTTTCTGGGAATAGCCTCTGAAGACTACTTTATTCTGGGTCAATTTTACGGATTTTTGCATAACTGCTAAACTGTAACACATGAACAAAACCTTACCACACAACAAATGTAGAGCACTTTAAAACACACAATTAATGTTATATACATTTTTTTCGTGGAGTTGATTGTTTTTTAAGATATTCCTTGTTTTTGGTTTCAGCTCTAAAGAACACTTTTCTCATAGAGGACTTTGTGAACTCGTGTCCATACAAACAAAGGAACTTCAGTCACATAGCAACCAGCTTTTGGCTTTCACTTTAACCTATGGTACTACCTTATTTCGCTTCTACTTACAAGGAAGCAAGTAATAAGACTATTTCTGCTAATTTTTTCTCTCTTAGGAAGTAAATAGAAGCATAAGCTTTTTAATAATAATTTATTGCAGAGTTGTAGAGAAAGTCATGTGAATGAAACACATCAGATTTTTCGTATTATGCTCTAGAATGGTTGATAAATTTGTCAGTGGTGTACTGGTAATTTAGAAACTTATAGCCATTATTTCGAAATTTCAATAAACAGGCCTTAGGTGATTTTGCAGCACCTGGAAATAGAACTTGCAACGGAAGGAAATACATTTTCTCGCTTGAGTAAAACGACGGATTGATAATCTTCTCATCTAGACAGATTTATCTTGGGCTTCCCTGTCACGCAATTTACCTACTGGAATCTCATTTCGCGTTCCACGAACGAAGAAATAGGATAGAAGGGGAGTAGAAGAAATAAGTGTGTCACCTAGAAGAAAAATTTTAGATTAACCCAAGCCGCTGATGTAGAAATGGTGGGATGATAAATAGGCGTAAGAAATTCAAGAGGAGAAAAATGAATGCAGAAAACGGATTTTGTAGATGGTAGAGAGAATTTCCATCAATCCTGTGACGTCGAAGATCCATCGCCGAGGTGCTGGAAAATCTTATGAAGCAGAAAGTGCCCTACTTAGTACAGCCCAAGTTGCCGATACACTTAACGTTTTATACATAAAAAATGTGTTGTGTTCCATTCGCGTAACTCTCTTTACATCTCTATAGTAAATTATTGTTAAATAGCTTATCACTTTCTCTACGCGTACTATGTGCATTCTGTGGAGAAAGTATTGCATTCCACCCAAAAATTCGATACCGACATTTCACCGGAAATACATGTTTTGGTTCCCCCTGAATCCAAAACAAGCATTTTCAGAAAAAGGTCATGTGTGTGTCTGTGGATACATAGCTCAACAATAAAAAGACTGTTGAATACCAAACTTGGTATTTCAGTTTGGTATCTTCCAAGAATGCGAAACGAAAATTCCCCCACACACAACTAACCTTTACATGAATCCTTTTTCGAAAATGTTGTGTAAAGTGTAGAGAGAATGTATTGCACTCCACCAAAAAATTCGATACCGAGATTTCACCGGAAATATATGTTTTAGGACCCCCTGTACCCAAAAAAAAGTATTTTCAGAAAAAGATCCGTGTATGTGTGTCTCTGTGAACACGATACCTCAAAAATGAAAAGTCGGTAAAACAAAAGACTTGGTTCCAGGGATGCGACACGAAGATTTCAAGAAAATTCCCCCACACACAACTACCCTATACATGGAAACTTTTTTCGAAATTTTTTATTTTCTAAAAAACGGCTGTAACGATTTTGATTACAATATCGCATATTAAATATATTTACCTGTCAAAGAAAATGTATATCTTTAATTTTCTGTGAATAGCCTCTGTAGATTACTTTATTCTGGATCAATTTTACAGAATATTGCATAACTGCTAAACCGTAAGATATGGACAAAAACACACCACACAAAAAATGTAGCGCACGTTAAAACATACAATTTATGTAATATACATTTTTTCGTGGAGTTGGTCGTTTTTTAGATATTCCTTTATTATTGTTAAATAACCTATTTTTCTATTTACTTCATGGTAATCGAGATAAACGTTAGCAGAAACCGTCCTATTACTTACTTCCTTTTTAAGTAGAAGGGAAATAAAGGACTACACTAGCCTAAAGTGATAGTCATTTCGTTTAAGGTTATGTGTGACTAATCTTTCATGAAGAATCACAAAAAATCGACTTTTATTTTAATTCCGGAAAATAACTTAAACATTCCAGAATTTAAAAATCTAATGTGTCCCATTCACATGACTTTCTCTACTTCTCTGCAACAAATTATTGTTAAAAAGCTTTTGAGTCTATTTACTTCGTGCCAATCGAGGAAAAATTAGCAGAAATACTCTTCATATTTGCTTCCCGGTAAGTAGAAGCAAAATAAGGATGTATCATAGGTTAAGGTAATAGATAAAGTTGGTTGCTATGTGACTGAAGTTCGTTTGTTTGTATGGACAGGAGTTGACAAATTCCTGTATGTGAAAAGTATAAGCTCTTTATAGGTGAAACAAAACATAAGGAATATCTATAAAACGACGAAATGCACGAAAAAAATGTATATAACATAAAGTGTATGTTTTAACGTGCTCTACATTTTTTATGTGGTAAAATTTTGTCCATCTCTTACGGTATAGTAGTTATGTAGAATACTAAAATTCATCCAGAATAAAGTAGTCTTCAAAGGCTGTTCCCAGAAAACTCCAGATATACATTTTTTTTTGCCAGGTAAATATCTTTAATATACGATATTTTAATCAAAATCGTTAGAGCCATTTTTAAAAAAATAAAAAATTTCCAAAAAAAGGTTCCATGTAAAGGGTAGTTTGGCGTAGGGGAATTTTTCTCAAAATCTTCGTGTGGCATCCCTGGAAGATATTAAACCTAAATATCAAGTTTGGTATTTAACGGTCTTTTCGTTTTGGGGCTAGACACACACACAGGTCGTGCCGTGGCCGAGTGGTCAGACCACTCTCCATCTACCTTAACGGCTGTGGTTCGATGCCAAGCGACCGCATGTGAGATTTGTAGTGGACAAATTGGTGCAGGGGTGGGTTTTCTCCGGGTTCTCCGGTTTCCCCCGCCATCGCATTCCTTGGGGCTCCATCTTCATGTATAATCGCCTACGGTGCCACTGCAGTAAAAGCGGACATTAAACACCACAAAAAATACATACATACGTACCTTTTCTTAAAAATGCTCTTTTCGTATTCAAAGGACCACAAAACATGTATTTCCGGTAAAATTTTGACATCGAATTTTTGGGTGGAATACAATACCTTCTCTATCCCTATGTACATTGTACATACGGGGCTAGAGAAAGTAAACATGTCTGTTAATAAACCGAATAAGTACTGAGATATTTGCCCCGATGTAGGCAATTAGATACAGGGGTATAGTGTACAGTCTGTCTGTCTGTCTGTTTGTTTCTGTGGACAGCATAGCCCCAAAACGAAAAGACCGTTAAATACCAAACTTTGTATTTAGGTTTAGTATCTTCCAGGGATGCGACACGAAAATTTTAAAAAAAATACTCCCACCACAAACAGCACTTTACATGGAAAAAATTTTCGAAAATTTTGATTTTCTGAAAAATGGCTACAACGATTTTGATTAAAATATCATGTATTAAACATATATACTTGCCAAATAATACGTATATCTTAAATTTTCTGGGAATAGACTCTGAAGATCACTTTATTCTGAATGAATTTTATGGAATTTTGAATAACTGCTAAACCGTAAGAGAAGGATAAAACCTTACCACACAAAAAATTGTAGAGCACATTAAAACACACAATTTATGTTATCTACATTTTTTCTTGGAGATGGTCGTTTTTGAGATATTCAGTGTTTTTGGTTTCAGCTTTGAAAAACATATACTTTTTTACCTTCTCTATACGCACTATGTACATAGTGTATAGAGAATGTATTGTACTCCACCAAAAAATTCGATGCCCAGATTTCACCGGAAATATATGTTTTAGGGTCACCTGTATCCAAAAAAAGTATTTTCAGAAAAAGGTCCGTGTGTCTGTCCGTGTGTCAGTGAACACGATAACTCAAAAACGCAAAGTCGGTAAAATAGCAAGTATGGTATTTAAGTTTAGTATCTTCCAGGGATGAAACCTGACAGATAAAATGTATATTTTGAATTTTCTGGGAATAGCCTCTAAAGACTACTATTTTCTGGATGAATTTTGCATAACTACTAAACCGTAAGAGATGCATAAAAACTTACCACACAAAAAATGTAGATCACGTTAAAACATACAATTTATGTTATATACATTTTTTTCGTGGAGCTGATCCTTTTTGAGATATTCCTTTTTCTTGGTTTCAGCTTTGAAAAACTTACTTTTCTCATACAGGAATTTGTCAACTCCTGTCCAGACAAACAAAGGAACATCAGTCACATAGCAACCAGCTTTTGGCTTTCCCTTTAACCTATGGTACTCCCTTATTTCGCTTCTACTTACAATAAAGCAAGAAATAAGACTATTTCTGCTAATTTTTCTCAATTAGCATGAAATAAATGAAAGATAAGCTTATTAACAATAATTTGTTGCAGAGATATAGAGAAAGTCATGCGAATGGAACACTTCAGATTTTTCATACAGGAATTTGTCAACTCCTGTTCTTACAAACAAAGGAACCTCAGTCACATAGCAACCAGCCTTTGAGTATCGCTTTAACCTATGATACTCCTTTATATCGCTTCTACTTGCATGGTAGCAAGTAAAAAGACTATTTCTGCTAATTTTTTCTCGATCACCATGCAGTAAATAGAAGCATAAGCCTTTTAATAGTATTTTTGCAGAGAGTAGAGGAAGTCAACAGATCAGATTTTTTTTATTTTTAGTACGTGTAGAGAGATTAAAAGTTTTATAAAAATGAAATATTTAAAATTTTATTGTGGTACTCTTAAAGCGTAAAGTGAATTACATTTCTTTTAGAAGTAGCACATGTTACTTTCGAGAAAACGTTTTAAACCTTACAAAACATAAAAACGGAAAATATGTGCACTACAGGAGATCAGGTGGGATCCAAGGGAACGAAAAGGAAGTTCTTACAGGGTTTATGATAGCAGTTAATGCCCTTAGCGACTTGAAGATTTTCTTTTGTGAGATCCCGTGCTCGAAGAAACAATGGGAAACGAAGTCCGATCACGTAGCTTATTTCTTTGAGATCAGGAAATCAATGTCTGTCGGCTGGGAGCGAGATGTGACATGTACAGGGGTGTGAATCGATTAACGTGTTTGAACAGTTGCTGGAGGTGTTTGGTCGCCTGCAGACATTTCACAAATGGACGGATGTGCTTTGTGCTTTAGCCTGAGGGGTGACTGACTCCCCAGCACAGTCTGTCACGTTTCCGAGGCCGCAAAATTCATGTGATTCTTTTAAATATTTCATCTGTTCAATTAACATGCTTTTCTCTGCTCACTTTTAACTAGGACTAAGTACTACCACGGAAAAAATGTGATGTGTACCATTCATATGAATTTCTCTACATCTCTGCAACAAATTATTCTACAAGTACAAATTAGCAGAAATAGTCTTATTACTTGTTTCCTTGTAAGTAGAAGCGAAATCAGGGAGTACCATAGGTTCAAGTGATAGTCAAAAGCTGGTTGCTATCTGACCGAAATTCTTTTCTTTATATAGACAGGAGTTGACAAATTCCTATATGAGAAAGGTAAGCTTTTCATAGATGAAACCAAAAACAATGAATATCTCAAAAACGATCAACTCCACGAAAAAAATGTACATTACATAAATTGTGTGTTTAAACGTGCTCTACACTTCTTGTGTGGTAAGTTTTTATCTAAGTTTTACGGTTTAGTAGCTATGCAAAATTCCGTAAAATTCGTCCAGAATAAAGTACTCTTCAGAGACTATTCCCAGAAAATTCAAAATATGAATTTTATTTGTCAGGTAAATATCTTTAATATATGATATTTTAATCAAAATCGTTAGAGCCATTTTTAAGAAAATCAAAATTTTCGAAAAAGGTTCCATGTAAAGGATAGTTTGGGGTGGGAGGATTTACACAAAATCCTCCTGTCGCATCCCTGGAAGGTACTAAACTTAAATACAAAGTTTGGTATTTTACAAACTTATAGCTTTTGAGTTATCGTGTTCAATAACACACGGACACACACACGGATCTTTTTCTGAAAATACCTTTACCCTAAAACATATGTTTCCGGTGAAATCTCGATATCGAATTTTTGGTGGAGTGCAATAACTTCTCTATACACTATGTATATAGTACGTATAGAGAAAGTAAAAAATCTGATGTGTTCCATTCACATGACTTGCTCTATCTCTCTGTAACAAATTATTGTTAATAAGCTTATCTTTTATTCATTTCATGTTAATCGAGAAAAATTAGCAGAAATAGTCTTATTCATTGCTTTATTGTAAATACAAGCGAAATAAGGGTGTACCTTAGGTTAAAGTGAAAGTCAAAAGCTGGTTGCTATGTGACTGATGTTCCTTTGTGTGGACAGGAGTTGACAAATTCCTGTATGAGAAAAGTATGTTTTTCAAAGCTGAATCCAATATCAAGGAATATCTCAAAAACGATCAACTCCACGAAAAAAATGTATATAACAAATTGTGTGTTTTAACGTGCTCTACATTTTTTGTGTGTTACGTTTTAGTCCATCTCTTACGGTTTAGTAATTATGCAAAATTCATCCAGAATAAAGTAGTCTTCAGAGCCTATTCCCAGAAAATTCAAATATGCATTTTATTTGTCAGGTGAATATCCTTAATATATGATATTTTAATCAAAATCGTTAGAGCCATTTTTTAGAAAATTAAAATTTTCGAGAAAGTTCCATGTAAAGGGTAGTTTGGGGTGGGGGATTTTTCGCAAAAACTTCGTGTCGCATCCCTGAAATATACTAAACTTAAATACCAAGTTTGGTATTTTACCGACTTTTCGTTTTTGACTTATCGTGTTCACAGACATACGGACACACGGAACTTTTTCTGAAAATACCTTTTTTTGATACAGGAGACTGTAAAACATATATTTCCGGTGATATCTCAGTATCGAATTTTTGGTGGAGTGCAATACCTTCTCTACACACTATGTACATAGTAGGTATAGAGAAAGTAAAAGATAGTACTTACAAGGGTCATTTCATAAGTCATGGCAACTATTTTATATACTATTTGTTTCGTCCTTAAAGTGTCTAATATAAAAGCGGCATCGTTTTGAAACTTTTCCAAATTTAGATTCCCAATCCGGTTGTATAACACTCTGCAATAAATTTTCTCCATAACTGGCAACAGAGTAACCCCCCTATAGTTATCCGGATTCCCAATAGTTCCCTTCCCTTTATAAATGGAACGAGTAATGCCCTTTCCCCAACAGGTAGGGTAATTCCCCTCAATAAACAATCTGAACTAAACAAGTGACTGGAATGTTTTCATATATATGTCATGCTAACACTGTTGTGTTATAATTTTATATATGGTGTATATATTATGTGTATATTTCTTTTAAGTGTATTTATTCTTTATAAGAGGGTACATTTATGAAGGTATATTCTGTCTGTAAATTTAAATTGCTATACTTGAATATCTTTGTATTTTTGTTTTCGTGTTTACTCTTTAAATTCTT
Organism: Hymenopus coronatus; assembly: GCA_030762935.1. Taxonomy (NCBI): domain Eukaryota; kingdom Metazoa; phylum Arthropoda; class Insecta; order Mantodea; family Hymenopodidae; genus Hymenopus; species Hymenopus coronatus. The sequence goes on along the minus strand of CM060889.1, from coordinate 54,321,377 downwards.
TGCTGTTGTTTCAATATTGCTTTTTATTGTGTATTACCTTCGTTTTTTTTTTTTCATGTTTACTCTTTTAACTCTTTATTGCTGCTGTTTTAATATTGCTTGTACGGGCTGTGGACCAGTGCGATTGTTGAAATTCTATGTATGATATTGCTATGTCAATAAATACACTTATTCATTCTATATACTAAGATCGGCTGATAAGTTCCGGGCCTCACACAGATATGGCGTAACTAGGCCAGTTAGACGTTACATCGTCGGTTTGTTTAACTCTAGACTAGCTTGTATCCAGAGTTACAGATCAATAGCACGTTTAGTTTTCGAATGACAGCATTTTAAACTTACTTTTCTCATACGGGATACTGTCGTCCGTTTCATCTCTGGTTTGTTTTACTCCATGCCATTGGAAAAGGAACACGATTTCAATCACAAAATGCATAGCGACAGCTGTTAAAAGTTCTGATTGTAGCTTTAGTTTAGTGCATTCTCTTATTTTCGTTTCATTTATATAATAAGGCCATTTCTGGTAATTTGTTACTTGATTAGCGTTATGTAGATAAAAGAGTGATTTTTACGAGGGTCGGCTGATATGTCCCGGACCGCACACAGATATGGCGCCACTAGGCCAGTTAGACGGTAGCATCGTATAATTTAACTCTAGACAAGCCTGTATGTATAGTTACGGGTCAAAAGCTTGTTTAGTTTTCAAATGACAGCATCTTAAACAAGAGCTTTAGAGTTTTCACAAGAATGGAGGATTTGGAAAAACGGACAGTGGTTAAATACTTCCATTTGAAAGGTTTAAAGCCTAAAGAAATCAAGGAGGAAATGGACAGTACATTGAAAGACTCTGTCCCTTCATATTCAATGATTAAAATGTGGGTTGCAGAGTTTAAAATGGGACGTACGAGCATTAGTGATGAGCCTCGCTCTGGACGCCCTGTAGAAGTGACAACTCCAAAGATCATTGCAAAAATAGTTTTACTCTAGACTTGCTTGTATCCATAGTTACAGGTCAATAGCTTGTTTAGTTTTCCAATGACAGCATTTTAAACAAGACAACTTTAGAGTTTTCACGAAAATGGAAGACTTGGAAAAACGAGCCGTGATTAAATACTTCCATTTGAAAGCTCTAGTCACCCTCCGTGGTATAATAGTTACCATGCTAACTTCATATTCCACAAGGTCGCGGATTCAAACCCGGCGGAGGACGATGGACTTTTCCAGATGTAAAAATCCTTAGCATGGCTTCCTTAGGAAGGGAAGTATAGCAATTGGGCCCATGTCGTAGATTTACGGCACGTAAAAGAATCTGAAGCCTGATAGAGAGGCCTCTGAGCAAAATTAAGCGGTCTTTCACGCCCAATTTAGAAAGGGACGCTGAAAACCACGGTAGTTGAAGAGCGTTCAAAAATAACACACCATTTATATTATTTTTTTTTAAAGGCTTAACGCTTTAAGAAATCAAGGAGGAAATGGACAGGAGATTAAAAGTTGGGTTGCAAAGTTTAAAGTGGGACGTACGAGCACTAGTGATGATCCTCGCTCTGGACGCCCTGTAGAAGTGACAACTCCAGAGATCATTGAAAACATTCACCGTTAGTACTGGAAGACCGCAGATTAAAGTTGTTTGAGATAGCAGAGGGAATAAACATATCAAAAGAACGTGCAGATAATATTTTAAGTAATGTTTTGGGCTTTCACAAGGTTTGTGCAAGATGGGTGTTGCATTTGTTAACACCTGATCAAAAGTTGCAAAGAAAAACTGTTTTGTTAAGAATGTGGAGCTCTACCGTAAACACCCTAGTGAATTTTGAGACGGCTTATTGCCATGGATGAATCTTGGATACATCACTATACAGTAAATAACAGTCGAAACAGTGGATTGAACCAACACCAAAAAAGGCAAAGTCAATTTTGTCAGCTAACAAGGTAATGACAGGTGTTTTGTGTTTTCTGGGATGCACAAGGAATTATTTTTATTGATAACTTGGAAAAGGGTATATATATATATATATATATATATATATATATATTGTTTCATCACACGACAATGCTCCGGTCCATCGTTAGTAATTGCAACGTGAAATTGTGCGAATTAAAGTTGGAATTGCTTGAACATCCACCATACTCGCCAGATCTAGCACCCAGTGAGTACCACCTGTTCCCGAACCTCAAAAAATGTCTTGGAGGATAAAGGTTTCACAGCAACGAGGAGGTCATTGGTGCGGTAAACAGCTATTTTGAGGACCTTGATAAATCGCACTACAGAGGTGGTTTAATTAAATTAGAACACCGATATGACAAATGTATTATCCTTTCTAGAGATGTTGAGAAACAAAGCAAAAACATTTTTTTTAATATTGTTTTCATTGAGAGACCTGGGATTTATCGGCCGACCCTCGTATGTACATTTGAAGACATGTTGTATACAGTTCGGGATGCCACCACCAGATGACGTCTGAGTGCACTGATAGCTGTTAGTAGACACATGACAATTTTAGCATCCTAGAGGCTGTGTTCCAAGATAGATGTCACCAAAGTTGAACACAAGCATATGTAAAAAATGTGACGTGTTCCATTCACATGAGTTTCTCTACATCTCTGCAACAAATTAGTGTTAAAAAGTGTATGCTTCTATTTAAGAAATAGCCTTATTACTCGCTTCCTAGTAAGTAGAAGCGAAATAAGGTAGTAGTATAGGTTAAAGTGACAGTCAAAAGCTGGTTGCTATGTGACTGAAGCTCCTTTGTTTGTATGGACAGGAGTTGACAAATTCCTGTATAAGAAAAGTAAGTTCATCAAAGCTGAAGCCAAAACAATGAATATCTCAAAAACTATCAACTCCACGAAAAAAATATGTGTATAACATAAATTGTGTGTTTTAAAGTGCTTTACATTTGTTGTGTGCTAAGTTTTTGTCTATTTCTTGTGGTTTAGCAGTTATGCAAAATTCGTAAAATTCACCCAGAATAGAGTAGTCTTCAGAGGTCCTTCCCAGAAAATTCAAGATATACATTTTATTTTAATATACCATATTTTAATCAAAATCGTTAGAGACACTTTTGAAAAAATAAAATGTTCGAAAAAGCTCCATGTAAAGGGTAGTTGCGAGTGGGGGATTTTCCTGCAAATATTCGTATGCAATATTAATCGAGAGATTTAATGCAATACGAAGTTTGGTATTCAAGGGTCTTTTCGTTTTTGAGCTATGCTGAAACACAGATAGACAGACACAGACACACACGGACGTTTTTCCAAAAAAAAAATTAGATCAAGTGGATCCAAAAAATGTATTTCTGGTGAAATCTCGGTATCAAATTCTTGGAGACAAATGTATATAAATGCAATACATAATACTTATTTTGTTATTTTCTATGTTCAATGTTTATTCGTTGTTAATTGTGTTACAAAAATAAAACTAAAAGTTGAACAATAGTTTCGCATTTTGGATGTCCATATTGCCGTTATATGACGCAGTTCTGACAGTGGTCGCATGTTCATTGTTCTCCTGACTCAGTAATAATTAATGATAAACGCTTCATTTCAATTGTTTCTCTTGCTGTGACCTCTTTAGTCCGTACCCAATTATCCGCTTCCGGTGCTCCCTAAAATTCAATAACGCTCGACGTAGTTAATTGTGGGGCAATGGACTCTGCAATAAATTGTTCTATGACAGCAGAAGGAAGCGAAACATATGGCTTTATCACACAATTCCATTATCTACGAAATAAAACTTTTATCAGCTAATGTTGGTCCATTATCAACTTGCATAATGCATTTCTGTGATTTATTCCATTAGGTAACTTCTATTTTCATCACTGTTAGTAAAGTGTTGCTTATTAAGGACATGTATTACTGAAAGTTTTTAATTCCATACTAATATTTTTACCCTAGATGTAATATAATACAAACATTTTTTATGTGTTCCATTCACATTATTTTCTCTACATCTCTACAACAAACTATTGTTTAAAAGCTTATTCTTTTATTTACTTCATAATAATCGAGAAAAAATAGCAGAAATAGTCTTATTAATTGCTTCTTTGTAAGTAGAAATGGAATAAGCGAGTACCATAGGTTAAAGTGAAAGTCAAAAGCTGGTTACTATGTAACTGATGTTCCTTTATTTGTATGGATAAGTCTTGACAAATTCCTGTATGAGAAAAGTATAAGCTTTTTAAAGCTGCAACCAAAAACCAGGAATATTTTAAAAACGATCAACTCCACAAAAAGAATTTCTATAACATAAATTGTATGTTTTAACGTGCTCCTTATTTTTTGTGTTGTAAATTTTTGTCTATTTCTTACGGGTTAGCAGTTATGCAAAATTCCGTAAAATGCATTCAGAATAAAGTAGATTTCAGAGGTTATTCCCAGAAAATTCAATATATACAGTTTATTTGGTATGCAAATACCTTTAATATATGCGATTTTAATCAAAATCGTTAGACCCATTCTTGAGAAAATAAAAAATTTCGAAAAATGTTGCATGTAAAGGGTTGTTTGGAGTAGGGGGATTTTCTTGAAAATCTTCGTGTCGTATCCTAGCAAGATACCAAACTTAAATACCAAGTTTGGTATTTAACGGCCTTTTCGTTATATATATATATTTGATTCAGAAGGTCTCCAATCATATATTTCCGGTGAAATCTTGGTATCAAATTTTGGGTACATTACAATACCTTCTCTATTCTCTATGTACATAGTATATGTAGAGAAAGTAAAAATGTATATTACATAAAATACGTGTTTTAACGAGAACTAAGTTTTTATAATAAGTTTTTGTCTATCTCTTACGGTTTAACCGTTCCGGAAAATTTAGTAACACCCATCTAGGTTAAAAGGTCTTCAGAGGCCACTCCCATAAAATTAAAAACACACATTTTATTTGTAATGTAAATAATTTAATATGAGACATTTTAATCAAAATTTTTGAGAAAAACAAAATTTTCAACATTTTTTCCACGTAAAGGGTAGTTTGTGTTTGGGGGATTTTCTTGAAAAGTTTCAAGTCGCAACCTTGGAACATATTAAACATAAATATCAAGTTTGGTATTTAGCGATGCATTTTGAGTCCATGGGCACACACATACATACAGTCATTTTTCTAAAAATGCTTTTTTTTCGTACTCGTGGAACGTTAAAGCATATATTTCCGGTGAAATCTCAACATCAAATTTTTGGGTGGAATATAATACCTTCTCTAGCTACTATGTACATACGTGCCAGAGAAAGTAAACAAATCTGATGAGAGTCATCCATGACTTTCTGTACATCTTTGAAATAATTTATTATTAATTAGTTATTACTTTGCTTTCTAGGAATGAACAAAGAGAAACGAAAAAAAAAATGCATTCCCGTTTATGTGGCTAAAATTGAAACCAATAACACGAAAAAATTCGAAGATGGTTAACTCTACAAAAAAGGAAAGAAAGAAAGAAAAAGAAAATTCATATTATATAAATTGAGTGAGATCTACATTTTTTGAGTATCTTCTACGATTTACCAGTTATATAAAAGTCATCAAAGAACAGGTCTTCAGAGGCTATTCCCAGAAAATTCAAGATATACATTTCGTTTGTCATAAAATATCTTAAACAAAGTATTTTAATCAAAATTGTTACAGACATTTTGGAGAAATTCAGAATTTTCAAAATTTTCCCGTGAAAAGGATAGTTTGGAGTGGAAGATTTTCTTGAAAATAATGTTGCGCTCCTTGGAGCTTCTCAACTTAAATACCAAGTTTGGTATTTAGCGGAGTTTTTGAGCTATGCTGCCCACAGACACACACACACACAGATACACAAACACTCCTCTAAAAATGCTTTTTGGGATTCAGGGGGTCCCAAAACATGTATCTCCAGTGAAATTTTGGTACCAAGGTTTTGGATGCAATACAATACATCTTCTATACACTATGTACAGAGTACGTGTAGAGAAAGTAAACATTGAAACCAAAAAAGAGGAATATCTCGAAAATGGTAAACCCTACAATAAAAACATATGACAAATTATGTGTTTTAACGAGATTTAGATTTTTGTGGGCTAAGTGTTTGTCTATCTCTTACTGTTTGCCATTATTTCTGATGTAAACATTTGAATACATTCAATTTTAATCAAAATCATAAGAGATTTTTTTGGTTTTTGTTACAAGGATACTTTCTTGAACATCTTCGTATCGGATCCTTTGAAGATACCAAATTTAAATGCCAAGTTTGGTATACAACGGTCTTTTCGTTTTTTGAGCTATGCTGCCCTCAGACACACACACACACATATATAGAAAATCTTCTAAAAATACTTTTTTTTATTCAGGGGGTCCCAAAAACGTATTTGCGGTAACATCTCGGTATCGCATTTTTGGGTGTAATACAATACCTTCTCTAGCTACTGTGTACATTGTATTGCAAATTGCACAATGCACAGAGAAGGTGTCATTAGAAGTACAGTCTGGGCCAAAATCGGAGTGGGGTATGGAGCAATACATCAAAACAGGTACCAAAATTATTAGAGAGGGGCTCGCGTGGATTTGACTAGAGGTATGGATGAGCACGAAACTTTCTGACGAGAATGGTACGAGAATCTGTCCCATTTGCGAGGAGGAAGAGCCGTGGACTCACATCTTGGCAAGATGTAGGGGTACGGAGGAATGGTGGGAAAAATATTTGCCACGATTTTTTTACCACTACGAATGTAGAGCTAGAAGCATGTTGGACGCTACTGGCAGGCACGAAAACATGGACGGGCTAGGTAAATTTATACTTAAGGCAAGACAGCTGAGATCTGAGGAGGCTGCTAATAGAGAAGGGGGGGGGGAATAAGATCAACTAAACAAAAGTGACTACAATGTTCTACATACATATATATTATGTCATACTTAGGTCACTGTTGTACTATGGTTTTATATATGGTGTATATATATATATATATATATATATATATATATATATATATATATGTCTTTTAAGTGTAATTATCTATTATAAGAGGGTGCATTTATGAAGGTGTACTCTGTGCTGTAAATTTAAATTGCTATATTTGAATACCTTTGTATTTTTATTTTCAGCTTCACTTTTAATTCTTTATTGTTGTTAAAATTGCTTTTGACTGTGTATTACCTTTGTCTTTTTATTTTCGTGTTTACTCTTTTAATTCTTTGTTGTTGTTCTTTTGATATTGCTTGTAATGTGTATTACAAAAGCACGTACGGTCTGTGGACCCGTGCGATTGTTGAAATTCTATGTGTGATATTGCTATGTTAATAAATACACTTATTCATTCATTCACATTGTATTGCATAAATGCTAGAGAAAGTAAAAAAATCCATTCATAAGCCTTTTTTAGAAATTTCTTTTTAGATTCAAGAAACATGCACTTCCGTTGAAGTCTCGGTGGAATACAAAATTTCCCTACTTACTGTATTATATACGTGTTAGAGAATGTATTAATACTGTATGTGTTGAAACCAATCTAATAATGCGATTGGTTATTAGCGAGTATAAATATTCTATGGCGCAGACGATATTATGTTATACATATTATCTTGTTTGTGTAAACAGCATTAATCTATATATACAGCTAGCAGTTGTTTTGAACTGAATGAATATTTTAGTAAGGACCTTGAAAATGTAGACATGCAACACGGATTCGTATGAATAATAGAACCTACTATGTTTTGCAAACAGTCAACCAAAATGTATCCGTAACAACTTCGTGCCTGGAGGCATTGTCATCAAATTAACTCTTCTTTTTCCCAAGCTACAGATATGAATCAATTCCAAACTGGTTGCATGGAATCAGAAGTAGTCAAACACGCAAAATACTTTGAGAATGCATGACAGTTGAAATGTTTGCGGCACAGTGAGTGGTCAGGTAAAATATTTATCTAGTGAGGTAAGGAAGATTTCCTGAGGAGCCCGATATTGTTGATGGGCTCAGCAACAGAAAGTCGCCAGTATGGATTTCAAAAGGGAAAAGATTTTGTTTAATAATCCTCCAACTAAGAGGGATATCTTCCATCCAAAAAGCTTCCAATCATCAATTTGGCCGCTGTATCTTCTATCAAGAATCCTTGGTATAGCTCCTTTCAGCTTCGTGGAGAACGCCAGTGTTGTGACTCTTCAGAAATCATTGGCTGGGACTCTGTATGCTTTGCTGCTAGCGACCATGGTGGTATCATGGGTTGTATACAAGAGTACAAACAAAATCTTAGAAATGGACTCCAAAGCAAACCTTATTTTCATTATTATTCAAATAGTGACAGGTTGCCTCTCGTCTTCAGCATGTGTATCGACTCTTTTGCTGGGGATAACAGTGAACATGCACAGATGGCGGATAGCAATACTTAAAATGCTTGAAGTAGACCGCATTCTTCCACAAAATACAGCAAGATTGTACCGTAGAACAGTGTTCTTTCTCATAATTCAAATAATTGTTGTGTTGAGTGTTTTGGGAAGCTTCCATTCTTATGAGATAATAACAAAAAAGAAGCGACAATATCATTATGCTGTGAGGGTATTCATACATACTACAAATGTCACCATGATTATGCAGTTTTCGAATTTGGTATTGCTTATCAAACAACGTTTGAGTGTGGTCAATGAACATTTGGAGCATTTGATCAAACGCTTTGAGAAAACTTCTGACAGAGATTATATCAGCTTGCAGAATAAAGCTTCTTGGAAAACAGCAACTACCACAACAAACTCTGTAAGACCTGAACAGTTTGATTGGAGAACAATGGGAGACGAGGGGAACAGGTTAAAGTTAACGCAGGTTTTGAGAGATCCTCTTGTGGGACCAGATACAATAAAGGTCAACCACTGTAATAGCGATATCTGTAAAGAGATTCATACGTTGAGGCAAGTGTATCATGCGCTGTGTGATGTTTTGTCAGATATCACCAACCGATGCTACGGTATTCCACTACTTCTAGCCATAATTTACGTGTTCGCTTCTAGTGTTAAATATGTCCACGTGATTCTTCTGACAATGAAGAATCCGAATGCGGAAGTGTTGTTTAGCTTCAATGTGAATGGTATGGGTGCCCTCATTAGTTTCGTCACCATCCACTTGCTGAAGGTGATACTCCTGAGCGCTGCTTGCACTGCTACCAAGTCCACGGCAGAAGACACAGCTGTATTGGTGAATGCACTGCTCTTGCAATATCCTCCTCAGTCCAGCGTCTCCAGCGAGTTACAGCTTTTCAGTATTCAGTTCTCCAGAGGTCCACTGTTGTTTACAGCATCCAGATTCTTTGTCCTGGACTACAGTTTCCTGACGGCGTTCATGGGGGGACTCACAACATACACAGTCATCTTAATACAGTTCTCCGATGGGTAGTCGGTGTCTCTGTGTTAAAAATAAACCCTCCCATTAATCTGATTTGCTTGTATATTATTTGACGCAGACTGTTTTATAAATTGTGGATCAAATGACTATACAGTAAATAAATTATAGATCCAAGACTCTCGGCGTGTGCTGGCTTGTCTGTGTATCTGAACCTATTTATGATACTGTAGGAATGTAGGAGGGGAATTTGTAAGTCCTTGATATGACTCAGGGATATCATGGAGATGTCTAAATTAAAATTGTGTTAAGCATCACTCTTTAACTGAAACGCTGTAGATTTTCAGACGTGTAAGTTTTTTGTAACGTTAGATAAACAAAATAAGGCGTACATTTTCTAGAAAACTCAACTATAAGCTGTGATCAAATACTTCATTCTGGATAATAAAAGGATATATGCGACTATATAGGAATCCACCTGTTGGTTTTCGACAGGCTTTTGAATTTAATCGTGGTGTACATCCATTCAAAATAATGAACGCTCAGGACGAACCAAAGTCATTAGGTCCACCGAGATAATGTCAAAAATTCATAACGTAATACTCAGTGATCGTCGATTGAAGGTACGGGAGCTGACTGATTTGTAAGGATCCAGATTAGCCCTATTTACAGATTTTTACATTAAGTTTCTTTATATGAAAGTTCCCTCATTATGGGTGCTGCAATTTTATGTAATCGTTATGTGAATAAAGCTATAAGTACATGAATTATTTAACTCGTTAAAGTTTGTATTTTATATTGAGGAACTATGATACATAACCATGTAACCTAGCTTTGTTGCTCAGTTTTACAGTAATACTCCATAACTTTCTAGAAGATAATTATTATCAGATATTCGAAACCTGAAATGAATCTTATCCATTACGGAGCATCTAGAACCCATTCTCCGAACAATGAAGAATCCGGATGCGGAAGTTTTGAGTAGTTTCAATGTGAATGGTTTGGGTGCCCTCATTAGTTTCGCCACCATTCAACTGCTGAAGAACTGCCGTTGAGCGTTGCTTGCACGGCTACCAAACCCGCGGCTGAAAATACAGCTGCACTGGCGAGCTCCAGCTTTTAAACATTCAGTTCTCCAGAGGCCCACTGTTGTTTGCATCATCCTGATTCATTGTCCTGGACTACAGTTAACTGACAGCGTTCATGGGGGATTCACAACACACACAGTAATTTTAATACAGTTCTCCGTCAGGTAGTCAGCGTCTCTGTGTTAAAAAAAAGCTGATGCGTTACACTCACATGACTTTCTCTAGCTGTTCTACAAACTTCTTACATAGCAATCTTCTTTGTGCACTTTCCTAATCGAGGTACTCATTAGCACAATGTTCTTATTACTTAGTTCCGTATAAGTAGGAAGAAAATAAGGGAATACACCAGGCTAAACCAATAGTCAAATGTTTTAAAAGCTGTCGTTATGCGATTGTCATTACAAATCGCTTTTCTTGGCCAGGAGTAGAACAAAAGAAAAACGGACACTCCCGTCCGAGAAAAGTGTAAGTACTTCACAACTGAAACTAATAACAATGAATACCTCGAAAACGGTAAGCTCCACGAAAAAAATGTGTAAGACGTAAGTTATGTATTTTAACAAAACATAATTTTTTTTTATAGTAAGTTTTTGTCTATCTCTTACGGTATACTAGTTATGCCAAATTAAGAAAAATTCATTCAGAATAAACAGATCTTTAGAAGCTATTCCCAGAAAATTCAAGATATACATTTTATTTTTCAGGTAGATATCTTTAATATACGATATTTTAATCAAAAGCGTTACAGCCATTTTTAAGAAAATCAAAATTTTCGAAAAAAATTCTATGTAAAGGGTAGTTTGGGGTGGGAGGATTTTTCTCAAAATCTTCGTGTCGCATCCCTGAAAGATATTAAACTTAAGTACCAAGTTTGGTATTTTAGCTACTTTTCGTTTTTGAGTTATCGTGTTCACAGACACACGGACACACACACATACACATACACACACACGGACCTTTTTCTCAAAATGCTAATTTTGGATACAGGGGGTCCTAAAACATGTCTTTCCGGTGAAATCTCGGTATCGAATTTTTCGGTGGAGTGCAATACTTTCTCTATACACTATGTACATAGTGCGTATAGAGAAAGTAAAAAAGGAGTACATGTGACTTTAAGGAACCTTTCTGTTCGTTTTCGACTGGCTGCTGAATTTAAGTGGTATACAACCATTCAAGATGATAAACGCTCAGGGCGTCCCAAAACGAATAGGACCGTCGATATTTTGTTAAAACTTCTGAACGTCGTACTTAGTGATCGTCGATTGTCTCAACCCTATTTAGTGCTTTGACATGAAGTTTCTTTATATGAAAGTTTTCACATTATGGGTGCTGCAATTTGATGTAATCGTTATGTGAATAAAGCTATAAGTACATGAATTATTTAACTGGTTAAATTTTGTATTTTATGTTGAACTATGATACATAACCATGTAACCTAGTTTTGTTGATCAGTTTAACAGTAACACTCCATAACTTCCTAAAAATCTGATGTGTTCCATTCACATGACTTTCTCTATATCTCTACAACAAATTGTTAACAAGCTTGTGCTTCTATTGACTACCTCCTAATCGAATAAAAGGTAGCAAAAATAGTCTTATTACTTGCTTCCTTGCAAGTAGAAGCGAAATAAGGGAGTACCATAGGTTAAAGTGAAAGCCAAAAGCTGGTTGCTATGTAACTGAAGTTCCTTTGTATGAACAAAAGTTGACAAATTCCTGTATGAGAAAATTATGTTTTTTAAAGCTGAAACCAAACACAACGAGTAACCAAAAATCGATCAACTCCACGAAAAGAAATGTATATAACATAATTTGTGTGTTTTAAGGTGCTCTACATTTTTTGTGTTTTAAGTTCTTGTCCGTCTCTTACGTTTTAGCAGTTATACGAAATTCTATAAAATTCCATCAGAATAAGGTAGTCTTCAGAGACTATTCCCAGAAAATGCATAATATAATTTTATTTGTCAGGTAAATATCTTTAATATACAAAATTTTAATTAATTTCATTAGGGCCATTTTTGAGAAAATCAAAATTTTTGAAAAAATGTCCATGTAAAGAGTAGTTTGGGGTGCGGAGATTTTTCCCAAAATCTTCGTGTCGCATCCCTGGAAGATACTAAACTTAAATACCAACTTTGGTATTTTACCGACTTTTCGTTTTTGAGTTATCGTGTTCACAGACACACGGACACACACACGGACACACACGGACCTTTTTCTGAAAATGCTTTTTTACTTTCTCTATGCGTACTATGTACATAGTGTATAGAGAAGGTATTGCACTCCACCAAAAAAGTCGATACCGAGATTTCATCGGAAACATATGATTTAGGGTCCCCTGTATCCAAAAAAAAAAGTATTTTCAGAAAAAGGTCCATGTGTCCCTGTGTCAATGTGTCTGTGTGTCTATGAACACGATAACTCAATAGCGAAAAGTCGGTAAAATACCAAAGTTGGTATTTAAGTTTATTATGCTCCAGGGATGCGACACGAAGATTTCAAGAAAATCCCCCCCACCGCCAACTATCTTTTACATGGAACTTTTTTCAAAAATTTTGATTTTTTCAAAAATGTCTCTAACGATTTTGATTAAAATTTCGTATATTAAAGATATTTATCTGAGAAATAAAATGTATAATTTGAATTTTTTGGGAATATCCCGTGAAGACTACTTTATTCTGCATAAATTTTACGAAATTTTGTATAACTGCTAAACCGTAAGAGATGTACAAAAACTTACTATACGAAAAACGTAGAGGACGTTAAAACATGCAATTTATGTTTTATGCATTTTTTTCTTGGAGTCATCGTTTTTGAGCCATTCCTTGTTTTTTGTTTCTGCTATGAAGACTTGTACTTTTCTCATATAGGAATTTGTCAACTGCTTCCATACAAAGGAACTTCGGTGACATAGCAACCAGCAAGGAACAAAGCAAACATAGCATCAATGAACCAAGTAATAAGACTATTTCTGCTATTTTAGTCTGATTAACATGAAGTAAATAGATTAATAAGCTTTTTAAGAGTAATTTGTTACAGAGATGTAGAGAAAGTCATGTGAATGGTACACATCAGATTTTTTTGAATACAGGTGACCCTAAAACATATATTTCCGGTGAAATCTCGGTATCGAATTTTTGGGTGGAGTGCAATACCTTCTCTATACACTATGTACATAGTACGTATAAGGTATTGGAAACCTGAAATGATTCTTATCCATTACGGAGCGTCTAGAATAGGTAGAGAGTGCTATGTGGATATAACACATCAAATATTTATAATTTCAGTCCAGCGAAGTTAGTGAAATCGGGAACCCGTTGATGTTGTTGATGGTTAGTTTGCTGAGGAATACTTACAGATCGTTATGAGAAGTAACACGTCAGATATTGATAGTTTAATTCACTCCAGCAAAAGCAGGGAAACCGGGAATCCTAAGAAGCTGTTTATTCGAGGTCTTGAGTTACATAAAGGGAGGGGAACTGTGACGGATAACGGTGATTTACAGAGCCAATTTGTATGTTGTAGCTCTGGCGCACGCCTCATCACATTTCAGAGCCAGGTCGTTTATCAAGTTCCGAGGACGTCCAGCAGGCTCTGTGGCTAAACTTGGTGAGCTTTAGCGAGACTTCCCAGCTTAGATCACTTTAAGAGTAAACACTGTGGAGCGAGATTAGACTTTAAGCTTTGTTACTCACCTCGCAATAATTAACACCTTGGTCTTGCTCCTTAGCAAGCATACGTTTATAATTTACTTACTCAAGTGAGATTAGACGAGCTTAACAAGTGCCTTTAAATGCTTGTTGGTCTGAGGAGGTGAACTAGGTTTAAATCAATAAATATCTGAGGAGGAAACCCATTACAAACGGACGGTGTAGCGAAGCCCGGTCGCATTTCATTTCTAGGTAAACAATGCGAGCACCCTGCTCGGTTCGGTACAGGAACGGAAAAAGAAGAATGCCTCTAAGAGAATTAAAACTAGAGAGGCCGCGCCTTGCTGTGGTCAGGGTTGCCAACCTGGGGTTTTCCACCCAAAATTGTTCATAGGGGAAGGTGTTAGGTGGACTTTTAGAGGAAATGATAAATATTGTAGGTCTTTTTTAAGGGGTTATCGTGGTTGAGTGGCTAGACAGTACTCCTCCCATCTAGGCAGCCTGTGTTCGATCCCGAGCGCCCGCATGTTTGATTTGTGTGTCCTTCGGATCCCCCGCCACTCATTCCACCAATTGCTCCATAATCACCTTTCCTAGACCATTCGCTTCTCACCTGGACGGCCTGGGTTCGATCCCAAGTGACCGCATGTGAGATTTGTGGTGGTCAAAACGGCGCTGGGCGGGTTTTCTCCGGGGACTCCGCTTTCCACCGGTGCTCCATCATTCGTAACTGGTTCTCCATTTCATGTCGTCTGTTCCCCGACAGGTTTCTGAACCCTAAACATCCGCCTGCAAGTCCTGAGGGGGACTCAGTCCTACAATTGCGGGGAGGGTAAGGAAACATTTTCTGTAAAAGTTAACCATTTCCGAGACATTCCTTGTTATTGATTTCGGTTTTAAAATACTTATACTGTTATAGTTATTATCTTATACTCAAGAAAAGAATAAGTCAAGCCTTAGTGACAACCGGTTTAGCGTAGTGTATTTCCTTATTTCGCTCCTACTTATAAAGAAACTAAGTAATAAGAACATATCTGCTAATGTTTATCTCAATTAGTATGAGGTAGATAGAAGAAATATCTGACACTCACATGACTTTCTCTAGCTACTCTAAAAGCAAACTTCTTACAAAAGATAAATCTTCTTCAAACATCATGCTAATCGAGATGAACACTAGCAGAATGTTATTAATGTAAAATGTTATTTCTTAGTTCCTTATAAGTAGACTGCAACTAAGGGAATACAGTAAGCTAAAGTGACAGTCAATTTTTTTTAAAAACTATCGTAATACAAATCGCTTCTTTGCTTGGCCAGGAGTAGAACAAAAGAAAAACGGACACTTCCGTCTGAGAAAAGTATAAGTACTTCACAACTGAAACCAATAACACTGAATACCTCGAAAACGGTAAGCTCCACGAGAAAAATGTATATGACATAAATTGTGTATTTTAACAAATTCTACATTTTTTGTATAGTAAGATTTTGTCTATCTCTTACGGTTTACTAGTTATGCCAAATTAAGTAAAATTCATCCAGAATAAACAGATCTTTAGAAGCTATTTCCAAAAAAAATCAAGATATACATCGTATTTATTTTGTGGTAGAAATGGCTTTAATATGTAGTATTTTAATCAAAATCGTTAGAGGAATTTTTAAGAAAATCACAATTTTCGAAGAATTTTCCATGGGTGGGGGATTTTCTTGGGAATCTTCGTGTCGCATCCCTGGATGATACTAAACTTAAATACCAACTTTGGTATTTTACAGACTTTTCACTTCTAGCCTATGGTACTCCCTTATTTCACTTCTACTTACAAGGAAACATGAAGTAAATAGAAGCATAAGCTTTTTACGTGAATGAAACATCAGATATGTATTTCTTCTGCTTAAGAAAAACAGTCTTCAATAGGAAATAGCTTTTAAAAGATTTGACTGTCGGTTTAGCCTAGTGTATTCGCTTCTACATATAATTAACTAAGTAATAAGAGAATTTCAGCTGTTTATCTGGATTATTATGAACCAGATAGAGCAAAAATATGTTGTTAGAATAACTAGTTTCTGAATAGGTCAAGTTATATGAATTGAACTTAGATTTGTAATACGTTACTTTGAAGTATTATTTATTAGTTCATGGATGAGCAGCTAATGATGGAAGAGATGAGGAACACAGAGAGAGAGAACGGATTATAGGCATTTAGAGCATCTACTTGCAGATCACTGGTTTTGAAGACAACGTCTTCTTTTGTCGTACTTCCACCCTTAAGCTGCTCTCTATGGCCTGATATAATATGCATCGTCAGGAAAGACATTAGTGAAAGTAACCGAACCAATATCCGTCCTAACCATATTCAAACAATACTGCATTAGCGTGTCACAGTGTTCAGCACAAAGGAATAAAAGAGCTGGTTAAAGCACGCAAATTCTGTGTGTGTTGTAGCACATTGTCTGTACTTACGTTTTCAGAAAAAAACTTATGTATTCTATTCACATGACTTTCTCTACATCTGAAACAAATTGTTAAAAAGCCTATGCTTCTATTTACTTCATTCTAATTGAGAAAAAATAGCAGAAATAGTCTTATTACTTGCTGCCTTGTAAGTAGAAGCGAAATAAGGGAGTACCATAGGTTAAAGTGAAAGCCAAAAGCTGGTTGCTATGTGACTTAAGTTCCTTTGTTTGCATGGACAGGAGCTGACAAATTCCTTTATGAGAAAAGTATAAGTTTTTCAAAGCAGAAAACAAAAACAAGGGATATCTAAAAAGCAATCAACTTCACGAAAAAATGCATGTAACATAATTTGTGTATTTTGAGTAGTAAGTTTTTGTCCATCTCTTACGGTTTAGTAGTAATGCAAAATTCGGCAAAATTCATCAGAATAAACTAGCCTTCAGAGGCTATTCATTCCTAGAAAATTAAAGACAAATTTTATTTGTCATGTAAATGTCTTTAATATACTATATTTTAATCAAAATGGTTTGAGGCATTTTTGAGAAAATCAAAAATTTCGAAAAAAGTTCCATGTAAATTGTAGTTGGGGTGGGGGGATTTTCTTGAAAATGTTCGTGTCACATTGGAAGAAACCAGACTTAAATACCAAGTTTTTGAGCTATGCTGTCCACAGACACACATACGGACTTTTTTCCAAAAAAAATTTTTTTTGGATTCAGGGGGACCCAAATCATGTATTTCCGGTGAAATCTCGGTATTCAATGTTTGGGTGGAATATAATACCTTCTCTATACAGACATAGTACATGTAGAGAAAGTAAAAATGTATGACAAGTGATTGCTTAAAGAAAGGCTACATTTACAGTTTCCAGTTATGCAAAAATCATCCAGAATGAAGTATACAGAGGTTAATCCTAGAAAATTCAAAATGTGCATTTCATTTGTCATTTACAAATCTTTATATGCGATATTTTAGTCAAAATCTTTAGTACCATTTTTGTGAAAATCAAAACTGTCGAAAAATCTTCCATGCAAAGGGTGGTTGAGGGTGAGGGAATTTTCTTGAAAATCTTCGTATCGCATCTTTGAATGATACTGAGCTTAAACCAAGTTTTGTATTAAACATACACATACAAACTGTCAGACAGACTAAAGACATGCATTTTTTCTAAAACTGTTTTTGTTTTAGATTCAGGGGGTCACAAAACATTTATTTCCGATTACATTTCGGTATCGAATTTTTGGATGCAATACAATACCTTCTCTATGCACAGTACATATTACTGTAGAGAAAGTAATAAGCTTTGAGGTAAGCAGAGTGAAAAAATATAATGTATACCATTCACATGACTTTCTCTATATCCCTGCAACAAGTTATTCTTAAAAAGCGTATACTTCTATTTACTTCACGCTTATCAGAAAAAATTAGCAGAAATAGTCTAATTGCTTGCTTCCGTGTAAGTAGTAGTGAAATAACGGACTACCATAGGTTAAAATGATAGTCAACAGGTGGTTTCTATGTGACTGAAGTTCCTTTGTTGGTATGGACGCGAGTTCACCAAGTCTTGTATGAGAAAAGTATGTTTTTTATAGCTGAAACCTAAAACAAGGAATATCTCAAAAACAATCAACTCCACGAAAAAAATGTATATAACATAAATTGTGTGTTTTAAAGTGCTTTACATTTGTTGTGTGCTAAGTTTTTGTCTATTTCTTGCGGTTTAGCAGTTATGCAAAATTCCGTAAAATTGACCCAGAATAAAGTAGTCTTCAGAGGCTATTCACAGAAAATTCAAAACATACATTTTATTTATCAGGTAAATATCTTTAATATACGATATTTTAATCAAAATCGTTAGAGCCATTTTTTGGAAAAACAAAATTTTCAAAAAAAGTTCCATGTAAAGGGCAGTTTTGGGTGGGGGGATTTTTCTCAAAATCTTCGTGTCGCATCCCTGGAAGATACTAAACTTAAATACCAAGTTTGGTATTTTAGCGAATTTTCGTTTTTGAGTTATCATGTTCACAGACACACGGACACACATGGACCTTTTTCTGAAAATACTTTTTTGGGATACAGGGGACCCTAAAACATATATTTCTTGTGAAATCTCGGTATCGAATTTTTGGTGGAGTTTAATACCTTCTCTATACACTATGAACATAGTGCGTATAGAGTAAGTAAAAATCTGATGTGTACCATTCACATGACTTTCTCTGCATCCCTACAACAAATTATTTTTAAAAAAACTTATACTTCAATTAACTTCATGCTAATCAGTAAAACATTAGCAGAAATAGCCATATTACTTGCTTCCTTGTGAGTAGAGGTGAAATAAGGGAGTACCATAGGTTAAAGTGATAATCAAAAGCTGGTTGATATGTCACTGAAGTTCCTTTGTTTGTATGGACAGCAGTTGACAAATTCCTGAATGAGAAATGTATAAGTTTTTCATAGCAGAAACCAACAATAAGGAATGTCACAAAAACGACGAACTCCACGAAAAAAATGTATATAACATAAATTGTGTGTTTTAGCGTGCTCTACAGTTTTTGTGCAGTAAGTTTTTGTCCATCTCTTACGGTTTAGCAGTTATTTAAAATTTAGTAAAATTCATCCAGAATAAACTACTCTTCAGAGGCTATTCCCAGAAAATGCAAGATATACATTTTATTAGCCAGGTAAATATCTTTAATATACGAAATTTTAATCAAAATCGTTAGAGCCATTTTTGAGAAAATCAAAATTTTCGAAAAAGTTCCATGTAAAGGGTAGTTGGGGGTGGGGGATTTTTTTCAAAATCTTCGTGTCGCATCCCTGGAAGATACTAAACTTAAATACCAAGTTTGGTATTTTACCGACTTTCCGTTTTTGAGTCATCGTGTTCACAGACACACCGACATACACACAAACGGACCTTTTTCCGAAAATGCTTTTTTTAGATAAAAGGGACCCTAAAACATATATTTCCGGTGAAATCTCGGTATCGAATTTTTTGTTGGAGTGCAATACATTGTCTATACACTATGTACATAGTGCCTATAGAGAAAGTAAAAATAGTTATTTATGATACAAATTTTACACGTGTGTCATGCACTAGTTTTTACACAATTCAGTGCTGATAATATGATTACTTAATCGTACAGAACGAAAACATTCTATAGAACGGGGGTAATGTAGTATTTGTAATATTGCTCTCTCCCCTGCTTGCATAATTTCGTCTGGTTCAATGACATTGAAATCAACCGACATTTTATGGATCGATACGAGCTTTCAGAGTCATGGCCTACTTGAATGAGGCAGTAGACGTATAATACAAAGTTTGCTACATTGAGGTGTTATAATTTTATAACGGAGTGACAGAATTTTTTGCTTTTAGTACTACTGATATTTAGTAAAAGACCTACTTTTAGCGTCAAGTGTCTAAAAAAAATTATCCAAAATGATTAGTAGTAATTTTGGGTGACTTTGAATACTATCTCAAACAACGTACGAGAGCTGTCCCAGAAGTACGCGATCTGACGTATAGATAGCGGTTGTTGTTTTTAACAACAACAATGTTAAAAAGTACCAACCTTAGAAAGCTTAAGTTTGACGATTTTACATTGTTTAGCATTATTTGGCAGCCATCATTAGTGAATGCTGTCAACGAATTTGTAAACATGGATAAAACTGATCATCGTTATGCGATACAATACTTTTATTGGAGAAGTATTAGTCCAACTAATATTAAAGCTGAGCTAGATTTTACTTTAGGGGAGTCTGCTTCTTCATTTACAACAGTGAAATATTGGTGGCAGAGTTTAAGTGCGGCCGTACGAGCTGCCAAGTCGAACATCGCAGTGGTCAACCAAATAAAGTTACCAGACCAGAAATTGTAAAGAAAATTCACAATATGGTATTAGATGAACGTCAACTGAAAGTGCGCGAGCTAGCAGACATTGCAACCACTTCAAAAAGTTCTGTACATCGCATACTGACTGAAAATTTGGATATGAGAAAGTTGTGTGCAAGGTGGGTGCGGCGTTTGCTCACAAAAACAGCGTCGTGAGGATATTTCAGTCGAGTGTTTGGCAATGTTTCGCTGCAATAAAACTGGGTTTTGGCATCGATTCATAACAATAAATGAAACCTGGGACCATCACTTCACACCTGAGACAAAGGAGCAATCAAAACAGTGGATTGGAAGGGGAGAATCGGCTCCAAAGAAGACAGAGTTCCATCTGTAGGCAAGGTCATAGCGTCAGTTTTTTGTTTCATTGATTGTCTCAAAAAAGGAAAAGTAATCAGTGATGAAATTGAACAAAAAAGACGCATTTGGCGAAAAAGAAAAAGTTTATTCATCAAGACAATGCACCAGTTTACACGCAAATTATCTTTATGGCCAAAATCAATGAGTTAAAGTTCGAATTGCTTCCTCATGCACCCTATTCGTCAGATTTAGCCCCCTCAGATTATTTTCTGTTGCCAAACTTGAAGAACTTGCTTGGTGGTAGAAGATTTGCCAATAATGAAGAGGTGACGTCTGCAGTTGATGGCTATTTTGCAGACCTCGATAATTCTCACTGCACACAGGGTATCGAAGCTATTGAACATCGCTGGGAAAAGTGTATCGAGCTGAAAGGAGACTATGTAGAGAAACAAAGATGTTTTTCCCCCCAACATTGTTGTGCTTTCTTTGTTAGGTCGGGTACTTCTGGGACAGCCCTCGTAATATGCTTGCAAACAGACGTGAGCAGTTAAGTTGCGCAGTAAAAGGAGTGGGGGGAAAGAGATTGGAAGCGATAGTCATGTGTATGTAAACGCACAAAGATATCGGTTGCCGGCCCACTGCAGTAATCAGATCATGCCACTGCGCATTATGTTTACACGGCTCTCGTCTACTTGTAAGGATAATACGAAGGGTTTTTTTTTCAACCTGCGATAGGTTATATATAAAAGATAAGTTCATAGAAAACAATTATTTTATTAATAAAAGTTTTGTACACTTATGGTTACTTTCCAACATAATCACCGAAAAGATTGAGACATTTATCGTACCTGTGCACAAGCTTTGTAATACCCGCTTCAAAAAATGTTGCCGCCAATGATTTCTAATGAGCATTGACATTGTTTTGAAGATCTTCGTACTTTACGACGTTTGCGGAGAGCCATTCAAAACAAACGAAGAGAAATGCTGACTTCAGGAATTGTGTTGATCCATAACAACGCTCGTCCTCACACTGCTGGCACAACCCATCGGCTCCTTGAACAATTTCAATAGGACATTTTTGATTATCCGCCGTACAGTCCTGACCTGGCAACCAGCAACTCTCACCTTTTCCCTGAACTGAAGACGTGGCTAGGAGGGCAGCACTTTCAAACCAACGAAGATATTCAAAACAACGTCAATGCTCATTAGAAATCATTGGCGGCAACATATTTTTGAAGTGGGTATTGCAAAGCTTGTGCACAGGTACGATAAATGTCTCAATCTTTTCGGTGATTATGTTGAAAAGTACAAAACTTTCAGTAATAATATAATTTTCTATGAACTTGTCTTTTATTTATAGCCTATCGGAAGTTGAAAAAAAATCTGATGTGTTCCTTTAACCTGACTTTCTCTACATCTCGGCAACAAAATATTGTTAGAAAGCTTATGCTTCTGTATATTTGATAATCGAGAAAAAATTAGCAGAAATAGCCTTATTACTTGCTTCCTAACAAAATAAGGGAGTAACATAGGTTGAACTGATAGTCAAAAGCTGGTTGCTATGTGACTGAAGTTCCTTTGTTTGTATGGACTGGAGTTGACAAATTCCTGTATGAGAAAAGTATAAGATTTTCAAAGCTGAAACAAATAACAAGGAATATCTAAAAAAAACAATCAACTCCACGAAAAAAATGTATATTACATAAATTGTTTGTTTTAAACGTGTTCTACATTTTTGTGTAGGATTTTGTTTATCTCATACGGTTTAGCAGTTATGCAAAATTCCGTAAAATTCATCGGGAATAAAGTAGTCTTCAGAGGCTATTCCCAGAAAAGTTAAGATATACACTTTATTTGCCAGGTAAATATCTTTAAAATGCGATATTTTAATCAAAACCGTTAGGGCCGTTTTTAACAAAATCCAAATTTTCAAAATTTTGTAGTTTGAGTTGGGGGGATTTTCTTGAAAATCTTTGTGTCGCATCCTTGGAAGATACCAAACTTAAATACCAAGTTTGGGCTTTAACGGTCTTTTCGTTTTTGAGCTATGCTGCCTACAGACATACACAGACACACAGGCGGACATTTTTCTGAAAATGCTTTTTTTTTGGCTTCAGGGAGTCTCAAAAATGTATTTCCGATGAAATCTCGGTATCAAATGTTTGGGTGCATTACATTGGGCTGGAGAAACTAAAAAGCGGTCCTCGTATTCTGGTGTGAAGAAAATTCCCATCAGAGGTAGACAATAAAGGCGGCCATGACCCTATCAGTGCCTCTAGTGGTAAGCCTGATTTAGAATGATAGTGTACGTCATGACAGCTCCCGCAGTGACACACAGAACGTGCAAATCTACAAAAAAGAACCCGCAGGCGGTGAAGTTAAGTTTGGTCTGCAACAATTGCTGAGAAAACACCACGAGTTCTTTGGACGCCGAGGGTGTGAGAAACCTGAC
The DNA here is from genome assembly GCA_030762935.1 of Hymenopus coronatus. Classification (NCBI taxonomy): domain Eukaryota; kingdom Metazoa; phylum Arthropoda; class Insecta; order Mantodea; family Hymenopodidae; genus Hymenopus; species Hymenopus coronatus. Next base: position 54,298,258 of record CM060889.1, on the reverse strand, counting down.
GAGGAGCAGCTTGTGCACGACTCTAGCAGTAGTATTAGCCCTAGCACTTGCTAGATGGCAGCACGCGGTGATACCCATGAGCTCTAGAGCGTGAAATAGAGCCCAGAGCAACACTATCACTGCAGCATGCACGTTGAACGTCGTATCCACCTTGGTCACTGTAGGGTTACTAAGGGTAGTCAGCAGAAAATACAGACCTTTTACTAGCATGATGAACACTGTTGCGAAAACCAGCAGGCACTGCACACCTGCAACAAAGACAGGGTGTATATAAATAAGAGTTCATAATTGTAATGGTGCATTCCATTACAAAATAATCACATATCATGGGTCCGAAAACCTGTTCGTTTGTATAACTTTATTGACGATTCCATAAGTTGCTTTTTTTTTTTATTTATTGTTTCATTTATATAGCCCCCTTAAATATCTATTTATCTAAGGTCATATCGGGGGCTTTGCATTTGAAACAACTCGTCTCTTTACATTTGGTTTAAATCATTTTATTTTTCTCAAATACACACACATTCACTCTCACTTCCAAACTTTGTGGGTGATAGGGAATAATTTCTGGATAAAGAAAAATTCCCCGCCCCAGCCGGGAATCAAACCCGGGACCTCCGGGTGAGAAGTCAGGTCGATTCGGAAGCAGTCCCATGTTACATGTTAACTAATATTTTATTGAGTATGTTGAATTATGCAACGCAATTCTTCACTCTCTAGCACGTATATACAACATACATACTAAATAAGATACAGTATTCAATCCATAAATTCCAGATTTTACCGGAAAAATAGGCTTAGAGACCCACTGAAACAAGAAAAGCATTTTTACAAACACGTCTGTGTACGTGTGTCTGTGTGCAACATAGTTCAAAAACCAAGTTTGGTATTTAAGCTCAATAAATTCCCAGGAAGCGACACGAAGATTTTTAAGAAAATTCCCCAAACACAAAGTACCCTTTACATGGAATATTTTTCTAAAATGTTGATTTTCTCAATGTATATGTTGAATTTTCTGGGAATAGCCTCTGAAGACTACTAAACCGTAAGAGATAGACAAAAACTTACCGTACAAAAAATGTAGTACACATTAAAACACACATTTTAACTTATATAATTTTTTCGTGGAGTTGATCATTTTTACTTTCTCTATACGTGCTATGTATATAGTGTATAAAGAAGGTATTGGACTCCAACAAAAATACGATTTCACTGGAAATATATGTTTTAAGGTCCACTGTATCCAAAAAAAAGGTATTTTCAGAAAAAGGTCCGTGTGTGTGTCCGTGTGTCAGTGTATCTGTGAACACGATAACTCAAAAACGAAAAGTCGGTAAAATACCAAACTTAGTGTTTAAGTTTAGTATCTTCCAGGGATGCGACACTAAGTTTTTGAGAAAAATCCCTCACCCCAAACTACCCTTTACATGGAACTATTTTCGATAATTTTGATTTTCTAAAAAATGGCTCTAACGATTTTGATTAAAATATCGTATATTAAAGATATTTACCTGACAAATAGAATGTATATTTTGAATTTTCTGTGAATAGCCTCTGAAGACTACTTTATTCTCGGTCAATTTTACGGAATTTTGCATAACTGCTAAACCGTAAGAGATGCAAAAAAACTTACCGCACAACAAATGTAGAGCACATTAAAACACACAATTTATATTGTATACATTTTTTTCGTGTAGTTGATTGTTTTTGAGATATTCCTTGTTTTCGATTTCAGCTATGAAAAACTTAACTTTTTTCATACAGGAATTTATCAACTCCTGTCCATACAAACAAAGGATCTTCAGTCACATAGAAACTAGCTTTTGACTATCACTTTAACCTATGATAATCCCTCATTTCGCTTTTATTCTCAAGGAAGCAAGTAATAAGACTATTTCTGCTAATTTTTTCTCGGTTAATATGAAGTAAATGGAAGCATAAGCTATTTAATACAATTTTTTTTGCAGAGATGTAGAGAAAATCATGTGATCTTCCGTTAACAACATTTCTACACCTATAGCGAATACACAACAGGAGCATCTAGACCATATTTCAAGCTGAAAAAAGTGCTGCGTTAGATCTGAGAATGGAGTGAAAGTGTTCTTGCTCATTTCCAGCTCAAACAGAGAAATGGCCAACATAACCGTCAAAAAATCCTTTCATTGAGAGACAGAACCAGACAGATATTAATCATGACCGCAAAAAAGAAATTAGCTCAGACTGCTGAAAAGAGCAACCAAAAGAACAAAGGCAGGTCGTGCTCTTGAGTGAGCACTTTTTATTGTTTTTTTGTGGCTCGATGAGAGTTCATATACCTTCTCTCACTAGAGTGTCTGCTCCCAGTTCCCGCTGCTCGCTGCCCAGCAATTCTGATGACGTATTCTTTATACAAAAGTTCCTGTTTTCAATTTACTTTTGTGAATTTCTTCATTATATTTTTCTGTTTAACGAAATAGTTTATTCATATACAACTTTAAATGGTGTTTAATTTCTAATTGTCACAATAAAATCTGAAATATGGCAGCACCATAGGTTAAAGTGATAGTCAAAAGCTGGTTGTTATGTGACAAAGTTTCTTTGTTTGTATGGACAAGAGTTCACAAATTCCTATATGAGAAAATTATGTTTCTTAAGGGTGAAAGAAAAACAAAGGAATAACTCAAAAACAATCAAATCCACAAAAAAATGTATATAACAAAAAGTGTCTGTTTTAAAGTGCTCTACATTTTTTGTGTGGTAAGTTTTTGTCCATCTCTTACGGTTTAGCAGTTATACATAATTACGTAAAATTGACCCAGAATAAAGTAGTCTACAGAGGTTATTCCAAGAAGATTCAAAATATACATTTTATTTGTAAGGTAAATATCTTTAGTATACTATATTTTAATCAAAATCGTTAGTCATTTTTTAGAAAATCAAAATTTTCGAAAAATTTTCCATGTAAAGGGTAGCTTGGGGTGGGGGGATTTCTCTCAAAATCTTCGTGTCACATCCCTGGAAGATACTAAACTTATATACCAAGTTTAGCATTTTACCGACTTTTCGTTTTTGAGTTATCGTGTTCACAGACACATGACACACGGAACTTTTTCTGAAATTACTTTTTTTTAGGATACAGAGGACCCTAAAACATATATTTCCGGTGAAATCTTGGTATCGACTTTTTGGGTGGAGTGCAATACCTTCTCTATACACTATGTACATAATACATATAGAGAAAGTAATACAAATGTATATTCCATTCAGATGACTTTTCCAACATATCCGGAACAAATTATTGTTAAACAGTTTTTCATTATATCAACTTCATGCTAATCGAGATAAACATTAGCAGAAATGGTCTTATTACTTAGTTCTTTTATAAGCAGAAGGGAATACACTAGTCTTTTAAAAACTGCTGTAATTCGGTGGAAATCCGGTCCTTTGAATGACCAAGAGTTCACAAATGCCCGCAAGTTTAAAACTTAAAGTAAGCTATGAAAATCTTAGCATAACTCATCCAGAATGAAGCTGTTTTCAGAGGCTATTCCCAGAAATTCAAGATATACATTTTATTTTCCACGTAAATATCTTCTATTTTTACTTTCTACACAACAAAGGTAGAGCACCTTAAAACACACATATTATGTAACATACATTTTTTTCGTGGAGTTGATTGTTTTCGAGATATTCCTTGTTTTTTTCAGCTATAAAGACTTTTCTCATACAGGACTTTGTGAACTCGTGTCCATACAAACAAAAGAACTTCAGTCGCACAGCAACCAGGTTTTGACTATCACTTTAACCTATGGTACCCCCTTATTTCGCTTCTACTAACAAGGAAGCAAGTAATAAGACTATTTCTGCTAATTTTTGCTCCATTAGATGAAGTAAATAGAATAATTTGTTGCAGAGATATAGAGAAAGTCATGTGAATGGAACACATCAGATTTTTTTTTTGGAAACATATTTCCGGTGAAATCTCGGTATCGAATTTTTGGTGCAATACAATACACTGTGTACATAGTACGTATAGAGAAAGTAAACATGTATATGGCAGAGATTCCTTTAACAACATCTATATTTTTGTGTAGTAAGTTTTTATCAATCTATTATGGGATACTAGTTATGCAAAATTCAGTAAAATTTATCCAGAATGAACAGGTGCTCAAAAAATATTCCCATAAAATTAAAGATATAAATTTGATTGTGATGGAAACGGCTTTAATATGTGCTATTGTAAACAAAATCTTTTGAACCATTATTTAGAAAAACAAAGCTATCGAACATTTTTCCGTGTAAAGGGAAGTTTGGGTTGGAGAGATTTTTCTTGAAAAGTTTCATGATGTATACCAAGTTTGGTGTTTAATATTTATTGGTATTTTCATATTTGAGCTATACTGTCCACAAATACACACGCACACACATGGATCTTTTTCTAAAATGCTTTTTTTGATTTCAGGGGGTCCCAAAACTTCGCCGCTGAGGACTTGTTATCGAATTTTTGGGCACAATACAATACCTGCTTTATACTCTGTACATAGTAAGTGTAGATAAAGTAAAAAATCTGATGTGTATCATTCACTTGACTTTCTCTATATCCCTGCAATAAATTATTCTATTTACTTTATGCTAATCAGACAAAATTAGCAGAAATAGTCTTATTACTCGCATCCTTGTAAGTAGAAGCGAAATAACGGACAACCGTAGGTTAAAAGCTGGTTGCTATGTCAATAAAGTTCCTTTGTTTATATGGATAGGAGTTGACAAGTTCCAGTATGAGAAAAGTATACGTTTTTCATAGCAGAAACCAAAAATAAAGAATGTCACAGAAACGACGAACTCCACGAAAAAAAAGTATAGAACATAAATTGTGTGCTTTAATGTACTCTACATTTTTTGTGTACTAAGTTTTTGTCCATCTCTTACGGTTTAGCAGTTATTCAAAATTCAGTAAAATTTATCTAGAATAAACTACTCTTCAGAGGTTATTCCCAGAAAACTCAAGTATTATTTATTTGCCAGGTAAATATTTTTAAGATACGAAATTTTAATCAAAATCGTTAAAGCCATTTTTGAGAAAATCAACATTTTCGAAAAAAGTTCCATGTAAAGGGTAGTTGGGGATGGGTGGATTTTTCTCAAAATCTTCGTGTCGCATCCCATGAAGATACTAAACCTAAATACCAAGTTTGGTTTTTACCGACTTTTCGTTTTTGAGTTATCGTGTTCACGGACACACACACACGGACCTTTTTGTGAAAATGCTTTTTTTGGATATTGGGGACCCTAAAACATATTTCCGGTGAAATCTTCGTATCGAAGTTTTGGGTGGAGTGCAATACCTTCTCTATACACTATGTACATAGTGCGTATAGAGAAATAGATAGTCAAAAGCTGGTTGCTATGTCAATGAAGTTCCTTTGTTTATATGGATAGGAGTTGACAAGTTCCAGTATGAGAAAAGTATACGTTTTTCATAGCAGAAACCAAAAATAAAGAATGTCACAAAAACGACGAACTCCACGAAAAAAATGTATAGATCATAAATTGTGTGTTTTAATGTACTCTACATTTTTTGTGTACTAAGTTTTTGTCCATCTCTTACGGTTTAGCAGTTACTCAAAATTCAGTAAAATTCATCTAGAATAAACTACTCTTCAGAGGTTATTCCCAGAAAATTCAAGATATACATTTTATTTGTCAGGTAAATATTTTTAAGATACGAAATTTTAATCAAAATCGTTAGAGCCATTTTTGAGAAAATCAACATTTTCGAAAAAAGTTCCATGTAAAGGGTAGTTGGGGATGGGGGGATTTTTCTCAAAATCTTCGTGTCGCATCCCATGAAGATACTAAACCTAAATACCAAGTTTGGTATTTTACCGACTTTTCGTTTTTGAGTTATCGTGTTCACGGACACACGGACACACACACACACACACACACACACACACACACACACACACACACACACGGACCTTTTTGTGAAAATCATTTTTTTGGATATTGGGGACCCTAAAACATATTTCCGGTGAAATCTTCGTATCGAATTTTTGGGTGGAGTGCAATACCTTCTCTATACACTATGTACATAGTGCGTATAGAGAAAGTAAAAATACTTGATTTCAAGGTATACATACCATAGTACGCGTTTAGCATTGAAGCTATGCTCGTAAGATCGCTATGAAGTTCTCTGCAGCTTCGGATGGCAAGGGCATCTAATAGCACAAGACTCGAATGCTTTGCATTTCCAACCAAATTTCCATACTCAGAATCTGGCGACTTGATGACAGTTGGAACTACTCTATGAGTCGTAAAGGGTGGACTGTATTCACTGCGATGAATCAAATGAGGTCCTTGGTTAGAACGTCGAAAGTCACTGTCATTTACAGTATGTCTGTAGGAAACATCGTTTGAAGCAGAAAGTTCACCCAGTTTTTTGTTGACGATTCCAAACCTGTGTATCAGCAACTGACTGAAGGACATGTACTGCAGGATCATGACGGCGTTTATGAGGTAGCTGATGCCTCTAAAGATGACGTAATTGTCTCCTTTCTTGTACAGCCAAATCCACATGTCATAGCCGTAGAGGATACCCACTATCAACAGTAGAATCAACACTTGAGTGGTGAGAATTCTCTGAGCAGTACTGTAGTGAGCCTTCGAGTTCTCCAGGAGTCGACGGTCGACGTCAGCGATTAAATATACGATATTTACCATTTTGTGAGCTCCATATGTGATGGGCACAATCTGGGAGACCAAGGTGGTGATGGATGAGACCAGAAGAGCTGCGAGTTGTGGCACGATGAAGGTGATACTTGCATTTACGTATTCGTTGAGCACGCGCCAGGAGACGATGTACACCAGCCAGGTCAACATGCTGAGAATGACTAGGAGTGTGTAGATGATATATCTTCCTCTGACCTGTAACAAAAATATTGTCTTAATTAAGGAGACTCACCTCCTACCAAGGCGGCCCAACTGGTATTTGTGGTGGATTTGCTTCTGGACGGATTTTCTTCGAGAACTCCGGTTTCCTCGCCACCAATTCCATCAATTTCTCCATCATCCTCACTTCGCTTGCATTTCATACCATCCCCTTCATCGCCCTCCGTAGTGTAATGGTTACCATGCTAACTTCATATGCCCAAGGGCGTGGGTTCAAACCCGGTGGAGGACGATGGATTTTTTTGGGTGTAAAAATCCTTAGCATGGCTTCCTTAGATTTACGGCACGTAAAAGAACCTCCAGCCTCATAGACAGGCCTTTGAGCAAAATTAAGCGGTATTTCCACGCCCAATTTAGAACGGGAAGCTGAGAACCACAGTAGTTAAAGAGCGTCCATAAATAACAGGCCATTGCATTTTCATCCACTTTCTCACGCTCATGTCTGGCTACGGACAGACCACTCGTTTCAGGTACACCATACATGGGTTCGTGTCGTTGGCTACCCGATAGGCTTCTGACCCCTTGGCATGCTTGCAAGTCATCGGGGGGTATCAGTCCCACATACAGGAATGGTAAGCAGACTAAGTAAAAAGAAAATCTCAAGTGTACCATTCACATGACTTTCTATATCCCCGCAACAAACTATTCTTAAAAAGCTTATGCTTCTATTTACTTCATGCTAATCTAGAAAAATTAGCAGAAATAGCCTTATTACTTTCTTCCTTGTAAGCAGAAAGGAAATAAGGGAGTAGCATAGGTTAAAGCGATAGTCAAAAGTTGGTTACTATGTGACTGAAGTTCCTTTGTTTGTATGGACATGAGTTGACAAATTCCTGTATGAGAAAAGTTAAGATTTTCAACCCTGAAAGCAAAAACAAGGAATATCTCAAAAACGATCAACTCCAAAAAGAAAGTGTATACAACATAAATTGTGTGTTTTAATGTGCTCTACATTTTTTGTGTGGTAAGCTTTTGTCTTATCTCTTACGGTTTAGCAGTTATACAAAATTCCGGAAAATTCACTCAGAATAAAGTAGTCTTCAGAGGCTATTCCCAGAAAATTCAAAATATACATTTTATTTGTCAGGTAAATATCTTTAACATACGATATTCTAATCTAAATCGTTAGAGCCATTTTTTAGAAAATCAACATTTTAGAAAAAAGTTCCATGTAAAGGGTAGTTTGGGGTGGGGGGATTTTTCTCAAAATGTTCGTGTCACATCTCTGGGAGATTCTAAACTTAAATACCAAGTTTGGTATATTATCGACTTTTCGTTTTTGAGTTATCGTGTTCACAGACACACACACACACACACACACACACACACACACACACACACGGAACCTTTCTCTGAAAATACTTCTTTAGATAAAAGGGACCCTAAAACATATATTTCCGGTGAAATCTCGGTATCGAATTTTTGGTGGAGTGCAATACCTTCTCTATACACTATGTACATAGTACGCAAAGAGAAAGTAAAAAGCTTATTTTTCTCTCTATTAAATGATAGTCAAGATAAGCTTTAGCAGAAACGGTCTTATTGCTTAGTTCCTTGTAAGTAGAATGTAAATAAAGGAATACATTACGCTAAAACGATAGTCAAATATTTTAACAGCTGGTTACCATGTGGATGAAATCCGTATGTTCTATATTATAATTGTATGCAGGACCAGGAGGGTGTAGACGATATATCTTCCTCTGACCTGTAGCAAAAATATTGTCTTAATTAAGGAGACTACGCCGTGGCCGAGTGGTTAGACCTCTCGCCTCCCAAGCGCGTGGTGAACGTACTTCTGGGCGGTTTTTACTTTCTCTATATGCGCTATGTACATAGTGTATAGAGAAGGTATTGCACTCCACCAAAAAATTCGATACCGAGATTTCACCGGATATATAGGTTTTACGGTTCCCTTTATCTAAAAATAGCATTTTTGGAAAAAGGTCCGAGTGTGCGTGTGTGTGTCCATGTGTCCGTGAACACGATAACTCAAAAACGGAAAGTGGGTAAAATACCAAACTTGGTATTTAATTTTAGTATCTTCCAGGGATGCGACCCGAAGATTTTGAGAAAAATCCCCCCAACCACAACTACCCTTTACATGGAACTTTTTTTGAAATTTTGGTTTTCTCAAAAATGGCTCTAACGATTTTGATTAAAATTTTGTACATTAAAGATATTTACTTGACAAATAAAACGAATATCTTGAATTTTCTGGGAATAGCCTCTGAAGAGTAGTTTATTCTGGATGAATTTTACTAAATTTTGAAAAACTGCTAAACCGTAAGAGATGGACAAAAACTTACTACACAAAAAATGTAGAGCACGTTAAAACACACAATTTATGTTATATACATTTTTTCGTGGAGTACGTCGTTTTTGAGACATTGCTTATTTTTGGTTTCTGCTATGAAAAACATACTTTTCTCATACAGAACTTGTCAACTGCTGTCCATACAAACAAAGGAACTTCAGTGACATAGCAACCAGCTTTTGATTATCAGTATAGCCTTATTTCGCTTCTACTTACAAGAAAGCAAATAATATGGCTATTTCTTCTTATTTTTTACTGATTAGCATGAAGTAAATAGAAGTATAAGCTTTTTAAGAACAATTTGTTGCAGAGATGTAGAGAAAGTCATGTGAATGGAACAAATCAGACTTTTTTTCGGAACCTCCGGTTTCCCCTCCACTCATTCCATCAATTGATCCATTGTCACCCCTTTTCCTTGCATTTCATATCATCCACTTCCTCATGCCTGGCTACGGGCCGACCAAACGTTCTAGGTACTCCAATTTATGGTTTCGTGCCGTTGTCGCCTAGACACACTTCTGAACCCTAGGGGGTATCAGTCTTACATATGGGGAGGGTAAATCGGCTACGTAAAAACATGGAGAGTAAAATTGAATCGCTAATTTGAGAAATATAAAACAGAGATTTGTACATAATGCATTTATTTTTTTCTCTACACGTATTATGTACATAGTGTATAGAGAAGATATTGCATTGTACCCAAAAATTCGATATCGAGATTTCACCGGAAATATATGTTTTGTTTTCTGAATCCAAAAAAAAAACATTTTTAGAAAAATGTCCATGTGTGTGTCTATCTCTCTGTGTGTATGTGTGTGTTTCTGTGGGCAGCATAGCTCAAAAACGAAAAGACCATCAATTACCAAACTTGGTATTTAAGTTCAGTATCTTCCAAGGATGCGACACGAAGATTTTCAAGAACATCTCCACCCATCTCAAAATCTGCCGTTTTCTCAAAATACATTACAGAACAATAATAATAACTATTGGTTTGTCACGGCCTGCTATAGTCGTACGGTCATACCACCCAGCAATGCGATATAAATAACGAACTACAACCTCAATTTGTTTCATTTTTCGTTGCTTTTCTTTTAATATCAGAAAATCTCGTAGAATGGCTCTAACGATTTCCTTTAAAATATCATATATTAAAGATATTTACCTGTCAAATAAAATGTATATCTTGAATTTTCTGGGAATAGCCTCTGAAGACAACTTTATTCTGGATGAATTTTACGGAATTTTGTATAACTGCTAAAGCGTAAGAGATGGACAAAAACTTACCACACAAAAAATGTACAGCACGTTTAAACTCACAATTTGTGCTATATACTTTTTTTTCATGGAGTTGATCGTTTTTGAGATATTCCTTGTTTTTGGTTTCAGCTTTAAAAACTTAACTTTTCTCATACAGGAATTTGTCAACTCGTGTCCATACAAACAAAGCAACTTCAGTCACATAGCAACCAAAATTTTATTATCACTTTAACCTATGGTACTCTCTTATTTTGCTTCTACTTATAAGGAAGCAAGTAAATAGTAGCATAAGCTTTTTAACACTAATGTGTGGCAGAGATGTAGAGAAAGTCATATGAAGAACACATCAGATTTTTGGCTTAGCGTCTCACTTTAGGTCTACAGTGTCCATATAGCTAAAATAAAATGTGTATTGAAAATGTATAAATAATTTAGCTGGTACATACACCTTACCCTGAAATGAATTCCCCTGGTCTGTTTACCACTGGTATCGAATGACCATGGTGCCAAACCCAGTAGTCTGGATAACATGAACAGAGCCCTGGTCGACGATACAAACTCGGTTAGACACATCTTCGATATTCAGCTTCGCTTTCTTGAATGTATGAACGCCGTCATGCCAAATTCAAAAGTGTTTGTGTTAATGCACGTGTTAAGTTGGTAGACAAGACCTTGTCAGTTAACCAGAAGGCAAATTTGCTTTACCTACTCCCGCCCACTTCCCGATCGAACACTTTCAAACTACAATATAGATTTCTATGCTTTGATTGTGTATTACATATACAGTATAAGCTAAAACCATTTGAATACACACCGTAATACATGCCCGCATCTATGGTGTGAGGGTAGCGTTGATGCCCAAGATTCAGGAAGTGCCGAGTTCAATAATTGTTACTTGATTTATACGAATAAGAAACATAACTGATGTTATACTGGATTGAGGGGGTCCCAAAACAAGTATTTCCGCTAAAATCTCGGTATTGAATTTTGGGTGCAATACAATGCCTTCTCTATACACTATGTATATAGTACGTAATGCAATTTTGGACATAGGTGACCTCAAAAAACATACGGTAAATTCTCGGTATCGGATTTGGGTGCAGAGCTCAAAACTAAAAAGACTTAAATACCAAACTTGGAATTTAGGTTTAATATTTTGCAAGAATGCGATAGAAAGATTTTCAAGAAAATATCCCCACCCCAAACTACCCTTTACATGGAATTTTTTCGAAATTGATTTTCTTAAAAATGGCTGCAACGAGCTTGATTAAAATCTCGTATATTAAAGATATTTACCTGACAAATAAAATTTATATCTTGAATTTTCTGGGAATAGCCTCTGAAGACGACTTTATTCTGGAGGAAGTTTACAGAATTTTGAATAACTGCTAAACCGTAAGAGATGGACAAATACTTACTACACAAAAAATGTAGAGCACGTTAAAACACACAATTTATGATATATACATTTTTTTCGTGAAGTCATCGGTTTTGAGTCATTCCTTGTTTTTGGTTTCTGCTACGAAAAACTTATACTTTTCTCATATAGGAATTTGTTAACAGCTTCCCTACAAACAAAGGAACTTCATTGACATAGCAACCAGCTTTTGGCTATCACTTTAACCTATTTCGCTTCTACTCACAAGGAAGCAAGTAATACGGCTATTCCTCTAATTTTTTCTGATTAGTATAAGGTAAATAGAAGTATAAGCTTTTTAAGAATAATTTGTTGCAGGGATATAGGGAAAGTCATGTGAATGATACACATCAGATTTTTTTTCAAACACACATACAGACAGAAATACATACCGAATTTTTACTGGATTGAGGGTGTCCCAAAACATGTATTTCAGCTAAAATCTCGATATCGAATTTTGGGTGCAATACAATACCTTCTCTATATACTATGTACTTAGTACGTAATGCAATTTTGGACCCAAGGGACCTCAAAAAACATTTACGCTAAATTCTCAGCATCGGATTTCGGGTGCATAGCTCAAAAACAAAAAGACTTAAATACCAAACTTGGAATTTAGGTTTAATATTTTGCAAGGATGCGATAGAAAGATTTTCAAGAAAATATCCCACCCCAACCTACCCTCTACATGAAACAATTTTTGAAATTTTTGGTTTTCTCAAAAAGGCTCTAACGATTTTGATTAAAATATCGTATATTAAAGATATTTGCTTGAAAAATAAAATGTACATTTTGCATTTTCTGGGAATAGTCTCTGAAGACGTGTTTATTCAGGATGAACTTTGTGGAACTAAGCATAACTGGTAAACCGTAAGAGAGAGATTAAAAATTACTGCACAAGAATTGTAGATCTCTTTATAAGACACTACATATTTATGTCGTATACATTTTTTGTCGTGGAGTGATCGTTTTGAAGTATTCCTTGTTATTTGTTACTAAACTTTTCTCGTACGGGAACTCGTCCTGGCTGCGCAAAGAAACTCATTTCAATCCTAACACAACCACATTTTAAACCATTTGACTGACGGTTTAGCCTAGTGTACTCCTTTATTTCCTTGATACCTATAAGGAGCTAAATAATAAGACAATTTTTGCTGTTTATCTTTATTAGCATGAAGTAGATAGAGGAATAAACTTACTAACAATAATTTGTTACAGAGATGTAGCGAAAGTCATGTGAATGGAAACATCACATCTTTTTTTAGTTATGCACAACGGACACAAAGCTTCTTTTAAATGGCTTGGTGGCTTCGGGCCTCCTTTGTGTGAAAACTCGGAATGAAATCTTGGTGGAATGCAAATAGATATTCAAGCTCTTTCAGTTTTCTTATGCAAAATTTCAGAGTTAATTTGCCTTAAACAAACAAAAAAGCAAAATAGAGGTACTGAGGTGTAGTTCCCTGATGACCATTATTAATATTATCATCATCATCATCATCATCATCATCATCATTATTACTACTTCTACTTCTCGTTTTACTTTTACTATTATTAATATTATTACCAGTATTATTGCTGCTAATATTATTATTGCTAATGTCGTTATTGCTGCTAATGTCGTTATTGCTGCTAATGTCGTTATTGCTGCTAATGTCGTTATTGCTGCTAATGTTGCTATTGCTGCTAATGTTGTTATTGCTGCTAATGTTGTTATTGCTGCTAATGTGGTTATTGCTGCTAATGTCGTTATTGCTGCTAATGTCGTTATTGCTGCTAATGTCGTTATTGCTGCTAATGTTGTTATTGCTGCTAATGTTGTTATTGCTGCTAATGTTGTTATTGCTGCTAATGTCGTTATTGCTGCTAATGTCGTTATTGCTGCTAATGTCGTTATTGCTGCTAATGTTATTATTGCTGCTAATGTCATTATTGCTGCTAATGTCATTATTGCTGCTAATGTCATTATTGCTGCTAATGTCGTTATTGCTGCTAATGTCGTTATTGCTGCTAATGTCGTTATTGCTGCTAATGTCGTTATTTCTGCTAATGTCGTTATTGCTGCTAATGTCATTATTGCTGCTAATGTCATTATTGCTGCTAATGTCATTATTGCTGCTAATGTTATTATTTCTGCTAATGTCGTTATTGCTGCTAATGTCGTTATTGCTGCTAATGTCATTATTGCTGCTAATGTCATTATTGCTGCTAATGTCGTTATTGCTGCTAATGTCGTTATTGCTGCTAATGTCGTTATTGCTGCTAATGTCGTTATTTCTGCTAATGTCGTTATTGCTGCTAATGTCATTATTGCTGCTAATGTCATTATTGCTGCTAATGTCATTATTGCTGCTAATGTCATTATTGCTGCTAATGTTATTATTTCTGCTAATGTCGTTATTGCTGCTAATGTCGTTATTGCTGCTAATGTCATTATTGCTGCTAATGTCATTATTGCTGCTAATGTTATTATTGCTGCTGTTATTATTGCTGCTAATATTATTATTGCTGCTAATGTTAGTATTGCTGCTAATGTTATCATTGCTATTATTATTATTATTATTATTATTATTGCTAGTATTATTGCCAGTATTATTATATATTATTATTTAGCTAATTTTATTATTATTGCTAATATTATTACTATTATTATCGCTAGTATCACTATTATTATTAATGTTACAATAACTGACACTGTAGCTCGCTATTTTGACAGCAAGTTTCAGTGCTGTTAGCTTTATGATTCAGTCAGCTTGCCTAACAAGGGTATCGAGTTCACTTTGACTCCTAGAACAGTCAGTACTCTCTCTCTCTCTCTCTCTCTCTCTCTCTCTCTCTCTCTCTCTCCCGTGGTGACTCAATTCCGGAGAGAGCATCAACGAGATAAAACCATTTTCTCTTATGCAAACACGAGACAAACGGAAACGTATTCTTTCGGAGAAGAAGCGATTGCAGGCGCTGAGGGGCGTGTGCTCTATCGGAAACATCTCGAGAGTCGATTTGTTAGACCTACATGCAACTCCCAGCAGCAAAACTGTTATATTATTTAAATGTTTACAATGTGTGGTACCGTCTTTCTAAAGGATCCAGTTTGCTTGCGACAAATACAGCGATAGCAGTTGTTTATTGTTCTGTAGCAATATTTAGAAATAACGTTTATTTCCAAACCGATATGTAGGGTGGGCCATTTAACTCAGGACTATAGAATATTTCCAAACCTAAGAGTTGTAGAAACAAACTTCATGAATAAAAGTTACTTTATATAACGGGGGAAAGTAAATGCCTTTTGTTGTGTTTTAATTGGAGAAGGTTTGGATGGTAATTTGAGGGTCAAGGGGTGTTTTTACTTTCTCTACGCGTGTATACCGAGATTTTACCGAAAATACATGTTTATAGGACCCCCTGAATCCAAATTAATTCATTTTTGGAAAAAGGTACATGTGTATGTGTGTGTCTATGTGTCTTTGAACACGATAACTCAAAAACAAAAACTTGGCGTTTAAGTTTAGTATCTTCCAGGGATGCGACACGAAGATTTTGATTAAAATCCCCCCACCCCAAACTACTCTTTACTACTACCGTATATTAAATATATTTACTAGACAAATATGGTGTATATTTTGAATTTTCTGGGAATGGACTTCATGATGAATATTACGAAATTTTGTATAACTGCTAAGCCGTAAGAAGTGGACAAAAACTTACCCCACAAAAAAGTAGAGCACGTTAAACCATACAATGTATGTTATACCCACTTTTTCGTGGAGTTGTTCGTTTTTTAGATATTCCTTTTTCTTGGTTTCAGCTTTATAAACCATACTTTTCTCATACAGGAATTTGTCAACTCCTGTCTATACAAACAAAGGAACATCAGTCGCATAGCAACCAGCTTTTGGCTTTCACTTTAACCTATAGTACTCCCTTATTTCGCTTCTACTTACAAGGAAACATGTAATAAGCCTATTTCTGATATTTTTTTTTTCTGGAATAGCATGAAGTAAATAGAAAAATAGTCTTTTTAACAATAATTTGTTGCAGAGATATAGAGAAGGTTTTGTGAATGGAACACATCAGATCTTTTTTTTTTTTTATAAATTACAAACAAACTTTAAAATGACTATAAATATTATGAAAAACCTAGATGTGTGAAAGTAAGAACGGGAGCCTTAACGGTTTCAGATAGCAAGCATCCGGAACGCGCCCAACTCAGAAACATTTTCAAAAGGCACTTCCAATAATCATTTGCAACACACTGAAAACCGTCGCCTAATTCTGCAGCCCTGAAACCTCGGGAACCAAACTCGAGACCTCGCGTATTACTGTGAAACCATCTCGCTCGCTATACACAATAAACAACTCGTTCATAACAATTTTTGGGGGATTAAATATATTTTATTAACTCGTGCGGTAAACATACAAAAAGCATTGAATACAGGAAATTCAAGCATGAACATGAAGTGGGTAAAAATCGCTATCCATTAGAGTTTTGTTGGAAATGTTTAAATAAAAACTGGAGCTCGCAATAGTCGATGGTTAAAGTCCATGGTTACAAGCGATGTTTGCAATATTCGGTTAGCCAAGCATTGCATTCTGGTTCACTCGCTCACTAAATACAGGTTGTCTAGAAAATGAGTGCACATTCATGTGGAGAAAATCTCATATGTTCCATTCACATGACTTTCTCTGCAGCTCTGTAACAAATTGTTAGTAAGCTTATTCTTCTATTCATTTAGTGCTAAAAAATTATCAAAATTATTACTTAGTTCCTTTATGATTAGAGAGAAATAATGAAATACACGTTTCTTTGCCTGACCTCGCGTTTAAAATACTTGATTAGGAAATTTTAAGTTTTTTAAAGCAGAGATCAATAACAAGGAATATCTTAAAAACGGCAAACCCCAATAAAAAATGTATAGGATATAAATTTTGTGTTTTATCGTGATATACATTTTTTGTGTAGTAAGTTTTTGTCTATTTCTTATGGTTTATCAGTTATGCAAAATGTAATAAAAATCATCCAGCTTTCTATTGTCACTTTAATCTGTGGTACTCCCTTATCTTGCTTCTACTTGTAAGGAAGCAAGGTATTTCTGCTATTTTTTCTCAATCAGCATCAAGTAAATAAGCTTAAGCTTTTTAACAATAATTTGTTGCAAATATAGAGAAAGTCTGGAGCACATCAGATTTTTTTATTATTTATTTAGGATTAAATATTTACTTTTAAAGATTTAGTTAAGTAAATAAAAATTACTAAGAGAATATAATCCTTTCATTGGTCTTTTAAACCAAATTAAACCCTACTTTTAAAATTTGAAAGGAAAGAAATCCTTAGCAATAATTCCCAAAACTAACTTTGGTGGGATTTCGTGATTTCTCCGGATTCACCAAATGAATGCTGGGGTGGTTTCTCTTCCACAATGATTTTCTTTCCATGTTTTCCCTTCATTAGAAGCTCCTTTTTGTTGGTTTAGGAGTTCTTAGAACAAGCATTTCCAGCGAAATCACTGTATTGAATTTTTAGTTAGAATGGACTTTTATCTACCTACTATTTACTTAGTAAAGAAACTCAAATTATATGCATATTGTATGTGACTGACGAGTATTTTTATATTAGCTTATAGTTTGTTTTAAGTCTCATTATTGTAAATGTTTTAGAATTCCATTTGTAAGACCCTTGCTGATTGGCTAATCCAATTCAAACCTAGGGCGTCGACGTACCATGTACAGGAAAGACGCCAGCTGGATTAGCTAGACCCCTCTAAGAAATGATTGGCTATATAATGAATCGTAAACGTCGTCTCTTCTGATATAGTTGTTGTAGGCCATACTCTGTGTCGGGCCGAACTCTGCCGCAAAACTTTGACGCGCATGTGAAGACATCTCTCTCTCCCAAGGTAAGCCCTGTCTGCGGTAAATTATTATTCAACCTAGTTGTGCTTAACTAGGCATATCCAGTAATCAATAAATGGGCCATTCCAACAAAATCAGGGTTGCTTCTACCATCCTACCCCTAGCAGGATAGCTGCACCCCCCTGTCATCTTGCGAGGTGACAATATGGTGTATGTCCTTCCATAAACGTAGCAACAAAATCTTTAATCCCCTCTCTTTTTTTTTTTTTTTTTTTTTCTTGTACTCTATGTAGGCGCTAGTCGTTTGTCATGTGAGTTTTTCTTTCCGTCCGCTAGGAGGCAGTCATGTGTTCCATTCCCCTATCCCCTCTCACGGGAATAGTTTGGGCAGTCGGGAATGTGGTACGGGGTGTTGTGGTTAGCCGGCCAACAGAGAGAGAGAGAGAGAGAGAGAGAGAGATGGGTGTAGCTTCATGATTATTTTACCTATCTTGTCTGCAAGCTTTTCAGCTTTTTATTTGAAACCTCTTGCAAGCAATTGACTTAGACATTCTCCGGGTTTTATAGTGTTGATATTTGAAAGTAGACTCGACGATTATAAACATTGATTTTGGAAAGATCGAGTCAGAATGAAAAATTCAGGATTTGAACCACGGATCTCCCAGTCTCTAGCCGGTTGGTCTACCACTGAGCTACCTTGGCGGGTAAACCAAAACTGATCTCAAATTATTTTGAGATGACAACCCCAATGGCGACTTTACAATGTTGTAAGTACTTTAGTTCCAGGATCCAGAAGATATCTATCGAACTCCTGTCCTACACACGGGTCTGTGAGAAAACATTAAAATCGTCACAATTCACCATAATAGTTGGCTATACTATCAATCGTTGGTTTGAAAGCGCTGCTCTCCTAGCCACGTCTTCAGTTCAGGGAAAAGGTGAAAGTCGCTGGGTGCCAGGTCAGGACTGTACGGCGGATGATCGAAAATGTCCCATTGAAATTGTTCAAGGAGCCGATGGGTTGTGTGGACGAGCGTTGTCATGGATCAACACAACATCTGAAGTCAGCATTCCTCTTCGTTTGTTTTCAATGGCTCTCCGCAAACGTCGTAAAGTACGAAGATCTTCAAAACAACATCAACGCTCATTTGAAATCATTGGCAACAAATTTTTGAAGCGTGTTTTGCAAAGCTTGTGTACAGGTACGATAAATGTCTCAATCTTTTCGGTGATTATGTTGAAAAGTAACCAAAAGTGTACAAAACTTTTAGTAATAAAATAATTGTTTTCTATGAACTTTTATTTATAGCCTATCAGAGGTTAAAATAAAAGGGCCCTTGTATGACAGCATAAATCGTACAAAATAACAGTATGTCTAGCACCATAAGATGAATGACGTAATTAGCATGCTAAATGACATCACCACCAAAATATAAATTTCTCCAAAAAGCAAACTTGAAGTCTGCACTCTCGCAACTGCAACAGCATTCAAACAAGAATCGCCTCAATAAATGTATTTTAAACCAGAAACCAGAACATTATGCATATTAATCAAACCATTTACTGGTATAGTCACTTACCTTGGTAAATATTAACAGTATAATTAATCATATTAGAAAGTGTTATGTCGGAGTAATCCTCGACTTCTAACGTTTCTGCTTCCTATAGAAATTCCTTTTGCAATGTCTACTTTACTTTCAATAGATTCTTCTACAAAACTTTTAGCAACTGATGCTGACTTACACTATCCACAAAGCTTTTCATAATCTTTCTCGTAAACATCTTTTAATTTTTCTGGAATAAATAAACTCTCAGCACTCTTGGCTTCGTCCAAAATGCCAACCGGAATACAATCTATACTTTCAATAGTTTATCTTCTTCCATTTTCCTCTATAAGTGTTAAAACAAATGAAACAACATCTGCTTAGCAACTATGTTACGTCATACATCTGTGATCTAATATATTACAATGTTTACTTTCTCTACACGTACTATGTAAACAGTGTATAGAGAATTGGACCCAAAAATTCGACACTGAGGTTCCATCGGAAATACTGTTTTGGGTCAACCTGAATCCAAAAAAAGCATTTTTAGAAAAACGTCCGTGTGTGGGTCTGTCAGTATGTGTGTGTGTGTGTTTGTAAATGTGCGCGCGCCCGTATATCTGTGGACGTATAGCTCCAAAAAGAAAAGATCGCTAAATACCATATAAGGTATTTAAGTTTAGTCGAAGAAAGTTTGGTCATTTCTTAGAAGAATACGACACGAAGTTTTCAAGAAAATCCTCAAACTCCAAGTACCCTTTAGATGCAAACACTTCGAAAATATTTATTTTCTCATAAAATTGCTCTAATGATTTTGATTAAAATGACGAATATTAAAGATGATAAATAACATGCATATCTTGAATTTTATGGAAATAGCCTCTGAAGACACTGAATGAATTTTGCTGCATTTTGCGTAACTGATAAGCCATAAGAGATAGACAGAAACTTGCTACACAAAAAATTTAGATCACGTTAAAACACACAATTATGTTTATTACCTATAAGTTTTTCAATGCTGAAACAAAGAAATAGGAATATCTCAAAAACGAACAACTCCACAGAAAAATGTATATAACATTAACTATGTGTTTTAACGTGCTCTACACTTTTCGTTAAGTTTTTGTCCATCTCTTACGGTTTAGTAGTTATGAAAAATTCATCCAGAATAAAGTAGTCTTCAGAGGCTATTCCCAGAAAATTCAAAATATATATTTTATTTGTTAGGTAAATATATTTAATACCTATATGATATTTTAATCAAAATCGTTAGACATCTTTTAGAAAATTAAAATACCAGGTTTGGTATTTTACCGACTTTTCGTTTTTGAGTTATCGTGTTCACAGACACACGGACACACTGACACACGGACACACTGACACACGGACCTTTTTGGGAAAATGCTTTTTTTTTGGATATTGGGGACCCTAAAAATATATTTCCGGTGAAATCTCGGTATCGAATTTTTGGGTGGAGTGCAATACCTTCTCTATACACTATGTACATAGTGCGTATAGACAATGTAAAAATGGATAAGATTAATCCCATTTCAGGCCATACATTTCTGAAATGTGATAAAGAGGATTTGCCTTCAAGGTCGTTTTGATCCTCCTCTTAAAGTTTAACAACGGAAGAGTCTTAATGTTCTGAGGTAAGGTGTTGAACATGTTAACAGATATACATGAGAAACTGTTAAGGGTTTTACTATATTTGCATTTGTTAATATAAATATCAGAGCATTTTCCAGTGGAATAATTATGGACAGAAGAACATATTGAGAAAAGGTTGATATTCTTTTTTTAACATATAGGAGGGAATCCAGAACAAACATTGAAGGCAATGTCAGTATAAAAAGGGTTTACTGCGAGTTCTTGGTGAAGCTCCAAATATGATACGTACAGATTTCTTCTGAGGCATAAATAACTGACTGGCAGAGGTATGACTGCCCCACAACAGAGTACCATATAACTATGAACATGAGCGTAATACACTGACAAGAGTAGAACGGGAGACACTAAGTCTAAGTGACCTTAATAAGGTTTTATTTATTTTATTTGATAAGTAATTAATATGAGTCTGCCAGCCCAAGCCAGTTTAGATATGGACGTCCAGAAACTTAACCGATAACAGGAAGAATTTATAGAGAAAATCTATTGGCATTACACCATTTCTGCAGATTACAGGATAAATTGTGACTTTTAACAGAAATAACGTCCTGATGTTTGTGTGAAAATCTAGTAGCGAGATCAGCTGCAAACAGAAAAGTCTCTAGACATTGATACTGGCAGGTACATCATTTATATGAGAAAATCTGATGTGTTACATTCACATGACTTTCTCTAGCTATTCTACAAACTTCATACATAAGATTCTTCTTCTTTCTGCACCTTGCTAATCGTGGTACTCATTAGTACAATGTTCTTATTATTTAGTTCCGTATAAGTAGTAAGAAAATAAGGAATACACTAGGCTAAACCAATAGTCAAATGTTTTAAAAGCTGTCGTTATGCGACTGTCATTACAAATCGCTTCTTTTCTTGACCAGGAGTAGAACAAAAGAAAAACGGACACTCCCGTCTGAGAAAAGTATAAGTACTTCACAACTGAAACTAATAACAATGAATACCTCGAAAACGGTAAGCTCCACGAGAAAAATGTATATGACATATGTTGTGTATTTTAACAAGATCTACATTTTTTGTATAGTAAGTTTTTGTCCATCTCTTACTGTTTACTAGTTATGCCAAACTAAGCAAAATTGATCCAGAATAAACAGGTCTTTAGAAGCTATTCCTAGAAAATTCAAGATATACATTTTATTTGTTACGTAAATATATTTAATATATGATGTTTAATCGTTAAGAGCCATTTTTAAGAAAATCAAAATTTTCGAAAAAAGTTCCACGTAAAGGGTAGTTTGGGGTGGGGGGATTTTTCTCAAAATCTTCGTGTCGCATCCCTGGAGGATACTAAACTTAAATACCAAGTTTGGTATTTTAGCTACTTTTCGTTTTTGAGTTATCGTGTTCACGGACACAAGGACACACACCAACGGACCTTTTTCTGAAAATGATTTTTTTGGATACAGGGGGTCCTAAAACATGTATTTCCGGTGAAATCTCGGTATCGAATTTTTGGGTGGAATGCAATACTTCTCTATCCCAATGTACATTGTACATATGGGGCTAGAGGTTCATCCTCTAATTAATGAAATTCATCACCTCCTCAATTGCATCTTCACGAAGAAAAAAACCACAGTATTAATCTGGATTGCTTCACACACTTGGAAATGATTTAGCCGACAAAGCAGCAAAAGATGCAACAAATCTTCCAAGTGCGAAAATTCCATATCCAGACGTCAATGCACATTTGAAAAGAACTCTCCGCGATGCATGGAAAAGCTCTTGGGTTACCTCTCCCAAAAGAACACTCCACGACGCAAGAGGTAACTCTACAGCACCTTTTTCACTCAAATTCCAAAATCGCCGTGACCAAATACTCAGAACTAGAATCCGAATTGGACATACAAAACTTACACACTCCTACATCCTCTCTAAAGAAGAGCTACCGCAATGCACAACCTGCAATACAAGAAACAGTATCGAGAACTGCCCGCGTTACCAACTATACAGGAAAAAACTCCAGACTCTATATAACCTAAAGCTGTCAATGAAGGCTCAAGCTCATGTCTTAGACTGATACAGTTTTTTAAATGCACCAAATTGTATGATAAATTATTGTAAAACTGCTTCACAATGCAATCTCCACGTAAACAATGTATGTGAATTTGTTTAATATTTTAGCTTGGGAAATATTGTAAAGTTAATATACTGTATAATGTTATATGTTTATCCCTTGTGTTAAAGTTTGTATCATGTTTTTTAAAGTCGCTATAAGACCTAGCAGTTAGGCGACTTAAAATAAATGCATTACAAAAAAAAAAAAAAAAAAACATTTTGCCATTTAAGGATACTAACTGATACCTATTTTGGAGATAAGAGCTTCTATCTGGTCGGTCTGTTATTGTACACAAGTTGCAGTCGAAACCTTGTACTTGGGAAGGGTAAGAGTGAAGTGGGCTTGGGGACTCATTTTGAAAGGCCCTATATCTCTTCCTTCCTTTCTTCTGCCGACAAATGGGGCTCTAATCCCACACGGATTGGTTACGGGGATTAGACGTTTTGATCCTAACCTACCACCGCCTCCAGGAACTCCAGTTCACGAGAGCTTTGTTAGAAGGCGCCCACGCAACAGGGCTTTCCAAAATACCTGAACTTCTCTGAAAACAAATACACTTCTTATAACAGCGATTAGGGTAATTGACCTGCTCTAGCCTTTATCCACCTAGAATGAATAAGGTACCAGTATACACACACTGGCCTCCATTAATTGTACGGGCCCACAGATGCACACAATAAAAACAATATTAAAATCTGATGTGTTTCATTCACATGACTTTCTCTACATCTCTGCAGCAAATTACTGTTAAAGAGATGTTTCTTTTATTTACTTCATGCTTATCGAGAAAAAATTAGCAGAAAAAGTCTTATTACTTGCTTCTTTGTAAATAGAAGCGAAATAAGGGAGTACCATAGGTTAAAGTGATAGTCAAAAGCTGGTTGCTATGTGACTGAATTTCTTTTATTTGTATGGACAGGAGTTGACAAATTTCTGTGTGAAAAAAGTATAATTTTTTCAAAGCTGAAACGAAAAACAAGGGACATCTCGCCAATGAAAAAAAAAATGCACAAAACATAAATTGTGTTTTTTAAAGTGCTCTACATTTTTGTGTGGTAAGTTTTTGTCCATCTCTTACGGTTTAACGGTTATGCAAAATTCTGTAAAATTCGTCCAGAATAAAGTAGTCTTCAAAGGCTATTCCCAGAAAATGTAAGATACACATTTTATTACTTTCTCTATAGGCACTAAGTACATAGTGTATAGAGAATGTATTGCACTCCACCAAAAAATTTGATACCGAGATTTCTCCGGAAGTATATGTTTTAGGGTCCCCTGTATCCAAAAAAAAGTATTTTCAGAAAATGGTCCGTGTGTGTGTGTGTGTGTGTGTGTGTGTGCGCGCGCGCTCGCGCGTCAGTGTGACTGTGAACACGATAACTCGAAAACGAAAAGTCGGTAAAATACCAAACTGGGTATTTAAGTTTAGTATCTTCCAGGGATGCGACACGAACGTTTTGAGAAAAATCCCCCCATCCCAAAGTACCCTTTACATGAAACATTTTTCGAAAATTTTGATTTTCTCAAAAATGGCTCTAACGACTTTGATATAAATATTGTATAATAAAGATATTTACCTGGCAAATAAAATGTATCTCTTTAATTTTCTGGGAATAGCCTCAGAAAACTACTGGATGAATTCTGCGGAATTTTGCATAACTGCTAAACCTTAAGAGATGGACAACCCTTACCACATAGAAAATGTAGAGTACGTTAAAACTCACAAAGTATGTAATATATATTTTTTCGTGGAGATGATCGTCTTTGAAATATTCCTTGTTATTATATTATTGTATTTATCGAATTTTCGGAAAAAACTGTTTATCCGCGATATTTTTTGAAGTTTTAATAATTGGTGAACCTTAAATGATAGAGAAACACTTAGTACACAAAAAATGCAGATCTGGTTACAACACACAATTTATCTCATATATATGTTTTTTTCTCTAGGAGTTCACCGTTTTCGAAATATTCCCTATTAATGCTTTCATTTTTAAAATATTAGACGTTCCTCATACAGGAATTTGTAAACTCCATGCAAAAATATGAATTTCTATCGCATAACGACTATGTTTTAAAATTTACTGTCTGTTTGCCTATTGTATTCCCTTCTGCTTATAGTACACTAAGTGATAAGACCGCTTTTTTTAATGTTTATGTCAATTAGCATGAATAGGTAGAAGAATAAGCTTGTTCAAATCATAATATTGATGATAACAACGGCTATAATGATAATAATGATATAATAACAATAACACTAACAATAGCAATAGTAATAATAAAAATATGATGTATTCCATTCACATGACTTTCTCTATATCTCTGTAAATTATTATTGCTAATAAGCTTATCTCTTATTTATTCCATGCTAATCGAGAAAAATTAGCAGAAATAGTCTTATTTCTTGCTTTATCGCATGAGAGTAAAATAGTCTTTAGAGGCTATTCCCAGAAAATTCAAAATATACATTTTATTTGTCAGGTAAATAACTTTAATATACGATATTTTAATCAAAATCGTTAGAGCCCTTACGGTCTTTTCGTTTTTGAGCTATGCTGCCCACAGACACACAGATACATATACACAGACACACACACGGACATTTTTCTAAAAATGTTTTTTTTTTTTTTTTTGGATTCAGGTGAACTGAAAACATGTATTTTCGTACGTAGAAGCGAAATAAGGGAGTACCATAGGTTAAAGTGAAGTCAAAAGCTGGTTGCTATGTGACTGAAGTTCCTTTGTTTGTATGGACATGAGTTGACAAATTGCTGTATGATAAAAGTATGCTTTTCAAAGCTGAAACCAAGAAAAAGGAATATCTAAAAAACGATCAACTTCACGAAAAAAATGTATATAACATAAATTGTCTGTTTTAACGTGCTCTACATTTTTTGTGTGTTAAGCTTTGTCCATCTCTTGCGGTTTAGTAGTTGTGAAAGATTCATCCAGAATAAAGTAGTCTTCAGAGGTTATTCCCAGAAAATTCAAGATACACATTTTATTTGTTAGGTAAATATCTTTAATATATGATAATTTAATCAAAATCGTTAAAGCCATTTTTAAGAAAATCATAATTTTCGAAAAAAAGTTCCATGTAAAGGTAGTTTCGGTGGGGGGGGGATTTTACTCAAATTCTTCGTGTCGCATCCCTGGAAGATACTAAACTTAAATACCAAGTTTGGAATTTTAGCTACTTTTCGTTTTTGAGTTATCGTGTTCACAGACACGGACACACACACGGACCTTTTTCTCAAAATGCTTTTTTTGGATACAGGGGGTTCTAAAACATGTATTTCCGGTAAAATCTCGGTATCGAATTTTTGGGTGGAATACAACACTTCTCTATCCCTATGTACATTGTACATATGGGGCTAGAGAAAGTAAAAATATAATAACAATAATGGCAATATTAACAATAAAGATATAATAACAATAACAATAACAATAGAAATAATAATGATAATAAAAATTTGTTACGTAGATATAGAAAAAAACATGTGAATGGAACATTAGATTATTTTAATTTAACCTCACATATGAAACTAGTATCTAAAATTGAAGATATAATTGTTTTTTGATTTAGCGTGTATTTTTTTTCTAATGCACACATTATTCTTTCTCTACACATTTTTTCCACAGTAAATTAATGTCATTAAATACACTATATATAGATTATGTACTAAAATACACTGAACATAGATAAAATACGCTTCAAAATTAGACTTGGTAACTCTTGTTCTAAATAATCATTGTGAATTTTATCGTATTGTTTCCTTCGTGAGATTCTTTGTGAAGTCCTGCATTTGAATGTTCTAACATGTAAATATTTCCCCATTCTATTTGTGATTGGTTTTGTGGTATATGTTGCTGGTTTTTATATAAGTTTGTTAAATGTTGTTTTCTTGGTGTTTTGATTGAGGAGGGTGTATACCAAATCCAGCTGTGCTATTCACTTTGAAGACTAGTGTCCACCCTCACACAACTCTCGTCTTCTTTTCCAGTCACGTCCTCCTGCAAGTAGCTGATGCACTGGAGTGTTTTACAGTGGAGAGGGAGGGGGGAGAGAAAAAACAAGAGGCAGCTCCAAGCATTCCTTCCAATTTATACGTATTCTCCTGTTACTTCGTGCACAGGCTTTTGGCAGCGTCCTTAGAAATGTCTATTGGTCCATGAAATAAATCCAGCATCGGGATCTTGACGAGAGCAAATCTGATTAACTCATATTAACGCTAAAAAAATCTTATTTGTTCCATTCACATGATTTTCTCTACATCTCTGCAACAAATTATTGTTAAAAAGCATTTGCTTCTATTTACTTCATGCTAATCGAGAAAAAATTAGCAGAAATAGTCTTGTTACTAGCTTCCTTGTAAGTAGAAGCGAAATAAGGGAGTACCATAGGTTAAAGTGATAGTCAAAAGCTGGTTGCTATGTGACTGAAGTTCCTTTATTTCTACAGACAGGAGTTGAAAAATGCCTGTATGATATAAGTATTTTAAAGCTGAAACCAAAAACAAGGAATATCTCAAAAGCGATCAACTCCACGAAAACAAATTATATTACATAAAGTGTATGATTTAATGTGCTTTTCAGTTTTTGTGTGGTAAGTTTTTGTCTCTTACAGTTTAGCAGTTATGCAAAACTCCGTAAAATTCATCCAGCATAGAGTAGTCTTCAGAGGCTATTACCTGAAAATTCAAGATTTACATATTTGTCAGGTAGATATTTTTAATATACGATATTTTAACAAAAATCGTTAGAGCCATTTTTGAGAAAACCAAAATTTTCGAAATAAGTTCCATGTAAAGTGTAGGTTGGGATGGGTGAATTTCTTTCAAAATCTTCGTGTCGTATCCCTGGAGGATAAACTTAAATACCAAGTTTGGTATTTTAGAGACTTTTCGTTTTCGAGTTATCCTGTTCAGACACACACACGGACCTTCTTCTGAAAATACTTTTTATTTTCTCTAGCCCCATGTGTACAATGTACATAGGGATAGAGAAGTGTTGTATTCCACCCAAAAATACGATACCGAGATTTTACCAGAAATACATGTTTTAGAACCCCCTGTATCCAAAAAAAGCATTTTCAGAAAAAGGTCCGTGTGTGTGTGTCCGTGTCTGTGAACACGATAACTCAAAAACGAAAAGTAGCTAAAATACCAAACTTGGTATTTAAGTTTAGTATCTTCCACGAATGCGACACAAAGATTTTGAGAAAAATCCCCCCACCCCAAACTACCCTTTACATGGAACTTTTTTCAAAAATATTGATTTTCTTAAAAATGGCTGTAACGATTTTGATTAAAATATCGCATATTAAAGATATTTAGCTGAGAAATAAAATGTACATTTTGAATTTTCTGGGAACAGCCTCTGAAGACTACTTTATTCTGGGTCAATTTTACGGAATTTTCCATAACTGCTAAACCGTAAGAGATGGACAAAAACTTACCATCCAACAAATGTAGGGCACTCTAAAACACACAATGTATGTTATATGCATTTTTTTCGTGGAGTTGATTGTTTTTGAGATATTCCTTGTTTTGGTATCAGCTATAAAAAACTTATACTTTTCTCATACAGGACTTTGTGAACTCGTGTCCATACAAACAAAGGAACTTCAGTTACAAAGCAACCAGCTTTTGACTATCACTTTAACCTACGGTACTCCCTTACTTCGCTTCTACTTACAAGGAAGCAATAATAAGACTATTTCTGCTATTTTTTTCAAGATTAGCATGAAGTAAATAGAAGCAAAGCTTTTTAGAAATAATTTATTGCAGAGATGTAGAGAAAGGCATGTGAATGGAACACATCAGATTTTTTTTTGGAAACAGTGGTCCCTAAAACATATTTCCGGTGAAATCTCGGTATCGAATTTTTTGGTGGAGTGCAATACCTGCTCTATACACTATAGTATGTGTAGAGAAAGTAAAATAGCTTCATTTTTAAGTCAATAAAACGTGTTTCCGGTGAATTCTCGGCAGTTATCGAATTTTTTGGTGGTATACAATACCATATCTACCTTAATAAACATATAAAAGAGACGAACTGTGTTAGAAGCGAGGCATAGATGTAATTTAAACTGTTTTACTTTGTGTTTGCAACACGAGAGTGATTTGCACACATTCTAATGTCAAGTTATCGTTGTTTCAAATGACCTGAATTGCAGCAGATCCACTTTGCCAATCAACCAAAAGTTTCTTTAGGTTTTCTTTGAGATCCGAGCCCCAATGACTTCTCCGCCGTTCTTTCCCAGTCCCATTAAAACAGATCACTTGGCGGCTATAAAACCATTCCCGGTCTCTCTCCCTCCCTCCTTCTCTCCCGTTTCCTAGATGGTCTCTCGGGGAGGTTCATCTTCCTTCAGTAAACTTTGATAGCGGGCTCTCCTCACATGGAAACCTTGCTTTTCGTTTAACACCGAGGTAGTTTGCACCAATATCAAATACATTAACTGGGAATTTAATTTACTTCGGCATTTGTGCAGGAGATGATAGTGTTTTAAATGCTTTCTTCCACGCCAGAGGTTCCGGGTTCGAATCCCGTGCGCAGGTTTAAGATACTTAGGGAATGGCGTGGAGAAGTGGGTGCTTTCTGAGGTTTGGCAATACACAAGTAGTTGCCTTTTGAGTTCAGGATTGCTATTCAAAGTTATTTGTTAATTTTCTTGGACATTTTACAACACACACGCATTCATGTCTTACGTGACCGCGCCTATAATCACTTTTGACCGTCTGCTCGTGTATTAAATAAACACTGTTTCTATCGCGGCCATGTGTAGACCGTTCGTTTCCATCGCGGATTCAGGTATCACGTCTTAACACAATGAATCTTCCATAGCTAGTCAATTCGACCGTATTCTGGTATATTAAATATACGTTTCCGTCACGGCTATATGTAGCCCGTTCGGCTCCCCCGGCGACTTGGATATCACATGACTCTTCCGGTGCTAGACAGATCGCGATGGATGGATGGATGGATGGATGGATGGATGGATGGATGGATGGATGGATGGATGGATGGATGGATGGATGGATGGATGGATGGATGGATGGATGGATGGATGGATGGATGGATGGATGGATGGATGGATGGATGGATGGATGGATGGATGGATGGATGGATGGATAAGATCAAAAACAATTGGCAGTATTATAAAATTCATCCAGACATTAAAATGGATTTAAAATCAAATTGCGCTTCACTGACCTCTTAAAAGATTCAATGGAGAGAGCTTTAGTGCTGTTACTGAGTTTGTTAAATAGATTTAATGATATTGTCTCAAAGGAATTTTGTATCTTACTATATATACATCTATTTATGTAAATATTGGAACTAGTTGTGGTGTGATGAAGATGGATTTCGAAACATAGATGTATTTATGACTATTTTTCTTAGCAAATAAGAAGCAGTGTAACACAAACAATGAAGTCAAAGTTAAAAAACCCAAAATAAAATACCATAACTCAAATGGCTATGGATGTGTCCATAATAAACTGATAATAAAGCATTGGAACACACATGATTTTTTAAAACACGTAACATAAATATACCTCTGCTCACTTTGTTGGCCCCTCCAACCCCCTTCGATTCATTGTCCTGCCCTTTAACGGAACTATCCTACCCGGGTTGAGAGCCAGCTTGTGGTAACTCTGTCCTTACCTTCTTAGACGTGTTTTACAACATTTCTTTCTTGGCCCTTTCCAATGTATATTCGTCCCTTCTGAATATAATTTGTATTATGTTTTGGAAATAATTTTCATCTCCCTTTTACAGACCTTCTATGGTGACTTTGTGGTGAGAACAACTGCATGGGAGTCAGGAAACTCCTGGTTCAAATCCCAGCTATGGCATGGCGTTTTCCAACTTTTTCTTTACATCGTGCTATTTGAGATAGTCATTACAAAAATTCTGATGACTCTGCAATTACTTATTTTTAAAAAGCTTATGCTTCTATTTACTTCCTGCTAATCGAGAAAAAATTAGCAGAAATTGTCTTATTACTTGCTTCCTTGTAAGTAGAAGCGAAATAAGGGAGTACCATAGGTTAAAGTGACAGTCAAAAGTTGGTTGCTATGTGACTGAAGTTCCTTTATTTGTATTGACAAGAGTTCACAAAGTCCTGTATGAGAAAAATATAAGTTTTTATAGCTTAAACTAAAAACAAGAAATATCTCAAAAACAATCAACTCCACGAAAAAAATGTATACAGCATAAATTGTGTGTTTTAATGTGCTTTAAATTTTTTGTGTAGTAAGTTTTTGTCTCTCTCTTACGGTTTTCACTTATGCAAAATTCCATAAAATTCACTCAGAATAAAGTAGTCTTCAGAGGCTATTCGCAGAAAATTCAAAGTATACATTTTATTTCTCAGGTAAATATATTTAATATACGATATTTTAATCAAAATTGTTAGAGCCATTTTTTATAAAAACAAAATTTAAAAAAAAAGCAGTCGGGGTGGGGGGATTTTCTTGAAAATCTTCGTGTCACATCCTTGGAAGATAAACTTAAATACCAAATTTGGTATTTAACAGTATTTTGGTTTTTGAGATATGCTGTCCACAGACACACATGCACACATATACGGACCTTTTTTCAAAAATTTTTTTTTTGGATTCAGGGGGACCCAAAACATGTATTTCCGGTGAAATCTCGGTATCTAATTTGGGTGCAATACAATACCTTCTCTATACACTATGTACATAGTACGTGTAGAGAAAGTAAAAGTGTCTTATTACCCGTTTCCTTGTAAGTAAAAGGCAAATGAGAGAATACACTAGATAAAAGCGACAGTCAAGCATTTTAAAAGTTGAGTCCCTTCCGAAGGAGGCCGTGCTAAGGATTTTTACACCCGAAAAAATCCATCGTCCTCCGCCGGGTTTGAACCCGCGACTTTGGGTACATGAAGTTAGCATGGCAACCATTAGACCACGGAGGGCAACTTTCAGCTTTGAAAAACTTATACCTTCCTCATACAGGAATTTGTCAACTCCTGTCCATACAAACAAAGGAACATCAGTCACATAGCAACCAGCTTTTGACTGTTACTTTAACCTATGATACTCCCTTATTTCCCTTCTACTTACAAGGAAGCAACAAATAAGACCATTTCTGCTAATTTTTTTCTCGATTATCATAAAGTAAAAATAGAAATAAACTTTTAAACAATAACTTGCTGCAGAGATGTAGAGAAAATCATGTGAATGGAACACATAATATATTTTTTTTTTTATTCTGGAGGTCTCAAAACTTTTATTTCCGGTGAAATCTCGAGATCGAAATTTTGGGTGCATTACAATACCTTCTCTATTCACTATGTACATAGTACGTATAGAGAAAAAAATACGATGTGTTACACTCACGTGACTTTCTCTAGCTACTCTACAAACAAACTTCTTACGAAAGATAATTCTTCTTCCAACACCATGCTAATCAAGATAAACATTAGCAGAACTTTGTTACTTAGTTCCTTGTAAGTAGACTGGAACTAAGGGAATGCACTAGGCTAACGTGATAGTCATATTTTTAAAAAACTGTCGTTATGCGATTGGCATTATAAATCGCTTCTTTGTATGGCCAGGAGAGAAAAGTATGAGAAAAGTATAAGTACTTCACAACTGAAACTAATAACAAGGAATACCTCGAAAATGGTAAGCTCCACGAAAACAATGAGTACGACAAAACTTGTGTATTTTAACAAGACCTAAATTTTTTGTATAGTAAGTTTTTGTCTATCTCTTACAGTTTACTAGTTATGCTAATTCATCCAGAATAAACAGGTCTTTAGAACCTATTCCCAGAAAATTTAAGATGTACATTTTATGTTGATAGAAATGACTAATATGAGGTGATAATATTTTTAAGAAAATCAAAAATTTTGAAAAAATTTCATGTAAAGGGTAGTTTGCGGTGGGGGGGATTTTTCTCAAAATCTTCCTGTCGCATCCCTGGAGGATACTAAACTTAAATACCAAGTTTGGTACTTTACCGACTTTTCTTTTTTGAGCTTTGTTCGCAGACACACACGGACCTTTTTCTGAAAAGGTTTTTTTTTTTTTTGATACAGGGGAACCTAAAACATGTATTTCCGGCGAAATTTCGGTATCGAATTTTGGGCTCTATTCACTATGTACGTAGTACGTGCAGAGAAAGTAATAAAATTGCATTTTACCTTTCTTCTGTGTAGGTTATGTATTTTAGCAGCAAGTGTGTCAACGGTAAATAACCGCCGTGGGGAAAAAAGACATAACACTAGATTTTTATCAATGCTGCTATTATTACCTGCCTGGGCGTACTCCCAAGAGAACAGTAAATATCTTGCTCAACACTTCATACTCACTTTACCAAAGTTAGCTGTATGCATAATATTAAACTTTGTAAGAGGGCGGGTTTTTAACTTGAGGGCTTTAGAAGGAGGGCGATAAAAGAAGACGTGGTGAAAGCGATCGAACTTTGGGAAGGGGGGGGGTGAAGAATAGCGGTACTGTACATACACTGTTAATTACAGAAAGGGAGGGTTCTGTAGCAATTTATTCACCAACTTCACAACTGCTCAAAGAAGGGCGCCGATCTTTTTAAATAGACTCCGAGGTCCGGAATACCATCAAGAGATGTGAATTACTTCACGCCCGTAATACTGCTGCAGTTACTTCATTTTAAACAAATCCGCATTTACAGTTCTTTGATTTTAATTACTAGTAAAACCTTTAACTGAGTAACAATATATGCATTTAATCATTAATCACAGCGCAAACATTTCATACACTAATACATTTTTACTTTCTCTATACGTACTATGTACATAGTGTATAGAGAAGGTATTGCATTGAACCCAAAAATTCTATACCGAGATTTCACCGGAAATACATGTTCTGAGACCAACTAAATCCAAAAAAAGAATTTTAGAAATAATTTTACCAAACTTGGTATTTAAGTTCAGTAATTTCCAAGGATGCGACACGAAGATTTACACGAAAATTCCCCTACCCCCAACTACCCTTCACATGTAAAAATTTTCGAAAATTTTGATTTTCTAAAAAATGGCTCAAACGATTTTGATTAAAATGTCATATATTAAAGATAAATACTTGACACACAATATGTATAAATTGAATTTTCTGGGAATAGCCTCTGAAGACTACTTTTTCTGGATGAATTTTATGGAATTTTGTGTAACTGGTAAACCTTAAGAGATAGATAAAAACATACGACACAAAAAAATGTAGAGCACATTAAAACACACAATTTATGTTCTATACACTTTTTTTCGTGGAGTTGATCGTTTTTTAGATATTCCTTGTTACTTTCCCTATACGTACTATGTATATAGTGTATAGAGAAGTTATTGCACTCCACCAAATAATTCGATACCGAGATTTCACCGGAAATATATGTTTTCGGGCCCTCTGTATAAAAAAAAAGTATTTTCAGAAAAAGATCCGTGTGTGTCCGTGTGCCTGTGAACACAGTAACTCAAAAATGAAAAGTCGGTAAAACACCAAACTTGGTATTTAAGTTCAGTATTGTCCAAGGATGCGACACGAAGATTTTCAAAAAAATCCCCCTACCCCCAACTACCCTTCACATGGAAAAATTTTCGAAAATTTTGATTCTCTAAAAAATGGCTCTAACGATTTTGATTAAAATGTCACATATTAAAGATAAATACTTGACACACAATATGTATAAATTGAATTTTCTGGGAGTAGCCTCTGAAGACTACTTTATTCTGGATGAATTGTGTTTAACTGGTAAACCGTAAGAAATAAACAAAAACATACCACATAAAAAAATGTAGAGCAGATCAAAACACACAATTTATGTTATATACATTTTTCGTAGAGTTGATTGTTTTTTATTGTTTTGTTTTTATATTCCTTGTTTTTTGTTTCAGCCTTAAAAAACTTATACTTTTCTCATACAGGAATTTGTCAACTCCGGTCCATACAAACAAAGGAACTTCAGTGCTTTTGTATATTAGTTTAGCCTA
The DNA here is from genome assembly GCA_030762935.1 of Hymenopus coronatus. Lineage (NCBI taxonomy): Eukaryota > Metazoa > Arthropoda > Insecta > Mantodea > Hymenopodidae > Hymenopus > Hymenopus coronatus. The sequence goes on along the minus strand of CM060889.1, from coordinate 54,263,209 downwards.
TAGTACTCCCTTATTTCCCTTCTGCTTACAGGGAAGCAAGTAATAAGACTATTTCTGCTAGTTTTTTTCTCGATTAGCATGAAGTAAATAGAAGCATAAGCTTTCTAACAATTGGTTGCAGAAAGGTAGAGGAAGTCATGTACATGGAACACATCAGATTTTTTTGATAGGAAATTAGTTAATATTATGACAATAAAGGAGATTATTAATACAATTAAGGATATAGAATTTAAGATTTGAATTATTCTAAATATTATAAAGCACTTAATTATGTAAGTAAATGTTTTATCCTAGTCAAACGGGTAAAGCTTTTCATCTGTTTTCTGTCGATTTACCAACTTAACTCAATTGGTATAGTTCCTCAATTGGCCCCGAGACTTTAAGTATACCCCGGACCAGGTCTTCCAGCGGGGAATAACTCCCACTTCTGACGCCGTATTAACTCTAAATTTTCTCGGACACCTAGCCAGGTTAAATGCTACCTGTCTGATGAAAGAATGCAGTCACCAGAGGAATTCGCTGGTGTAGTTAGGCATGGTTAAAGTGTCAGAGAAGCCTGGAATATAGTGCAGTAGAGTCTGACCATCAAAACATCAACACAGCGTACGTAAACAGGAATAAACTTGCTGTTTTCTTTATCATTAATGGACATTATTTTACTATTTTATGGGCACACACACAATTTTCTAAAATTCCCTTTTTTTGGATCTATGTATTTCCGGTGAAATCTCGGTATCTAATTTTTGGGTGGAATGCAAGATTTTCTCTGTACACTGTGTATATAGTATGTGTAAGAAAGTAAAAATTTTCCTATTGCTTTAGCGTAGTGTATTCCCTAGGTTCCTTACTACTTATTGGGAAACTACTATAAGAGTCATTCTGCTCATATTTGTGTCGATTAGCACCTTCCCTTAGAAATATTTGAAGGGGAGGTAGAGAAAGTAGTGTGAATGGAACACTTAAGACTCCTGATTCGTCAGGCAGCTAACTAGTTGATATTATAGACAAATAAAATGTTTTGGACTCCGCAGAATGTTTGTGGCAGTTGCTAGTCGAGAGCAGAATGCCAGAGGGTATTCTCTGTTGCGTTTGAGATAACATAAGGAACGTAGGGACTATGGCCTTTCCTGCGTAATAAGACCTTTGTTTCCATCCTGGTCTGTATTGCATTTATGGGAACCCGAGTTCAGACAATATTGTACTTGTATGCTCCTCTCAGGAATAGTCTGCCCTGGGCAATATTCCGACCCTGGTCATCTTCCTCAAGAGATATCATGATATACCTACCACAGTGGATATGATAATATATCTTCACAAAACAATTATATACCATTAACCATAGCTAAAAGCAATTAATGGTTAATTATAGTTGAACCTGTTTTATACGTAATCCAGTTGTAATGGTCAGTTCATAAGTCCAGGGCCTCTCAATGAAAACAGCATTTAAAAAAATCTCATGTGTTCCATTCACACGACTTTCTCTATATCACTGCAACAAATTATTCCATTTACTTCATCTAATGGAGCAAAAATTAGTAGAAATAGTCTTATTACTTGCTTCCTTGTTAGTAGGAGCGAAATAAGGTGGTACCATAGGATAAAGTGATAGTCAAAAGCTGGTTGTTCTGTGACTGAAGTTCCTTTGTTTTTATGTATGGACACGAGTTCACAAAGTCCTGTATGAGAAAAATATAAGTTTTTATAGCTGAAACCAAAAACAAGGAATATCTAAACAACAATCAACCCCACGAAAAAATGTATATAACATAAATTGTGCGTTGTAAGGTACTCTACATTTGTTGTGTGGTAAGTTTTTGTCCATCTCTTATGGTTCAGCAGTTATGCAAAATTCAAAAAAATTGACCCAGAATAAAGTTGTCTTCAGAGGCTATTCTCAGAAAATTAAAAATATACATTTAATTTGTCAGGTAAATATCTTTAATATACGGTATTTTAATCAAAATCGTTCGCCATTTTTTATAAAATAACATTTTCGAAAAAAGATACACGTAAAGGGTAGTTGGGGGTGGGGGGATTTCCTCAAAATCTTCGTGTTGCATCCCCGGAAGATACTAAACGGACACACACACACACGGACCTTTTTCCGAAAATGCTTTTTTACCTTCTCTATACGCACTGTGTACATAGTGTACAGAGAAGGTATTGCACTCCACCCAAAAATTCGATACCGAGATTTCACCGGAAATATATGTTTTAAGGTCCGCAATATCCAAAAAATGCATTTTCACAAAAAGGTCCGTGTGTGTGTGTGTGTGTGTGTGTGTGTGTGTGTGTGTGTGTGTGTGTGTGTGTGTGTCCGTGTGTCAGTGAACACGATAACTCAAAAACAAAACGTTGGTAAAATACCAAACTTGGTATTTAAGTTTAGTATCTTCCAGGAATCCCCCCACCCCAACTACCCTTTTCATGGAACTTTTTGCGAAAATTTTGATTTTCCAAAAAATGGCTAACGATTTTGATTAAAATTTCGTATATTAAAGATATTTACCTTACAAATAAAAGGTATATCTTGAATTTTCTGGGAATAGCCTCTGAAGAGTAGTTTATTCTGGATGAATTTTACTGAATTTTGAATAACTGCTAAACCGTAAGAGGTGGACAAAAACTTACCCCACAAAAAATGTAGAGCACCTTAAAACACACAATTTGTGTTATACACATTTTTTCGCGAGTTCGTCGTTTTTGAGACATTCCTTATTTTTGGTTTCTGCTATGAAATACTTATACTTTTCTCATACAGGAACTTGTCAACTCCTATCCATATAAACAAAGGAACTTCATTGACATCGCAACCAGCTTTTGACTATCATTTTAACCTATGGTAGTTTCTTATTTCGCTTCTAACTACAAGGAGGCAAGTAATAAGACTATTTCTGTTAACTTTTTCTGATTAGCATAAAGTAAATAGAAGTATAAGCTTTTTAAGAATAATTTTTTGCAGGGATATAGAGAAAGTCATGTGTTGGTACACATGACATTTTTTAGATAAAGGGGACTCTAATACATATATTTCTGGTGAACTCTCGGTATCGAATTTTTGGGTAGAATGCAATACCTTCTTTATACACTATGTACATAGTACGTATAGAGAAAGTAAAAATACATATAATCATTATTTTCATTACTTTTTTGAACAAAATACGTTATGAACTGGATAAAACGTTAAATAAAAAGTATAATTGAATTAATTGAAAGTATAATTGTGCAACTGACAATTATTAAAAGTGAAAATTAGCTGACTGGATTGTCACCTTGTTACTAATAATCAAGCCAAGAGATTAAACAAACGAACGTCAAGTGCACCAAGATTTCCAAGAAATGAACATCAGCTGCGACAAAATGATTCGACAATATCTCTCCAATCAGATGAAATCGCCAAATCTCGTCCATTGCATTGGCGCTTTAATAGTTGGGCTAAATTGTCATTAGAAAACAAAACTTTTGGATTTTGAGCTCCTTGCAATTAGCGAGACGCGTCTTTGGACAGCTGATCAATACGCACCTCAGGGGGGTACTTCATCTTCATTTTTGGGGGAATTTTCTAATACTTTTAGAGATTAATGGGGTACATTACTTTTTCACCTACCTTCATTATTTTCTCTCTCTTTCTTCATTTCTTCCATTCTAGCACCAAATAAATCGTCTTACTTTACGGCTTTTTAGCTTTACAGAGGAAGCATGATTTTACTGAATTCAAGTTTGAATAAGACAGGTTGGGATTATAACTAATAAAATCTGATTTGTAACATTCACATGGCATTTAATAGTTTCTAACCCTTATTAGAGGGTATATACATTATCCTTATGAGAGCTCTTAGTACACCATTTTAATCGAGATAAATCTTTCCGGAAACAGCATATTACACATTTAGGCATATATACAAAAAATATCTGATGTGTTCCATTCGCAGACTTTCTATACATCTCTGAAACAAATTGTCGTTAAAAATATTATTCTTCTATTTAATTAATGCTAATCGAGAAAAAAATTAGCAGAAATAGTCTTGTTACTTGCTCCCTTGTAAGTAGAAGGAAAATATGGGAGTATCATAGGTTAAAGTGATAGCCAAAAGCTGGTTGCTATGTCACTGAGGTTCCTTTGTTTGTATGGAAGACTTTCAAAGCTGAAACCAAAAACAAGGGATATCTCAAAATGATCAACTCCATGCAAAAAGTAATATAAATTAAGTGCTTTAACGTGCTCTACATTTTTTGTATGGTAAATTTTTGTCGATCTCTTACGGTTTAACGGTTATACAAAATTCCGTAAAATTCATTCAGAATAAAGTAATCTTCAGACCAAAAATAAGGAATGTCTCAAAAACGACGAACTCCACGAAAAAAATGTATATAACATAAATTGTGTGTTTTAATGTGCTCTACATTTTTTTGTGTGGTAAGTATTTGTCCATCTCTTACGGTTTAGCAGTTATTAAAAATTCAGTAAAATTCATCCAGAATAAACTACACTTCAGCGGCTATTCCCAGAAAATTCAAGATATAAATTTTATTTGTCAAGTAAATATCTTTAATATATGATATTTTAATCAAAATCGCTAGAGAAATTTTTGAGAAAATAAAAATTTTCAAAATAACTTCCATGTGAAGGGTAGTTGATGGTGGGAGGGTTTTCTTGAAAATCTTCTTGTTGCATCCTTGGAAGATCCAAACTTAAATACCAAGTTTTGTATTCAACGGTCTTTTCGTTTTTGAGCTATGCAGTCCTCACACACACACACACACACACACACACACATACACGCGTACCACACACACACACACACACGCACGGATCTTTTTTCCAATTTTTTAATTTTTTTTTTCGATTCAGGAGAACCCAAAACGTGTATTTCCGATAAAATCTGGGTATCGAATTTTTGGGTTGAATGCAATATCTTCTCTATACACTATGTACATAGTACTTCTAGAGAAAGTAAAAATAACAGATAATTTTTATGTAAGGATCTTAAAAATCTGTATTCATTCCATTTAGTCGCAAAGAATAGCTGAAAGTTGAGAAAAATTTAAAATTGATAAAGTCTTGAAACAGTCGAACAAATTCACAAAAACCGTTTATTTCGAGTAACATATTTTGTGTATTAAGTATGTGCATTTTTTCGTGGAGTTGATCGTTTTTGTGATATTAATTGTTATTGGCTTAAGCTATGAAGTACTTATACTTTTCTCATACAGGAATTTGTCAACTCGTGTCCATACAAACAAAGGAACATCAGTCACATAGCAACCAGCTTTTGGCTTTCACTTTAACCTATGGTACTCCCTTATTTAGCTTCTACTTAAAAGCAAGTAATAAGACTATTTCTGCTAATTTTTTCTGGATTAGCATGAATGAACAAAGCATTTGCTTTTTAACAATAAACTATATCAGAGATAAAAAAAAAGTAATGTGAATGGAAAGTTTCTGACCTTTATTTTATTCTTTGAGTTTAATATACTAATTATGTATTCATTAAATTAATAATTACTTTGTAAAGAAATAACGGAGAAATATCTCTGATACATTTTTTCCATATAAAGGTTAGTTGCGGTGGGGGGATTTTTCTCAAAACTTCGTGTGCTATCCCTGAAAGATACTAAACTTAAATACCAAATTTAGTATTTTAGCGCCTTTTCCTTTTTGAGCTATTGTGTTCACAATCACAAGAATACACACACAGGCAACCCTGAAAAATTATTTTATTGGATACAGGTGGCCCTAAAATCGGTATCGAATTTTTGGTTGCATTCCAAAAGCCATTTTTGATTTTTGGATAGGTAGAGTAAGACTAAAAAATGCACTGCCATAGCCGGGATTTGAACCACGGATCTCCCTATCGCTAGCCGGTTGCTCTGCTACTGAGCTACCATGGCAACGTGCAGGCGTAGTATTGAATTTTTCAACCGACTCGAATGTTTCCCAGTAAATCACAAGGTGTTCTTAAATTATTTTGAGATGAAAACTCCAATGGCGACCTACAATGCTGTTATGCACTTGAAGTCCCAGGATATATAGTATAGCCAACTATTGTTGTCAATTGGTATTGGATTTTTTTTTTTTCACACAAACCGTGTGTAGGACCGGAGTTTGATAGGTAGATTTAGACTGAAAAATTCAGTGCCATAGCCGGGATTTGAACCACGAATCTCCGGGTCTCTAGCCGGTTGCTCTGCCACTGAGAAACCATAGCAAAAATCTGATGTGGTCCATTCACATGCCTTTCTCTACATCTCTGTAACAAATTATTGTTAAAAAGCTTATGCCTCAATTTACTTCATACTAATCGAGAAAAAATTAGCAGAAATAGTCTTATTACTTGTTTCCTTGTAAGTAGAAGCAAAATAAGGTTAAAGTGATAGGCAAAAACTGGTTCTTATGTGACTGAAGTTCCTTTGTTTGTATGGACAGGAGTTGACAAATTCCTGTATGATTTTCAAAGCTGAAACTAAAAACAAGAGATATCTTAAATACAACCAACTCCACGTAAAAATGTATATAACATAAATTGTGTGTTTTCAGGTGCTGTATGGTAAGTTTTTGTCCAAAATGAAATGGCCTGTTATTTATGGACGTTCTTTAAGTGCTTTGGTTCTCAGCGTCCCAATCTATATTGGGCGTGAAAGATCGCTTCATTTTGCTCAGAGGCCTCTCTTATCAGGCTTGAGGTTCTTTTACGTGCCGTAAATCTACGACACGGGACCCACAGCTTTACTTCCCTTCCGAAGGAAGCCATTCTAAGGATTTTTACGCCTGAAAAAATCCATCGTCCTCCGCCGGGTTTGAACCCGCGAACTTGGGTATATGAAGTTAGCACGGTAACCATTACACCACGGAGGGCGACTAGTTTTTGTCCATCTCTTACGGTTTAGCAGTAATGCAAATTTTCGTAAAATTGATCCAGAATAAAGTAGTCTTAAGAGGCTATTCCCAGAAAATTCAAGATATACATTTTTTGTCAGGTAAATATCTTTAATATATAAGATATTTTAATCAAAATCGTTAGAGCCATTTTTAAGAAAATCAATGTTTTTTTTTTCCATATAAAGGGTAGTTTGGGGTGGGGGATGTTTCTCAAAATCTTCATGTCGCATCCTTGGAGGATACTTAACTTAAATACTCAGTTTGGTACTTAACCGAATGTTCGTTTTTGAGTTGTCGTGTTCACAGATGCACGGACCTTTTTGTGAAAATGCTTTTTTTGGATATAGGGGACCCTAAAACATATATTTCCGGTGAAATCTCGGTATCGAATTTTTAGGTGGAGTGCAATACATTCTCTATACACTATGTACATAGTGCGTATAGAGAAAGTAAAAATATACTAAATTGTCTATCGCAGATTTTTTTCCGTTATTTCTTTATAAAGCAATTATTAATTTAATGAGAACGTAATTCCGTTGTAATATATAAGAAGGTAGCAGGCTTACTTTAAGCTAGGCTTAAAGCGGAAGCTCCCCTTTGGATCTGTTTCAATTTGAGGAAGGAGGAAGGGCGCTGAAAAAGAATATGGGGGGTTACAGTTTCCAAGCTACGGCTCAATTAATTTTCAAAGTAATCTAATTAGAATTGGAGAGCGATAAACGCAGTATTTCTAGCTCAAGTGCTGTAAGATGAGAGCGGATAGGGAGGTGGAGATTAACAAGCTGCACGAAGAAAAATGGGTCAGGTGACTTCCGGGATTTACTCACATGGAACATGCTGAAGATAAGCCTTCTCCTTATTCTCTGCTTTGTCTCACACCTTTACTGTATCTACGCGTGATGACCCAGCACAAGAAGGCAAGGCAGAGGAGTGCGTCACGTAAGCATTTATGTAAACACTTTTGCTGTGCACATGATGTTTATGCTCGACACATGGATATGACAAGCACGTTAGGTTCATCTAGAATACACAGTGTTGTCAAATAACTCACACTTAGCTAGAAGTCCAGTTGCAAGATCAGAACTGTAGTACTATATGAGCATTAGATCTGGCAGCAGTGGGTTGGTTCATATGCACACGTAGTAAACGTAAACAGATCCACTAGTACGTGACCAGATAACAGTTAAAGCCCCCCCCTCGCTTACCCGCTTGCCTACTTGTGTTGGGTGGACAGTACCATGTACAGTGTATAGAGAAGGTAAGTAATAAGCATTTTTAGAAAAAGGTCCGTGTGTGCGAGTGGACAGCATAGCTTAACGCGAAGGATGCGCCACGAAGATTTTCAAGAAAATCCCCCACCCCCAATTACCCTTTACATGGAAATTTTTTCGAACATTTTGGTTTTTCTCAAAAATGGCTCTAATGATTTTGATTAAAATATCGGATATTAAAGATATTTACATTCCAAATAAAATGTATTTCTTGAATTTTCTGGAATAGCCTCTAAAGACCTCTTTATTCTGGATGATTTTTATTCAGTTTTGCATAACTGGTAAACTCTTATAGATAGACAAAAACTTACTGCATTAGAAATGTAGATCGCAATAAGACACACACTTTATGTCATATACATTTTTTCGTGGAGTTGATCGTTTTTGAGATATTCCTTGTTATTGGCTTCAGCTTTGAAAACATACTTTCGCCATACAGGGGTTTTTCAACTCCTATCAATACAAAGGAACGTCAGTCACATAGCAACCAGCTTTTGACTTACTTTAACCTATGGTACTCCCTTATTTCGCTTCTACTTACAAGAAAGCAAATAATAAGACTATTTCTGCTAATTTTTACTTTCTGTATACGCACTATATAAATAGTGTATAGAGAATGTATTGTACTCTACCAAAAATTCGATACCGAGATTTCACCGAAAATATGTTTTAGGGTCCCCTGTATCAAAAAAAAAGTATTCTCAGAAAAAGGTCCGTCCGTGCGTCAGTGTGACTGTGAACACGATAACTCAAAAACGAAAAGTCGGTAAAGTACCAAACTTTGTATTTAAGTTTAGTATCTTCCAGGGATGCGACACAAAGATTTTGAGAAAGGTCCCCCGACTCCAAACTACCCTTTACATGGAACATTTTTCGAAAATTTTGATTTTCTAAAAAATGGCTCGAACGATTTTGATTTAAATATCGTATATTGAAGATAACTACCTGACAAATAAAATGTATATTTTGAATTTTCTGGGAATAGCCTCTGAAGTCTACGTAAACTGAGTGAATTTTAAGGAATTTTGCATAAGTGCTAAAACGTAAGAGAGAGACAAAAACGTACCACACAAAAAAATGTAGAGCACATTAAAACACCAATTTATGTTATATACATTTTTTTCGTGCAGTTGATTGTTTTTGAGATATTCCTTGTTTTTGGTTTAAGCTATAAAAACTTATCTTACAGGACTTTGTGAACTCGTGTCCATACAAAGGAACTTCAGTCTGATAGCAACCAGCTTTTGACTATCACTTTAAACTATGGTACGCCCCTGTTTCGCTTCTACTTACAAGGAAGCAAGAAATAAGACTATTTCTGCTAATTTTTTCTCGATTAGCAGGAAGTAAATAGAAGCACAAGTTTTTAACAATAATTTATTGCAGAGTTTTAGAGAACATGTTGCTTACTATTTTGTGTATTGTAAAAGCACGTACGGTCTGTGGACCCGTGCGATTGAGGTAAGAGCGTTTCAGCGGAGAGGCCCTTTTAAGCCAGTTTTGCCTGTGCCTGGTTAAGTGTATCCTTTATCATCACTAAGAAACTTCACTACATGCAAGCATCCAGGACTGTGCTGTGCTATTCCCCGCGGTGTCAATAAACGGAATCAAACGCGATATTGTATGGTAAATGTCTGGTGATATGGCCTTTGTAGAGATGGCCCGTTGCAATTATGGACCAACTGATTAGCTAATCCTTGCTCTAAGTCAAGTTGCATAATCAATTGATAGCCTTTAGCATATACTGCAAACGTGACCAAACCACCGCAGCCTGTAGGGGACATGCGCCTCGCATTGCTGCCAACTTGATTAAACAAACTCGCTAGATGGCATGCGTCACCGTTTCTACTTTCTCTGTACCCGCCATGTACATAGTGTATAGAAAAGATATTGCACTCCACCCAAAAATTCAATACCGAGATTTCACCGGAAATATATGTTTTAGGGTCCCCTTTATCTACAAAAAGAGTTTTCGGAAAAACGTCCGTGTATGTCCGTGTGCCTGTGAACACGATAATTCAAAAACGAAAAGTAAGTAAAGTACCAAACTTGGTATTTAAGTTTAGTATCTTCCAGGGATGCGACACGAAGATTTTGAGAAAAATCACCTCACCACCAACTACCCTTTACAAGGAACATTTTTCGAAAATTTTGATTTTCTCAAAAATGGCTCTAACGATTTTGATTAAAATTTCGTATATTAAACATATTTACCTGACAAAATGTATATCTTGAATTTCTGGGAATAGCCTCCGAAGAATACTTTATTCTGGGTCAATCTTACGGAATTTTGCATAACTGATAAACCGTAAGGGATGGAAAAAAACTTGCTTCATAACAAATGTAGAGCACATTAAAACACGCAATTTATGTTATATACATGTTTTTCGTGGAGGTGATTGTTTTTTAGATATTCCATGTTTTTGGTTTAAGCTATAAAAAACTTCTTTTCTCATACAAGACTTTGTGAACTCGTGTCCATACAACCAAAGGAACTTCAATGACATAGCAACCAGCTTTTGGCTTTCACTTTAACCTATGGCACTCCGTTATTTCGCTTCTACTTACAATAAAGCAAGAAAAAAGACTATTTCTGCTAATTTTTTCTCGATTAACAGGAAGTAAATAGAAGCTTAAGCTTTTAAAAAATAATTTATTGCAGAGATATAGAGAAAGTCATGTGAATGTAACACATCATATTTTTAAAAAATCTGATGTGTACCATTCACATGACTTTCTCCATATCCTTGCAACAAATAATTCTTAAAAAGCTTATATTTCTATTTACTTTATGCTAATCAGAAAAAAATAGCAGAAATAGTCTTATTACACGCTTCCTTGTAAGTAGAAGCGAAATAAGGGACAACCGTAGGTTAAAGTGATAGTCAAAAGCTGGTTGCTATGTCATTGAAGTTCCTTTGTTTATATGGATAGGAGTTGACAAGTTCCTGTATGAGAAAAGTATACGCTTTTCATAGCAGAAACCAAAAATAAGGAATGTCACAAAAACGACGAACTCGCGAAAAAAATGTATATAACATAAATTGTGTGTTTTAATGTGCTCTACATTTTTGTGTAGTAAGTTTTTGTCCATCTCTTACGGTTTAGCAGTTATTCAAAATTCAGTAAAATTCATCCAGATTAAACTTCTCTTCAGAGGCTATTCCCAGAAAATTCAAGATATGCATTTCATTTGTCAGGTAAATGTGTTTAACATCCGAAATTTTAATCAAAATCGTTAGAGCCATTTTTGAGAAAATCAAAATTTTCGAAAAAAGTTCCATGTAAAGGGTAGTTAGGGGTGGGGCGATTTTTCTCAAAATCTTCGTGTCGCATCCCTGGAAGATACTAAACTTAAATACCAAGTTTGGCATTTTACCGACTTTTCGTTTTTGAGTTATCGTGTTCACAGACACACACACACACACACACACACACATACACACACACGGACCTTTTTGTGAAAATGCTTTTTTTGGATATTGGGGACCCTAAAACATATATTTCCGGTGAAATCTCGGTATCGAATTTTTGGTGGAGTGCAATACTTTATCTATAAACTATGTACATAGTGCGTATGGAGAAGGTAAAAAAGGTCCGCGCGCGTGTGTGTGTGTGTGTGTGTGTGTGTGGACGGCATAGCCCCAAAACAAAAAGACCGTTAAATACCAAACTTGGAATTTAAGTTTAGTATCTTCCAAGGATGAGTCACGAAGATTTCCAAAAAAAAGCCCCCAACCACACACTACCCTTTACATGCAAAAAATTTCGAAAATTTTGATTTTCTTAAAAATGGTTCTAACGAGTTTGATTAAAATCCCGTATATTAAAGTTATTTATGTCGGAAATAAAATGTATATCTCTATTTTTGTGGGAAAAGCCTCTGAAGACCTCTTTATTCTGGATGAATTTTGCTGGATTTTGCTTAACTGCTAAACCGTAAGAGATAGAAAAAAACGTACCACACAAAAAATGTACCTCATGACAAAACACACAATTTTTATCCTTTACGTTTTTTTTTGTTTTTTTTTTTGTGGAGGTGGCCGTTTTCGAGATATTCCTTGTTATAGGTTTCAATTGTGAAGTACTTAAACTTTTCTCACACAGGAAGCGTCTGTTTTTCTTTTTTTCTACTCCTGGCCAAGCAAAGAAGTGACTTGCAGTGACAATCGCATAACGATAGCTTTTAAAACATTTGACAATCACTTTAGCATAGTGCATTCCCTTATTCTCTTCTACTTATAAGGAACTAAGTAATAACATTCTCCTAACGTTTATCTTGATTAGCATTGTGTACAAAGAAGAATAATCTTTTGTAGGCGTTTTGTAGAGCAGCTAGAGAAAGTCATGTGAGCGTAACACCAGATTTTTTCTTGTAGAGTAGTTTCAATTTTATACCACGTACATTTTCTCAAACGTAAAGACACCTTTCGTACGGTCTCTTATTTTACTACTGGCCATGCAAACGAACGGAACTTCAATTGTTTCACATAGCAACAAGCTTTTAAAATAGTTTTCCATTGATTTAGCATGTTATGTTCCCTTATTTCTCTTCTACTTACAAGGAAGCAAGTAATAAGACTATTTCTGCTAATTTTTATCTCAATAGTGAACAGCAAGAGAAAAGCATGTGAATAGAACTCATCAGATTCTATTTTCGTATAAAATGTGAAAAAATATCAGACTAATGGGCTCTTATGGGTAGGTTCTAAGGTTTTCATTAGATTTCTTCTCGCGTTAATAGTTCTTCATAAATATATGAATGACAAAATAGTAAGCTTCAGCTGTTTAATTTAATTCTATTCTAATATTGCTTTTTATGTCTCACACCTTAATGCTTTTGAAAATGTCCTTTGTGATTTACTTTATAAAATTAACAAAGAGAATATAAATTTTAAAAATAATTATAATCCACTAACCCCTTTGTACCACGTGTCCTTATTAACGGAGGGGAAAAATAATGTTTAAAAATCTGATGTGTTCCATTCACATGACTTTCTCTATATCTCTGCAACAAATTATTCTATTTACTTCATCTAATGGAGCAAAATTAGCAGAAATAGTCTTATTACTTGCTTCCTTGTAAGTAGAAGCGAAATAAGAGAGTACCATAGGTTAAAGTGATAGTCAAAAGCTGGTTGCTCTGCGACTGAAGTTCCTTTGTTTGTATGGACACGAGTTCACAAAGTCCTGTATGAGAAAAGTATAAGTCTTTATAGCTGAAACTAAAAACAAGGAATATCTTAAAAACGATAAAATCCACGAAAAAATATATAACATAAATTGTGTTTTCTAATGTGCTTTACATTTTTTGTCTGGCAAGTTTTTGTCTATCTTTTACGGTTTAGCAGTTATGCAAAAATCTGTTAAATTCATCCACAATAAAATAGTCTTCAGGGACATTCCCAGAAAATTCAAGATATACATTTTATTTGTCTAGTAAATATCTTAAATATACGAAATTTTAATCAAAATCGTTAGAGCCATTTTTGTGAAAATCAATATATTCGAAAAAAGTTCCATGTAACGGGTAGTTTGGGGTGTGGAGATTTTCTTGAAAATCTTCGTGTCGCATCCTTGGAAGATAAACTTAAATACCAAGTTTGTCCTTTAACGGTATTTTCATTTTTAAGATATGCTGCACTCAAACACACACACACACAGTTATTTTTCTAAACATGTCTTAATTTGGATGCAGGGGGTCTCAAAACATATATTTTCGGTGAAATTTCGGTACCGAATGTTTGAGTGCAATACAATACCTTCTCTATACACGTACTATGTACATTGTGTATAGAGAAGGTATTGTAATGCACCCAAAAATTCGAAAACCGAGAATTCACCGGAAATACAAGTTTTGGCGCCCCCTGTATCAAAAAAAAATTCAGAAGAAAGCCCGTGGGTGTGTGTGTCTGTGTGTGTGGTAACACTATAGCTCAAAAACGAAAAATCGGTAAAATACCAAAAAATGTGGAACATTTTAATTTATCAAAAAATATCTAACAATTTTGATTAAAACATCGTATATTAAAGATATTTATAAGGCAAATAAAATGTTTATCTTGAATTTTCTGGGAATAACCTCTAAAGACCTGTTTATTCTGTATGAATTTTGCCAAATTTTGCGCAACTGATAAGCTGTAAGAGATAAACAAAGACTTGGTACACAAAAATGTAAATCACGCTAAAACACACAATTTATATCAATTTTTTTTTCGTGAAATTGACCATTCATTGTTATTTGTTTTAGCTTTAAAATACTTAAAAGCATCTCTTACCCGGAAAGTTGTAAACCCCTTGATCTTCATAGAAACAGTTTTCAAGCACATAGTAACCAGGTTTTAAAAGATTTGACTATCACTTTAGCCTGGTGTATTCCCTTATTTTCCTTCTATTTACAAGGAACTAAGTAATTAAGAAAATTTCTGCTAATGTTTATCTCAATTATTATATACTAGATAGAAAAATAAAAATATGCTTTTTAACAATTTCTTAAGTCATGTGAATGGAACATATCAGATGGTGACCAGATTTTTATTTATTTATTTTTTTATTTTGTTGCTTAACGTTAGTCATATCAGACTAATGGTGAAATTATACTCAAATGATCTTGGGGTCCATGGAGCTTAAAGTTTCTCGGCATTCGTAATCTCAGAATAAGGGAAAACCCTGATAAAAAAAAGCTTACCCAGGTAGCTCACCCTAAACGAGGTTCGAACTCGCGATCTGTTGAATACGAGACAGACACGCTACCACCACCCTATTCAGGAGGGTTTTTAAAATTTGAAAATCACTTTACCTTAGTGTATTTGCCTTCTACTTCAAAGGAACTAAGTAATATCATTATTTTTCTTTTGTCTGCTTTGGTTAACACGACGTAGATAGAAGAATAAGCTTTAGTAAGTATAATTTGATGTAAAATAGGTATAGAAAGTCATGTGAATGGAACACGTCAGATCTGTTCCCCAAGTGAAACTGAGAAATAGCATGTAGCAACACCATGATGGAAGTTTAGGTTGTTTCTTGGTGGAATCACAGCTTATAATTTCGACAGCAGCCAGCAGAGCGCGCCTGTTACGTGAGCTGCCCACAGATATTTCATGCGAAACTTTGTACCTGCAACTTTGGGGTGTGGTTTTACATACCAAGTATAAACTACCCACTTTACATTCAGCTCTCAAATTATTCCAACTTGTATACCTGCATCACATTTTACTTTCTCTATCCCGCATGTACAACGTACATAGCTGATAGAGAACGCATTGCATACATCCAAAAATTTAACACCGAGATTTCATTGGAAATACATGTTTTAGGGCCTCCTAAGTCTGAAAAAAGCATTTTTAGAAAAAATTCGTGTGCATGTAGAAAGCATAGCTCAAAAACGTTAAATAACAAACTTGGTATTTAGGTTTGGTATCTTCCAAGGATGCAACACAACGATTTTCAAGAAAATATCCCCAACAAAAACTACCTCTATATAAAAAAAATTGAAAATTTTAGTTTTCTGAAAAAAGTCCTACGATTTTGATTAAAATATCGTATATTAAAGATATTTACCTGACAAATAAAATGTATATCTTGAATTTTCTGGGAATAGCCTCTGAAGACTACTTTATTCTGGATCAATTTTACGGAATTTTGCATAACTGCTGAACCGTAAGAGATGGACAAAAGCTTACCACACAAAAAATGTAGAGCACGTTAAAACATACAATTTAAGTAATGTATATTTTTTTCGTGAAGTTGATCGCTTTGAGATATTCCCTGTTATTGGTTTCAGCTTTAAAAACCTTATACTTTTCTCATACGCAGATTTTTCAACTCCTGTCCATAGAAGCAAAGAAACTTCCATCACCTAGCGACCAGCCTTTGACTATCACTTTAGCCATGGTACTCCCTTATTTCGCTTCTACTTGCATGGAAGCATAAGATTTTTAACAATAATTTATTGCAGAGATATAGAGAAAGCCACGTGAATGGAACACATCAGATTTTTTGCCATTAAAATATATTAAACATATTATATTTAAATCAAAATTATTATGGTATTTTTGCAAAACGTCAAGATTTTCGTAAAATATCCTTGTAAAGGGGAATGGGGTAAATTTCTTGTAAATCTTCATGTTGCATTTTTGTAAGATACTGAACTTCAATACCAAGTTTGGTGTTTAACGGAACTATTATATTTTAGCTATACCGTAAAAAGATACGCATGCGCGCACACACATACACACAGACATTGTAATAAAGATGGTCTTTTTTATTCAGGGGGTCTAAATACATGTATTTCCAGTGAAATCTCAACATCGAATTTTTGTATTCACATGACTTTCTCTACATCGCTGTAACAAATCGTTAAAAAGCATATTTTTCTATATGCTTTATGATAATTGAGATAAACAATAGCAGAAATTGTCTTAATTAATTGCTTCCTTGCTAGTAGAAGGGGAATAAGGGAATACACTAGGCTAAAACGATTCTCAGATCCTTTAAAATTTGGCTAGCATGGTGGGCCACACATAGCTTTATATACCTAAGGTCGCGGGTTCAAACCCGGTGGAGGGCGATGGATTTTTTCGGGTGTAAAAGTCCTTAGCATGGCTTCCTTCGGAAGGGAAGTAAAGCCGTTGGTTCCGTGTCTTAGATTTACGGCACGTAAAAGAACCTCAAGCCTAATAGAGAGCTCTCTGAACAAAATTAAGCGGTCTTTCACGCCCAATTTAGAATGGGACGCTGAGAACCACAGCAGTTAAAGAGCGTCCATGAATAACACGCCATTTCGTTTTAATTTGGCTATCATGTGTTTGAAATCCCTTTCTATTCAGGGCCAGGAATTTACAACTTTCCGAGCGAGAAAAGTTTGGGTATTTTAATTCCGAAATAAATAAAGAGGAATATCTCAGAAATGGTCAATTCCATTGTATTATATAAGTTGTATGTTTTAAAATGGTTTGTGTAATAAGTATTTGTTTACCTCTTACGGTTTACCAGTTACGCAATATTTTTCAGTAAATTCCAAGAAAATTCAAGATATACATTTTATTTGCCATATAAATATCTTTAATATGCGTCATTTTAATCAACATCGTAAACTATTTTTGAGAACATCAACATTTTCGAATTTTTTTCCATTTAAAGGGTAGTTTGGGGTGTGGGGATTTTCTCAAAATCTTCGTGTCGCATCACTGGAAAACACTACACTTAAATACCAAGTTTAGTATTTTACAACAGACTTTTTGTTTTCAAGTTATCGCGTTCATGGTACTTACAAACACGCAAATTTTTCTAAAAATTATATTTTTTATTACAGAGGGACCCTAAAATATATTTTTCCAGTGAAATCTTGGTATCGGATTATTGGATGGAATTCAATAACTTCTCTATACATTATGTACATACATAGTACATGTAGACAAAGTAAAAAATGTTAATAAGGCCTTTGTAATTGAATACGAACAAATTGGATTTATAAAAGAACATGCTAATAAAAAGGCCTTGACATTTATTTGAGAATACTATGGAATATAAATTAGCTGTTAGTCCACAGAATATAAATAGTTACTTATCTCCAGAGAGTATAAAAACAAATGCCAGTTTCAGTTCATTGCAAATAGTGTACACAAATGGACATAATACAACAGTACAGTAAACAAAAGCCAGAGGCTAACATGTGACGATCGATCAAGTGTTAAATTGTTTGTGTAGTCATTTATCAAATATTGCAGATGTGTGTGTAACGAATTGGTGTCAAAACCTGCGAACTGTTCCTACTTTCTCTACACGTACTATGTACTTAGTGTATAGAGAAGGTATTGTATTGAACCCAAAAATTCGATACCGAGATTTCACCAGAAACACATGTTTTAGGTCCCCCTGAATCCAAAAAAAGAAATTTCGGAAAAAGTTCCATATGTGTGTGTGCGTGCGCACGTGGGTATTTGTGTGTGTCTGTGAACACGATAGCTCAAAAACGAAAAAACCGTTGAATACCAAACTTGGTATTTAAGTTTGGTATCTTCCAAGCATGAGACACGAAGATTTTCAAGAAAATCCTCCCACCCCCAACTACCCTTTACATGGAACTTTTTTCGAAAATTTTGATTTTATTAAAAATGGCTCTAACGATTTTTATTAAAATATAGTATATTAAAGGTAATTTACCTGACAAATAAAATGTATACCTTGAATTTTCTGGGAATAGCCCCTGAAGACTACCTCATTCTGGATCAATTTTACTGAATTTTGCATAACTGCTAAACCGTAAGAGATGGACAAAAACTTACAACACAACAAATGTAGAGCACCTTAAAACACACAATTTATGTCATATACATTTTTTTCGTGGAGTTGATTGTTTTTTAAATATTCCATGTTTTCTTTAAGCTATAAAGAAATATACTTTTCTCATACAGGCCTTTGTGAACTCGTGTCCATACAAATAAAGGAACTTCAGTCGCAGAGCAACCAGCTTTTGACTATCACTTTAACCTATGGTACCCCCTTATTTTGCTTCTAGTAGCAAGGAAGCAAGTAATAAGACTATTTCTGCTAATTTTTGCTCCATTAGATGAAGTAAATAGAATAATTTGTTGCAGTGATATAGAGAAAGTTATGTGAATGGAACACATCAGACTTTTCTAAAAATGATGGATATAATGGATCCCAAAAAGTATATTTCCGGTGAAATCCGACTATCAAATTTTAATGCAATACAATACCTTCTCTATAAATTATATACATAGTACGTATAGAGAAAGTAAAAATGACTACCAAGGAACATGCGTAAAGTATCTTATTCATGCCAACAAAGCACACATACATCAAGTCACCCAGAGACGAACATAATAGTTACCCCTTTTACCCCTAGAGGCTGGGAAAATATTTTAAAACTTTAATAGCAGAACTTGCCAAAATACAATATTCCGGAGATTATACGTACCTAGGCTTTATTATATAGAAAATCTGATGTGTTTATTTCACATGTCTTTCTATACGTCTCAAGCTATTCATAAAAAGCTTATGCTTCAATTAACTTAAGGCTAATCGAGAAAAAAATTAGCTGAAAGTATTATTGCGTGCTTGCTTGCGAATAGAAACGAAATAAGCAAGTATAATAGGTTAAAGTGATAGTCAAAAGCTGATTACTATGTGACTGAACTTCCTTTTTTTTTTTTTTTTTTTTTTTTTTTTTTTTATGGTTATGAATTGTTAAATTCCTGTATGAGAGAACTGTTTTTAAAGCTGAAACAAAAAAACAGGGAATATTTTAAAAAGGATAAATTCCACGAAAAAAATGTATATAAGATGAATTGTGTGTTTTAACGTGCTCTGCACCTTTTCGTGTTGTAAGATTTTGTCCATCTCTTACGGTTTAGAAGTTATGCAAAATTCCGTAAAATTCATGCAGAATAAAGTACTCTTCAGAGGCTATTCGCAGAAAATTCAAGATTTCCATTTTATTTGTCAGGTAAATACCTTTAATATACGAAATTTTAATCAGAAAAACACTTTTGAAAAACGTTCCACGTAAAGGGTAGTTTAGGGTCATATTCCTGGAAGATACTAAACTTGAATATAAACTTGGGTATTTTACCGACTTTTCGTTTTTGAGCTATCGTGTTCACAGAACAGACACACGGACACACATACATGGACCTTTTTCTGAAAATGCTTTTTTTGGATACAGGGGATATAACAGATGTATTTCCCGTGAAAGCTCATTATCGAATTTTTGGGTGCAATACAATACCTTCTCAATACATTCTGTACATGGTACATATATAGAAAGTAAAAATCTGATGTGTACCATTCACATGACTTTCTCTATATCCCTGCAACAAATAATTCTTAAAAAGCTTATACTTCTATTTAATTTATGCTAATCAGACAAAAATAGCAGAAATAGTCTTATTACTCGCTTCCTTGTAAGTAGAAGCGAAATAAGGGACAACCGTAGATTAAAGTGATAGTCAAAAGCTGGTTGCTATATCAATGAAGTTCCTTTGTCTATATGGATAGGAGTTGACAAGTTCGTGTATGAGAAAAGCATGCGTTTTTCATAGCAGAAACCAATAATAAGGAATGTCAAAAAAACGACGAACTCCATGAAAAAAATGTATATAGCATACATTGTGTGTTTTAATGTGCTCTACATTTTTTGTGTAGTCAATTTTTGTCCATCTCTTACGGTTTAGCAGTTATTCAAAATTTAGTAAAATTCATCCAGATTAACTACTCTTCAGAGGCTATTCCCAGAAAATTCAAGATATACATTTTATTTGTCAGGTAAATATGTTTAATATAAGAAATTTTAATCAAAATCATTAGAGCCATTTTTGAGAAAATCAAAATTTTCGAAAAATGTACCATGTAAAGGGTAGTTGGGGTTGGGGGATTTTTCTCAAAATCTTCGTGCCGTATCCCTGAAAGATATTAAACTTAAATACCAAGTTTGGTATTTTACCGACTTTTTGTTTTTGAGTTATCGTGTTCACACACACACACACACACACACACACACACGGACCTTTTTGTGAAAATGCTTTTTTTTGGATATTGGGGACCCTAAATCATATATTTCCGGTGAAATCTCGGTATCGAATTATTGGGTGGAGTGCAATATTTTCTCTATACACTATGTACATAGTGCGTATGGAGAAAGTAAAAATGAACCACCAAGGAGACACGCGTAATCTGTTTATGCCAGCAAAACATACACAGATAACATAATTCAGAGAAGAACAAAGAACTTATCCCACTTAACCCTGCGAGCCTGGAGAAATATTATTGTAAAACTTTAACAGTAGAAATTGCCAAAATACATAATTACTGAGTCTATACGTACCCAGGCTTTATTATATAGAAAACTCTTATGTATTACATTCACATTGCTTTCTCTACATCTCAAATTATCCATAAAAAGCTTATGCTTCAATTTACTCCCTGTTAATCGAAAAAAAATTAGCTGAAATAATCTTATTACTTGCTTCCTTGTAAGTAGAAGTCAAATAAGGGAGTACCATAGGTTAAAGTGATAGTCAAAAGCTGGTTGCTATGTGACTGAAGTTCCTTCGCTTGCATGGACACGAGCTGACAAATTCCCGAATAGAAAAGTAAAAGTATTTTAAAACAAACTAATAAACAAGGAATGTCTCAAAAACGATCAACTCCACGAAAAAGATGTATATAACATTCATTGTGTTACATTTTCTGTCAGGTTAGCTTTTGTCCATCTCTTACGGTTTGCCAGTGATGCAAAATTCCGTATAACGCATCCATAATAACGTAGTCTTCAGAGGCTATTCCCAGAAAATTCAAGATATACATTTTATTTTCCAGGTAAACATTTATTTACGATATTTTTAATCAAAATCGTTGGAGCCATTTTTGAGAGAATCAAAATTTTGGAAAACACTTCCATGTAGATGGTATATGGGTGTGGGGGTTTTCTTGAAAATTTTGTATCGCATTCTTGAAAGATACCAAACAAAAACAAAGTTTGGTATTTAAAGGTCTTTTCGTTTTTGAGCTATATTACCCACAGTTTCACACACACGAACTTTTTTTTTCAAAAATTGAATCAGGGGGTCATAGAACATGTATTTCCGGTGAAATCTCGGTATTGAAAGTTTGGGTGTATTACAATACCTTCTCTATATACTATATATGTAGTACGTGTAGAGAAATAAACCAGATAATATAAAGAATAGATCAGTTGCAACTCACCTCGCAGACCCCCGTCTCTACCGAGCAGAACTCGTATTTTCTTTTTTCGACATTTTCTATTTCGGGCAAAAAGGCCCTCAGCGCTCGCCACGAAGCACCGTAAACACCAGCACATTCTCTTCACGATTGCCCTGACCTTCCCTTAGCACCGGACAACCAGAAGCAGTCCAACCGACCAATCATGGGCGAGGATTAAGAGCTGCGTTCAGAAAGCTCAAAACCTGAAGGACATATACAAAAACTTACTACACAAAAATGTAGATGTCAGTAAAACATACATTTTATATCATATACATTTTTACTTTCTCTATACGCACTATGTGCATAGTGTATAGAGAAAGTATTGCACTCCACCCAAAAATTCGATACCGAGATTTCACGGAAATTATTTTATACTGTGCTATATATCCAAAAAGCACTTTCACAAAAAGGTCCTTGTGTGTGTGTGTGTGTGTGTGTGTGTGTGTGTGTGTGTCTGTGCCTGTGAACAGATAACTCAAAAACGGAAATTCGGTAAAATACTAAACTTGGTATTTAAGTTTAGTATCTTCCAGGGATGCGACACGAAGATTTGGAGAAAAATCCCCTCAACGCAAACCACCCCTACATGGAAAAAAATTCTACAATTTTGATTTTCTTAAAAATGGCTCTAACGATTTTAATTAAAATATCGTATATTAAAGATATTTACCTGACAAATAAAATGTATATCCTGAATTTCCTGAGAATAGCCTCTGAAGACTGTTTTATTTTGCATCAATTTTACGGAATTTTGGATAGCTGCTAAATCGTAAGAGATGGACAAAAACTTACCACACAGAAAGTGTAGAGCACGTTAAAACACACAATTTATGTTATATACGTTTTTTTCGTGGAACTGATCGTTTTTAAGATATTTCTTGTTTTTAGTTTTAGTTTTGAAAATCATACAGAAATTTGTTAACTCCTGTCCATACAAACAGAGGAACTTCAGTCACATAGCAACCAGCTTTTGACAATGACTTTAACCTATGGTACTGCCTTATTTCGTTTCTACTTACAAGGAAGCAAGTAATAAGATTATTTCTGCTAATTTTTTTCTTGATTAGCAGGAAGTAAATAGAGGCATAAGCTTTTTAACAATAATTTGCTGCAGAGATGTAGAGAAAGTCATGTGAATGGAACAAGTCAAATTTTTTTCGTAGAGTTGACCATTTTCGAGATATTTCGGATTATTAGTTTCAATTTTAGTCACTTAAACTTTTCTCAAACGGGAATATATCTTTCTTCTAGTTAGTAATAAGACCAATAAGAGTAATTCTGTCTTGATTAGCCTGATGTAGATAACAGATTAATGTTTTGAATAAAAGGTTTATTTTTCGAACAGCTAGAGGACATCATGTGAATGGAACATATTACATTTTCCCCTTTCTGTTTACAAGGAAACAAGTGATAACGACAATTTCTGCTAATGTTTATCTCGATTATCATAATATAGATAGAAGAATAAAGGTTTTTAACAACAATTTGTTACAGTGTAACAGTCATGGAGTAGCCCACATCAGAATTTTCTACTTTCTTTATACGTACTATGTATAGAGAAGGTATTGCATTGTACCCAAAAATTCGATACCGAGATTTCACCGAAAATACATGTTTTGAGACCACCTGAATCCAAAAAAAACATTTTTAGAACAACGTCCGTGTGTGTGTCTGTGTATGTGGGCAGCATAGCTCAAAAACGAAAAGACCATTAAATACCAAACTTGGTAATTAAGTTCAGTATCTTCCAAGGTTGCGACACGAAGATTTTCAAGAAAATCCCCCTACCCCCAACTACCCTTTCCATGGAAAAATTTTGGAAAATTTGTATTTTCTAAAAAATGCTGTAACAATTTTGATAAAAATATCATACAGGGTTACTACAAAAGAAATAGACAACTTCAACTGACTGTAAAACAAAAACTATTAGAGATAGCAACCTAATTATTTTGGAGGTATGTTGAGAAACTCTCAACGTTTTGTTTGTTACTATTGGTAACGCTGTAGTGTTTTGTTTGTTGTTGCAGAAGCTGAAATGGCGGAAAATCCTGTGGAAAAGGCATATTGCGTGTTGGAATTTGCTAGAACGCAATCAGCAACTGTTGTCCAACGACATTTTAGAACACGTTACCACAAAACGCCACCGACTAGACGGTCAATCTACGACTGGTATAGAAAATTCGAGACAACGGGATGTTTGTGCAAAGGGAAGAGCTCGGGAAGACCAAGAGTTTCGGAAGAAAACGTTGAACGTGTTCGTTCTGCCTACATCAGAAGCCCACAGGAATCGACATCTGGGGCAAGCATGCAATTAAAAATTCCATAGCAAACTGTATGGAAAATCTTGCAGAAGCGACTGCACATGATGCCTTACAGATTACAGATGTTGCAGTTTCTGAGTGAAGAAGATAAGGTCATACGGCGTGACTTTTGCATCGACATGTTGCGACATGATGAAGACGATACTGGTTTTTGTGAGCGCATCATTTCATTTTTGTGGTAACGTGTTCTAAAATGTCGTTGGAGAACAGTTGCTGATTGCGTTCTAGCAAATTTCAACATGCAATATGGCTTTTCCACAGGATTTTCCGCCATTTCAGCTTCTGCAACAACAAACAAAACACTACAGCGTTACCAATAGTAACAAACAAAACTTTGAAAGTTTCTCAACATACCTCCAAAATAATTAGGTTGCTATCTCTAATAGTTTTTGTTTTACAGGCAGTTTAAGTTGTCTATTTCTTTTGTAGTAACCCTGTATAATAAAGATATATACTTGACAAATAATATATATATATATATATATATATATATATATATATATATATATATATATATCTTGAATTTTCTGGGAATAGCCTCTGAAGACTACTTTATTCCGGATGAGTTTTATGGAATTTTGTGTAACTGGTGAACCGTAAGAGATAGACAAAAACTTACCACACAAAAAAATGTAGAGCATATTAAAACACATAATTTATGTTATACACATTTTTTCTTGGAGCTGATCGCTTTTTTTTTTTTAGATATCCCTTGCTTTTTTCAGCCTTAAAAAAACTTTTCTCATGCAAGAATTTGTGAGCTCGTGTACATACAAGCAAAGGAACTTCAGTCACATAGCAACCAGCTTTTGACTATCACTTTAACCTATGGTACTCCCTTGTTTCGCTTCTACTTACAAGGAAGCAAATAATAAGACTATTTCTGCTAATGCTTCTCAATTAGCATGAAGTAAATACAAGCATAAGCTTTTTAACTACAATTTGTTGCAGAGATGTAGAGAAAGTCATGTGAATGTAACATCTGATTTTCTTAAGTCTGCTCTGGTATTTATTTAAAACACTACTCGACCATTCTGACCGAAAATGCTTCCATCAACGTATACCTTATGCTAACTTTTCAGAATTTGGAAGACTCTTGGAGCGGGGTTGACGAGGTCAAACGAACTGATAGGAATAACAAATTTCAATTCTGCTTATCAGGTTGTCCAGTACAATGTGCATGATAACAAGAACGTGTATCTGACATGTATCAATATTTCCGAATTGTTTGACCGCTCGGTTAGATATGAAATTTTGATGCGCACATTGAAAACTTTCAAAAGATAAGTAAGACCTGACATATCAGTTACAAATGTTGATGCATCTAATCTTGTCACCAGTTTGTAGCGGCAAAAAAAAAAAAAAAAAAAAAAAAAAAAAAAAAAAAAAAAAAAAAATTCTGATGTGTTTCATTCACATGACTTTCTCTACATGTCTGCAACAAATTATTGTTAAAACTCTTATGTTTCTATTTATTTCATGCTAATCGAGAAAAAAACTAGAAGAAATAGTCTTATTACTTGCTTAATTGTAAGTAGAAGCGAAATAAGGGACAACCATAGGTTAAACTGATACTCAAAAGCTGGCTGCTATGTGACTGAAGTTCATTTGTTTTTATGGACAGGAGTTGACAAACGCCTGTGTGAGAAAAGTATGTTTTTCAAAGCTGACACCACTATCAAAGAATATCTCAAAAACGATCAACTCCACGAAAAAAATGTATATTACATAAATTGTGCGTTTTAACGTGCCCAACATTTTTTGTGTGGTAAGTTTTTGTCCATTTCTTACGGTTAAGCAATTATCCAAAATCCGTGGAATTCAACCAGAATAAAATAGACTTCAGAGGCTGTTCCCAGAAAATTCAATATATACTTTTTATTTGGGAGGTAAATAGCTTTAATATACGAAATTTTAATCGAAATCGTTAGAGCCATTTTGAGAAAATCAACATGAAGAGCATAGAAGCCCAAGCTTTTTAACAATAATTTATTGCAGAGATGTAAGAGACAGACAAAAACGTACCAACCAAAAATGTAGATGACGTTAAAATACACAATTTATATCATGTGTTTTTTTTTCGAGAGATTGACCATTTCTCAAATATTCTTTGTTATTTGTTTCAGATTTAAGTGTTAAAAACTTTTCTCACACAAAAAGTTATAAACTCCTGGCCCTGCATAGAAACGGATTTTAACCGCATGGCAACCAGCTTTCAAGGATTCTTGATAGTGTCAGAGGAGCAATTTCCATTCAGAATTTCAATATCATATGTGTTAGTGTTTCTTGAAAGCTATGCAGTCTATCGTAATGAACCTTTTACCACTTATATACCAGGCGTTTTTGATTCAGAAACCATAATCAAATCATAAATAAAGTGAATCATTACTTTCTCTATACGTGCTATGTATATAGTGTATAGATAAGGTATTGCACTCCAGCAAAAAAAACTCGATACCGAGATTTCACCGGAAATATATGTTTTAGGGTCCCCTATATCCAAAAAAAGTATTTTCAGAAAAAGGTCTGTGTGTCTGTGAACACGATAACTCAAAAACGAAAAGTCGGTAAAATACCAAACTCGGTATTTAAGTTTAGTATCTTCCAGGTATGCGACACGAAGATTTTGAGAGAAATCCCCCCACCCCAAACTACCCTTTATATGGAACGTTTTTCGAAAATTTTGATTTTCTAAAAAATGGCTCTAACGATTTTGATTAAAATATCGCATATTAAAGATATTTACATGAAAAATAAAATGTATACTTGGAATTTTCTGGGAATAACCTCTGAAGAATACTTGTTTTTGAGATATTCCTTTTTTTTTCAGCTATAAAGACTTTTCTCATACAGGACTTTGTGAACTCTTGTCCATACAAACAAAGGAACTTCAGTCGCAGAGCAACCAACTTTTGACTATCACTTTAACTTACGGTACCCCCTTATTTCGCTTCTACTAACAAGGAAGCAAGTAATAAGACTGTTTCTGCTAATTTTTGCTCCATTAGATGAAGTAAATAGAATCATTTGTTGCAGTGATATAGAGAAAGTCATGTGAATGGATCACATCAGACTTTTTTTTGCTCTATTGTTATTCAAATAAACACAAAATGTTCAAAAATGTTCATATATTTTCTTCCTCAGGTGCACTTTTCTCCTAAATAGTTAAACTGACACATTTCAAACTTTGTAATCACTTTATAAGCATTCTTTTCAACATAACTGGTGAACCATTAAGACATTTCAATCAATAATAGCAATTTAAAAAGTAAATAATGTACTTTGTATTTTTTTAATTGTTTATATACGAAAATATTTCTTTGAGGAATTTCATGAAAGTGTAACGTATAAAGCTTTAAGGGATTGTTTAGAACAGTAAATTCACATATACATTAAAAAACTCAAATATCTATCTGTTATAGTTTTCTAGAAAAGTGTACCTAAAAGGAAAATGTGTCACAATTTGGGGGTTATTGGAATATCAATAGAGCAAATATTATTAACTTTATTTATGATTTGATTATGGTTTTTGAACCAGAAGAAGTGGATATATAAGTGGTAAATGTTTCATTATGTCAGACTGCATAGCTTTTAACAAACACTAACATATATTGTGTTGAAATTCTACATGGACATTGCCACTCTGATACTACCAAGTGTCCTTAAAAGATTTATCTATCACTTTAGCCTTGTGTATTCTCTCATTATCCTTCTACTTACAAGGAAGTAAGTAATTAAGGCAATTTCTGCTGATGTTTATCTCGATTAACATGAAGTAGATGGAAGAATAAGCTTATTAACAATATTCTGTTACAGAGAACAAATCAGATTTTTTTATGTCAGACCACAGTAGGAGAAGATGAGATGCGAGAAATTACAGAGAGCAGCTGGAATCAGACTGCGGCAGGGAGCCATCGTGAAGAGTCCCAAATAGTCTATTCACGTTGACTCCCTGCAAAAAGTTTGAAAATTTTCCATGTAAAGGGTAATTTGGGGTGGGAGCTTTTCCATAAAATCTTCTTGCCACATCCTTTGTGGCAAACTTCATATAGCCAAGGTTGCGTGTTCAAACCCGGCGGAGGTCGATGGATTTTTCAGGCGTAAAAATCCTTAGCATGGCTTCCTTCGGAAGGGAAGTAAAGCCCTTGGTCCCGTGACGTAGATTTACGGCACGTAAAAGAACCTCAAGATGCCTCTGAGCAAAATTAAGCGGTCTTTCACGCCCAATTTAGAATGGGACGCTGAGAATCGCAGCATAGCGTCCATAAACAAAAAACGTAATTTCATTTTTTACCAATTTTCTTATGATACCGACTTTTCGTTTTTGAGTTATCGTGTTCACGGACACACACACGATGAAATCTCGGTATCGAATTTTTAGTTGGAATGCAATACATTTTCTATACACTATAAACATAGTAAAAATCTTATGTGTACCGTTCACATGACTTTCTCTATATTAATGCAACAAATTATTCTTAAAAAGCTTATACTTCTATTTGCTTTATGCTAATCAGTAAAACATTAGCAGAAACAGCCATATTACGTGCTTCCTTGTAAGTAGAGATGAAATAAGGGAGTACCTTAGGTTAAAGTGATAATCAAAAGCTGGTTGCTATGTCACTGAAGTTCCTTTCTTTGTATGGACGGCAGTTGACAAATTTCTGTATGAAAAATGTATGTTTTTCATAGCAGAAACCAAAAATAAGGAATGTCACAAAAAACGACGAACTCCACGAAAAAAATGTATATAACATAAATTGTGTGTTTTAACGTGCTCTGCATGTTTTGTGGAGTAAGTTTTTGTCCATCCCTTATGGTTTAACGGTTATTCAAAGTTCAGTCCAATTCATCCAGAATACATTACTCTTCAGAGGCTATTCCCAGAAAATTCAATATATACATTTTATTTGTCAGGTAAATGTCTTTAATATACGAAGTTTTAATCAAAATCGTTATAGCAATTTTTGAGAAAATCAAAATTTTCGAAAAAAGTTCCATGTAAAGGTTAGTTGGGTTTGGGGATATTTCTCAAAATCTTCGTGTTGCATCCCTGGAAGATACTAAACTTAAATGCCAAGCTTGGTATTTTACCTACTTTTCGTTTTTGAGTTATCGTGTTCACAGACACACGGACACACACACACACACACCCAACGGACCTTTTTCCGAAAATGCTTTCTTTAGATAAAGGGGACCCTAAAACATATATTTCAGGTGAAATCTCGGTATCGAATTTTTGGTGGAGTGCAATACCTTCTCTATACACTATGTACATAGTTCGTGTGGAGAAAGTAAAAAAGCTTAATCACTGACTGAGGTGCGGAGTACCATACTTCCCCACTAAACTACGTACACCACAAAGTAGGGTAGACTGTGTACAAGTCTAAACATATTTTTTCTAGCATATCGCTATTTACCTTGGATGCAGAGGTTCTCAAAGCCACTGGAATTCTCTAGTGGTGTTATAAACGCAGATGTACTCGAGTATCCGATACTAGCATTTTGCGCTTCTGTTGCCTTTCAAGTTACGTTTACTCTGCAGGTTCTCCAGATTTTCACGTTACAATAACACCCTTAGAGGTTTGCTGAGGAGCGTAAACAGGACAGAAATATCTCATTTCTTCAGAGATCTGAGTTGAGAAATGTAGGAATATAGAACAAAGTCTTATGTGTTCCATTAACATGGCCTTTTCTACCTATACTGCAAAAACTATAAGTATTTTTGGAAATGAGGAAATACACTAAGCTGAAAAGATAGTCATTTCTTGCTGATGGTCGCTAAGGTATGGCCAGGAGTAAAACAAAAGAAAAACGAATGATAACTTCCCGTATAAGAACATTCCAAGTTTTGAGAAACTAGGAGTTTTTGGGAAATTGTTAACAAGAATAAAAAAAAATAATGTGTTCCATTAACCTGACTTTTTCTAGCTATTCCGAAAAAAAACTAAAAAAACTTTTATTCAAGAAGACCACACCGTGACAGAGTGGTTAGACTAGTCACCTCTCACCTAGACGGCCCGGGTTCGATCCCAAGCGACCGTATGTGAGATTTGTGGTGGACAAAGTGGCGCAGGGGCGGGTTTTCACCGGGTTCTCCGGTTCTCACATTCAGCCGGGTCTCCATCTTCATATATCATCACTCTCATCGCCTGCGGTGCCATAGCGGGAGTTAAACACTACCAAAAATAAATCTCTACCTATACTGCTATTCCTATAAAAGAAGTATTTTATTACCTCTAATCGAGATAAACCTTAGAAGAAATTACTTTATTATTGATATCTTTTAAAGGGAGGGGAATGAGAGAATACACTAGGCTAAGGCGATAGTCACAACTTGGTGATCTAAGGTATGACCAGGAGTAAAACAAAAGAAAAACGAGTGATAACTTCCCGTATAAGAACATTTCAAATTTTCAAAAACTAGGAGTATTTCAGAAATTGTTAACAAGAATAAAAAAATGTGACGTGTTCCATTCATATGACCGTCTCTACCTATATTAGAAAAGCTATTCCTATAAAATAAGTATTTTATTACCTCTAAACGAAACAAGCATTAGCTGAAATGAATCTATTACTTGTTACCTGTTATATTGTTGTATTAATACCTATTCCATGAATATTACATTTTGGAAGATGAAATTATGATTTTTATTAAATAAAAATATACCTTGTAAAAGGAAGGAAAATGAGGGAATAAACTGAGCTAAAAGGATAGTCACATCTTGCTGATAGTCGCTAAGATTTGGATAGGTGCAAAAGAAAATAAAAACGAATGATAGCTTCCCGTATAAGAACATTTAAAGTTTTGAGAAACTAGGTGTTCTTCGGAAATTGTTCACTCTAATAAAAAATTCCGAGGTCTATTCACATGACCTTCTCTAGCTATTCCGCAAAAAAGTAAATAAATAAAACTTTTATTCAAGAAGACCACGCCTTGACAGAGTGGTTAGACTAGTCGCCTCTCACCTAGACGGGCCGGGTTTGATCCCAAGCGACCGCATGTGAGATTTGTAGCGGACAAAGCGGCGCAGTGACGGGTTTTCTCCGGTTTCCCCCTCTATCGCATTCCACCGGTGGTCCATCTTCAATCCATGTATCACAGTGTCACCGACTGCGGTGCCAGAGCAGTAAAAGCGGGGAATAAACACCATCACATGTTACTCTTTTATCTACACCGTGCTAATCAAGATAAAACATCAGCAAGGTTAGGTTTGTTTTTCTTTTTTTGTAGTTTAACGTCCTTTAACCTGGTTTGGTCATATCGGACGATGAATGCAATTGATGATATGATGCTCAAATGATCTCGGGGTCCATGGAGCTTAAAGTTACTCGACATTCGTCTTCTCAGGATAAGGGAAAACCCCGAAAAAAAACTTACTCACGACCTTTTGAACGTGAAGCAGACATGCTACCACCACGCTACCCAGGCGGGCTGGTTAGGTTTATTACCTGCTGTCTTATAAGTAGAATGGAAAAAATCTGATGTGTTACATTCACATGACTTTCTCTACATCTCTGCAACAAATTGTACTTAAAAAGCTTATCCTTATATTTACTTCATGCTAATCGAGAAAAATTAGCAGAAATAGTCTTATTACTTGCTTCCTTGTAAGTAGAAGCGAAATAAGGGAGTACCATAGATTAAAGTCATAGTCAAAAACTGGTTGCTCTGTGACTGAACTTCCTTTGTTTGTATTGGCAGGAGTTAACAAATTCCTGTATGAGAAAAGTATGTTTCTCAAAGCAGAAACGAAAAACCAAGAATATCTTAAACATGATCAACTCCACGAAAAAATGAATATGACATACATTGTGAGTTTAAACGTGCTTTACATTTTTCATGTTGTAAATTTCTGTCCATCTCTTACGGTTTAGCAGTTATGCACAATTCCGTAAAATTCGTCCGGAATAAAGTAGTCTTCAGATGCCATTCGCAGAAAACTCAAGATATACATTTTATTTGTCAGATGTATATCTTTAAAATACGATATTTCAATCAAAATCGTTTGAGCCATTTTTAAGAAAATCAAAATTTTCGAAAAATGTTTCCATGTGAAGGGTGGTTGGGGGTGGGGGAACTTT
This sequence comes from Hymenopus coronatus, assembly GCA_030762935.1. Classification (NCBI taxonomy): domain Eukaryota; kingdom Metazoa; phylum Arthropoda; class Insecta; order Mantodea; family Hymenopodidae; genus Hymenopus; species Hymenopus coronatus. The sequence continues at coordinate 54,230,903 of CM060889.1, read as the reverse complement.
CTTGAAAATCTTCGTGTCGCATCCTTGAGAAATACCAAACTTAAATACCAAGTTTGGGCTTTAACGGTCTTTTCGTTTTTGAGCTATGCTGCCCATAGCCACAGAGACACACGTACACACATGGACATTTTTCTAAAAATGCTTTTTTGGATTCAGGGAGTCTCAAAACATGTATTTCCGGTGAAATCTCGATATCGAATTTTTGGTTAGAATACAATACCTTTTCTATACACTAGATACATAGTTCGTATAGAGGAAATAGAAATGTATCGTAAATGTAAATTGTGAACTTTAAAGAGATCTACATTTTTGTTTAGTAAGATTTTGTTTATCTCTTCCGGTTTACCAGTTATCCAGAGTAAAAATGACTTCAGACAATATTCCCATACATTCAAAATATATGTTTCATGTGTCATGAGAATATTTTAACCTGTGGTGTTTTAATCATCATAGCTTTAAGGCATTTTAGATAAAACCAAAATTTTAGAAAAAGGTTCCGTGTAAAGTGAAGCTTAAATCTTCGTGTCGCATCCTTGGAAGATGCTTAACTTAAACTCCAAGTTTGGTTTTTGACGAACTTTTCGCTTTTGACTTATGCTACTCACTAACACACAAATACAAACTTATATTTTTCTAAAAATGCACTTTTGCTTTTCCCACACGTATTATATACATAGTGCACAGAGCAGGTATTATACTCCACCCAAAAATTGGATGTCGAAATTTCTCCGGAGATATAGGTATGTTTTCAGGTCCCCCGAGTCCGCAAAAGTAATTTTAAGAAAAAGGTCCGAGCAGTGACACACTGTGTGTGTTCTGTGAAGCGCGTAGCTCAAAAACGAAAAGTCTGTAAAATTCCGTATCCTTCCAAAGATGCGACACGAAGATTTACAACTACCCTTTACACAGAAAATTTTTCGAAATCTTGGTTTTAACAAAAATGATACAACGGTTTTTATTAAAATGCCGCATACGAAAGGATATCCATATCACAAATAAAATGTATATTTTAAATTTTCGAGAATAGTCTACAAATTGATCTTTATTAGCTATGCTGTTCACAGACAGACACACACACTGACCTTTTTTAATTCCCCTACACGTACTATATACATAGGGTATAGCGAAGGTATTGTATTCCACACAAAAATTCCATACCGAGATTTCACTGGAAATACATATTTTGGGACCCCATGAAACCAGAAAAAAATATTTTTGGAAAAATGTCCGTGTGAGTGTGCGTGCATGTGTGTGCAGCATTGCTAAAAAACGAAAAGACCGTTAAATACCAAACTTGGTATTTAATTTTAGTATTTTGCAAGGATGCGACATGAGGATTTTCAAGAAAATCCCCCCAACCCCAACTAACCTTTACATGGAACTTTTTTCGAAAATTTTGATTTTCTCAAAAATTGCTCAAACAATTTTGATTAAAATATCGTATATTAAAGACGTTTACCCCACAAATAAAATGCATATATTGAATTTTCTGGGAATAGCCTCTGAAGACTACTTTACCCTGGATGCATATTAAGGAATTTTTAATAGCTGCTAAACCGTAAGAGATGGACAAAATCTTACCGCACAAAAATGTAGAGCACATTAAAGGACACAATTTATGTCATACCCATTTTTTTCGTGGAGTTGGTCGTTTTTTAATTATTCCCTGTTTTTGATTTCATCTTTAAAAAAATTTACTTTTCTCGTACACTAATTTGTCAACTTCGATCCACCAAAACAAAGAAACCTTAGTCACATAGCAACCAACTTTTATCTATCACTTTAACTTATGGTACTCCCTTATTTCGCTTCTACTTACAAGGAAGCAAGTAATAAGACTGTTTCTGCTAATTTTTTTTTTCGATTAGAATGAAATAAATGGAAGCATAAGCATTTTAACAATAATTTTTTAATCAGGGGGTTCCGACACATATATTTCCTGTGAAATTTGTGTATAAAATTTTCGGGTGAATACAATATCTTCTCTATCCATTGTAAACGTTGTACGTATATTCTAGAGAAAGTAAGAACTCATATTTGCTGGAATATTGTTCAGAAGAATAGGAAGAGAATGTGGGGATTCGTATAAGCTTTTCTTTCAATGAGAATAATTCAATTTTGGAATCCACTTTCACAGCTGAGATGTTCTGACATATCAGTGAAAGTTAGCGGAAGCAAAAAGCGATAACTTCACGGCACCCAGTAATATTTTGACAGAAAGTTGTGTTTGAAATCTTATCTCTACTTGTTGGTTATAGCAGAGTTTGAAAGTGACTTGGGACAAGTTGTGGATTCGCTGCCAGAAAGCCTGGAGCCAAGAAGGATCCAACAGGCAAACAAAATCATTGTAGCAAGTTTATACAAGAGAACTGGTATTCAAGTCTCACGGGCTGGTCCTGTGCCCGCAGCTGTAAACTTAACTGCTACTTCCGTCTGTCTGTCCAGCTCGGGCGATAATCCCATTACGTATCTGTAATTTCGAGAATTATATAAAACACTGCAATATTTAAGGATTCCCACATAGGAGGTTCCTTAATTCCTTAGAAAATCCAAGAAATTTCACTCGTAGCATCTAAAAAACCCTATGTGATCCATTCACATGACTTTCTCTACATTTTTGCAACAAATTATTGTTAAAAAGCTTATGCTTCTACTTACTTCCTGCTAATCGAGCAAAATTAGCAGAAATAGTCTTATTTCTTGCTTCCTTGTAAGTAGAAGCGAAATAAGGGAGTATCATAGGTTAAAGTGATAGTCAAAAGCTGGTTGCTATGTGACTGAAGTTCCTTTGTTTGTATGCACATGAGTTCACTTAGTTCAGTATTAGAAAAATATAAGTTTTTATAGCTTAAACCAAAAACAAGGAATATCTAAAAAACGATCAAACCCAGGAAATATATATATATATATAAATTAAAGTGTGTGCTTTAACGTGCTCTACATTTTTTGTGTGGTAAGTTTTTGACCACCTCTTATAGTTAAGCAGAATTCCGTAAAATTCATCCAGAATAAAGTAGTCTTCAGAGGCTATTCCTAGAAAATTCAAGATATGCATTTTATTTTTGAGGTAAATATCTTTAATACAGGATATTTTAATCAAAATCGTTAACCATTTTTAAGAATATCAAAACATTTTGAAAAAAGTACATGTAAAGGGTAGCTGGAGTGGGGGGATTTTTTTTTTTTTTTCTTTTTAAATCTTCGTGTCTCATCCTTGGAACATACGAAACCTAAACACCAAGTTTGGTATTCAACGGTCTTTTCGTTTTTGAGCTATGCTGTCCACAGACACACACACATGGACCTTTGTGTAAAAATGTTTCTTTTTGTATTCAGGGGGTAAACGTGTATTTCCGGTGAAATCTCGGTATCGGGTATCGGTGGAATACAATACTTCCTCTATACACTATGTATATATTACGTGTAGAGAAAGTAAAAATTTGTACGAGGGCCGTTTGTTTTCAACCTCCGATAGACTATAAATAAAATATAAGTTCATAGAAAACAATAATTTTATTACTAAAAGTTTTGTACACTTATGCTTACTTTTCAACATAATCACCGAAAAGATTGAGACCTTTATCGTACCTGTGCACAAGCTTTGCAATACCCGCTTCAAAAAATGTTGTCACTAATGATTTCAAATGAGCATTGACGTTGTTTTGAAGATCTTCGTACTTTACGACGTTTGCGGAGAGCAATGCTGACTTCAGGAATTGAGTTGATCCATGACAACGCTCGTCCACACACTGCTGGCACAACCCATCAATGGGACATTTTCGATCATCTGCCGTACAGTCCTCACCTGTCACCCAGCGACGTTCACCTTTTCTGTGAACTGAAGACGTGGCTAGGAGGGCAGCGCTTTCAAACCAACGAAGATCTTCAAAACAACGTCAATGCTCATTTGAATTCATTGGTGGCAACATTTTTTGAAGCGGGTATTGCAAATTTTGTGCCCAGGTACGATAAATGTCTCAATGTCCCAAACTTAGTATTCAAGTTTGGTATCTTCCAAATATGCGACACAAACATTTTCAAGAAAATCCCCCCACCTCCAACTACCCTTTACATGGAACTTTTTTAGAAAGTTTTGATTTTCTCAAAAATGGCTCTAACGATTCTGGCTAAATGTTGTATATTAATAATACTTGCATGATAAATAAAATGTATATCCTAAATTTTCTGGGATAGCCTCTGAAAAATAATTGATTCTGGATGAATTTTATGAAATTTTGCATAACTGCTACCAAAGAGAAAATGTAGAGCATATTGAAACACACAATTTATCTTATGTACATTTTTTTGTCGTGGAGTTGATCGCATTTAAGATATGCTCTTCTTTGAGCGAAAATTCATTTTTAGGGGGGGGGAGGAAGCGCCTTTTGTTTAATTTTACTTAATTCATCCCTTTTCTCATACAGGATTTTCTCAACTCGTGCCCACACAAACAAAGGAACTTCAGTCACATAGCAACCAGCTTTTGACTATCACTTTAACCTATGGTACTCCCTAATTTCGCTTCTACTTACAACGAAGCAAGTAATAATAATATTTTGCAAATTTTATCTCGATTAAATGAAGTAAATAGAAGCTAGAGCTTTTCAACAATAATTTGTTGCAGAGATGTAGAAAAAGTCATGTGAATGGAATACCATTTTTACTTTCTCTATATGTTATATGTACATAGTGTATAGAGAAGGTATTGCACTCCACCAAGAAACTCGATACCGAGATTCCACCGGAAATATGTGTTTTAGACTCCCCTGTATCCAAAAAAAAAAAGTATTTTCAGATAAAGGTCCGTGTGTGTCCGTGTGTCTGTAAACACAATAACTCAAAAACGAAAAATCGGTAAAATACCAAACTTGGTATTTTAGTTTAGTATCTCTCAGGGATGCGACACGAAGATTTTGAGAAAAATTCCCTCACCCCAAACTACGCTTTACATTGAAATTTTTTCGAAAATTCTGATTTTCTAAAAAATGGCTCTAACGATTTTGATTAAAATATCGTATAGTAAAGTTATTTACCTGACAAATAAAATGTATATTTTGAATTTTCTGGGAATAGCCTCTGAAGACTACTTTATTCTGGGTCAATTTTACGGAATTTTGCATAACTGCTAAACCGTAAGAGATGGAGAAACACTTAACACACAACAAATTTAGAGCACTTTAAAACACATCATATATGTTATGTACATTATTTTCGTGGAGATGATTGTTGTTGAGATATTCCTTGTTTTTGGTTTCAGCTATAAAAAACATACTTTTCTCATACAGGACTTTGTGAACTGGTATCCATACAAACAAAGGAACTTCAGTCACATAGCAGCCAGCCTTTGACCATCACTTTAACTTATGGTACTTCCTTATTTCTCTTCTACTTACAAGGAAGCAAATAATAAAACTATTTCTGCTAATTTTTTCTCGATTAGGAGAAAGTAAATAGAAGTATAAGCTTTTTAAAAATAATTTATTGCAGAGATATAGAGAAAGTCATGTGAATGGAACACATCAGATTTTTTTTCCTGGAGTTGACCAGTTTTAACATATTCCTTGTTATTTATTTCAGTTTTAAAATACTTATACTTTTCTCACACAGGAATTTGTCAACTCCTGTCCATACAAACAAAGGAACATCAGTCACAAAGCAAATAACTTTTGGCCATCATTTTAACCTATTCTAATCTCTTATTTCGCTTCTACTTATAAGAAAGCAAGTAGTGAGGCTATTTCTACTAATTTTTTCTCGACGAGTATGAAGTATAATTAATCATAAGCTTCAGATTTTTTCCCCGACAGATTCTAACGAAGCGTGCAGCATCCATTTTGTGTGCGGCGATTGGCAGAAAGATTCGGAACCAAACATCGTAATAAAGACGTTATTACACCACAAGCTCTTGCTCTGCGGAAATTATAACATTCTTTTCCAAGTTGGAGGAGGGAGAAAAGAGAATCCCAAACTTGATTAAAGCTCAGCATTAAAAGTTCAACTTTGTAGCGTAATGAAATTCCTGGAAAACTTTCCACCACAATTTATTACACTCATTCTTCAACGCAGTCCTTCGCTCAACAACGTTTTCAAATTTTCACCGAAATATTATTTTGCTCCCTTGCGTATTTCTAAACGTTTTCACGGTAATTACTCTGTATGTATGTATATATGTATATATAGGTTTAGGTATAGGTGGGTAGGTGGGTGGGTGGGTGGGTGGGTCGGTGGGTAGGTAGGTAGGTATGTATGTGTGTGTATGTATGTATGTATGTATGTATGTGTGTGTGTGTGTATGTATGTATGTATGTATGTGTGTGTGTGTATGTATGTATGTGTGTGTGTATGTATGTATGTATGTATGTGTGTGTGTGTATGTATGTATGTGTGTGTGTATGTATGTATGTATGTATGTATGTGTGTGTATGTATGTATGTATGTATGTATGTATGTGTGTGTATGTATGTATGTATGTATGTGTGTGTATGTATGTATGTGTGTGTGTGTATGTATGTATGTATGTATGTGTGTGTGTGTATGTATGTATGTATGTGTGTGTATGTATGTATGTATGTATGTGTGTGTGTGTGTATGTATGTATGTATGTGTGTGTATGTATGTATGTATGTATGTGTGTGTGTGTGTATGTATGTATGTATGTATGTATGTATGTGTGTGTATGTATGTATGTATGTATGTATGTGTGTGTGTATGTATGTATGTATGTATGTATGTATGTATGTATGTGTGTGTGTATGTATGTATGTATGTATGTGTGTGTATGTATGTATGTATGTATGTATGTGTGTGTGTGTATGTATGTATGTATGTATGTATGTATGTGTGTGTGTATGTATGTATGTATGTATGTATGTATGTATGTATGTATGTATGTATGTATGTATGTATGTATGTATGTATGTATGTATGTATGTATGTATGTATGTATGTATGTATGTATGTATGTATGTGTCACATAGTCTAAATAATAAGTAAATGATATAGGTATAGATTTTGCTCAATTCTTTTTACTTTCTCTACAGGTACTATGTACATAGTGTATAGAGAAAGCATTGCACTCCACCTAAGAATTCGATATTGAGATTTCACCAGAAATACATGTTTTGGGCCCCCCTGAATCCAAAAAAAAAAAAAAAAACATTATTTTAGGAGAAACGTCCGCGCATATGTCTGTCGATAGCATAAATCTAAACGAAAAGTCCGTTAAATACCAAACATGGTATTTAAGTTTCTTCCACAGATAAGACACGAAGCTTTTCAGGTAAAACCTTCCAGCCCCAACTACTCTATATGTAAAAAGTTTCCAAAATTTTGATTTTCTCAAAAATTGCCATAACGATTTCGATTAAAATATCGTATATTAAAGGTATTTACCTGAAAAATAAAATATATATCTTGAATTTTCGGGAATAGCCTAGGAAGACTATTTTATTTTGGATGAATTTTACGGAATGTTGTATATCTAGCAAACCGTAAGGGATAAACAAAAACTTACCTCACAAAAAATTTAGAGCTCGTTAAAACACACAAGCTATATTATATAACTGTTTTTCGTGCAGTAGATCATTTTTGGCACATTCCTTGTTTTTGATTTCAGCTTTAAAAAACTTATACTTCTCTGGTACAGCAATTTGTCAACTCCTCCATACAAACAAAGGAACTTCAGTCACATAGCAAGCAGCTTTCGGCTATCACTTTAATCTATGGTACTCCCTTATTTCGCTTCTACTTACATGGAAGCAAGTAATAAGACTATTTCTACTAATTTTTCTCGATGAACATGAAATATATAGATGCAGAAGTTTTTTAACAATAATTTATTGCAGATGTTTAGAGAAAGTCATGTGAATGGATCACATCAGATGTTTTACATTGTTTTGTATAGGAATAAGAAGGAACCATGCTTCGAATTAATAACAATTTCGAATTAAAAACCTTCGAATTAAGGACCTTCGAATTAAGAACCTTCGAATTAATCAAGTTCGATTGTACCATCTTTTGCCAGTTTTCGGATAAAAATCCAAACAATTCGGAGACTAGTATGGGAGAGTGATTTTCTTGTTGACTGTACTCACAGCTATACATCATCATTCTCACGTCAGAAGAGCCGCGGGTGATAGAATCCATGACACGGTCCATAATAATGTACATGTACCGCATCGCTAGCTTGTTATTGATGTGACAGCTTCGGCGAGTAAGTTCTTTGTCAAATTGTTTCACAGTGCTGCCCTCTGCAGCCAGTCTGCCGAAAACTTCAGTTTAGCATCACTGCTCTCAATGAAGTCAAAGTGAACGCTTTCTACTACAACTATTGATTACTCGCTGATCATATTCAAAAACTACAAACTCTTTCTAAAACAAAGTATACAAAACCATCCCTATCGTTATTAGAGGGTAAAAACTATTCTAAGGAAGGCTTACCTCGAATTAATCGATATTGATTTTTACTTTCTCTAGCCCCGTATATACTATGTACGTAGTGCACAGAGAATATATTGTAATGCTACCAAAATTTCGATACCGAGATTTCAACGGAAATACATGCTATGGGTCCTATTGAATAAAATAAGGCATTTTGAGAAAAACGTCCGTACATAACTCAAAAACGAAAAGTCCGTTAAATACCAAACTTGGTATTTAAGTTAAGTATCTTCCAAGAATACGACACGAAAATTTTTAAGAAAATCTCCCCAACCTCAACTACGCTTTTCATGGATTTTTTTTTTCGGAAAGTTATATTTTCTCAAAAATAATCACGTTAACTTATAGTACTCCCTTATTTCACTTCTACTTATAAGGAAGCAATTAATAAGCCTGTTTAGCTAATATTTCTCAATTAGCTATGAATTAAGTAGAAGAATAACCTTTTTAAGCTTTTTAATTTGCTTCAGAGTTATAGAGAAAGTCATATAAATGGAACACTTGAGATTGTTTAACTATAAAATGCGCGCGCATGTGTACACATTTAAATTCTTCTCTGGAAATCCCAAAATGTAATCAGGTCATGTATTCACTTCACAGATTGTAAAAGAATTTGAACAAAAGAAAGTAAGTTTTAAAACGGTTTGGAATCAGTCTAGCGGAAGCGTTAATATCAGAGAATCAAATGATAATCTACTCGGATTGCGAAATCCTACAGAGCGTAAAATTGCAGGATTTCTTCCTTCTTGGCGACCGAATGGTTATTTCCGATAATTCTCCGTTTTTTTTTCTTTCTACTATATGGATTCTGTGCACATTTGTTTAAATGCTTTAATCGGTGCTGAAAATAGAGAATAAGATTGAAAAAGTCAATGTCATAATTGAGACTTGAACCTCGGATTTTCTATGATAGTTAATATAGAAATAGAAAGATTAGATAGGTATAGAGTTATAGATAGAGATAGAAGATATAGATATATAGGTGTAGAAAGACAGATGTGGAGGTATACATAGATGGATACATATAGATGAATAGCTGTATAGATTGATATAGATGGACGGATGGATGGATGTTAGACAGGTAGACAGACAGGTAGATAGCTAGATAAAATAGACAACCAAATAGGTAAGATATACTTAATGTCTGTTGCGTTACACGGAAAGTCGATAGAGCCATTTTTGAGAAAATCAAAATTTTCGAAAACAGTTCCATGTAAGGGGTAGTTGGGGGTGGGGATTTTCTTGTTTGGTATTTAACGGTATTTTCGTTTTTTTAGCTATGCTGTACACAGACACACACACGCACGCACACACGGACCTTTTTCCAAAACTGCTTTTTTTGGATTAAGGTGTCCCAAAACGTGTATTTCCGGTGAAATCTCTGTATCGAATTTTTGGGTGGAATACAATATCTTCTCTATGTACATAGTACGTGTAGAGAAAGTAAAAATGAATTTTGAGAAAAAGGTCCGTGCATAACTCAAAAACGCAAAGTCCGTTGTGTAGATAAACTCGTCATAACCATACATTAATTAAATAAATCACATAAACTTTAAAATGTTTTGTCTTGTAAAAATCAACGTAGTGATTTTGCACATGTCATCTATTTTAATAATAAACAGGAAAAGTCAAAAACGAGGATGGTATTGAAAGAAGAATTACCTTTTGTAAGAAGTTTGTAAAGTAGCTAGAGAAAGTCATGTGAGTGTAAACACATCAGATTTTTTTCGTGAGATTGGCGGTTTTTTTTATATTAATTCGTATTAGCTTAGCAAAATTGCAACCAGTTTTTGACTATCTCTTCAAGTTATGCTACTCCCGTATTTCGTTTCTACTTACAAGGAAAAAAGTAAGAAGACTATTTCTGGTTTTTTTTTTTTTTTTCTCGATTAGCATTAAGTAAACACAGGCATAGGCTTGTTAACAATAATTTGTTTCAGAGATGTAGGGAAAGTCATGTGAATGGAACAGCATCAGATTTTTCATATAATTATGTCATTTCAGGTTGTGTAACGGCGTTAATATACAGTAGTGCAATGTTTGCTAAAACTCAGCTTGCATCCGTTTTTTGTACTACGAGGGATATTCAATAAGTAATGTCAATAAATAATGCCTCCTATTTTTACTTTCTCTACACGTACTCTGTACATAGTGTGTAGAGAAGGTATTGCACTCTACCCAAAGCTCTATACCGAGATTTCACCGCAAATATATGTTTTGAGACCCCCTTAATCCAAAAAAAAAAAAGCATTTTTATGAAAATATCCATCTGTGTGTCTGTCTGTCTGTGTGTATTTAACTTTGTTATCTTACAAAGATGCGACACAAAGATTTTCAAGAAAATCCCTCACCCCCAACTACCCTTTACATGGAACAGTTTTCAAAAATTTTTATTTTCTAAAAAATGGCTCTAACAATTTTGATTAAAATATCGTATATCAAAGCTAATTACTTGACAAATAATATGTATATCTTGAATTTTCTGAGAATAGCCTCTGAAGACTACTTTATTCAGGATCAATTTTACGGAATTTTGTATAACTCCTAAACCGTAATATATGGACAAAAGCTTAGCACAAAAAAAATGTAGAGCACTTTAAAACACACAATTAATGTTATACACATTTTTTCTTGGAGTTGATCGGTTATTAGATATTCCTTGATTTTGGTTTCAGCTTTGAAAAACTTATACTTTTCTCATACAGGAATTTGTCAACTCTATAGAAACAAAGGCGCTTCAGTCACATAGCACTTACTTACACTTTAACCTATGGTACTCCCTTATTTCGCTTCTACTTACAAGGAAGCAAGCTATAAGACTATTTCTGCTAATTTTTTTCTCGATTAGCATAAAGTAAATATAAGCGTAAGCTTTTTAACAATAATGTATCGCAGGGATGATAAGAATTTTGAATACGAAATTTTCTTCAAATTTCTGGGTTCAGGGGCTCTCAAAACATGCATTTCCGTAGAAAACTCTGTGTTAAATGCCTTCTCAGCTACTATATACATTGTAAGTGAGTGCTAGAGTAAGTAAACAAATATGTGAATGCAGTAGGTCATATTTTTAAGCTGGTGACCTGGAAAGTGTTTTAAGGTACCAGAGTATCCACGCAGACCGTGGCAATCTCGGATCGGAATTCTTGTTCCATAATGCATCATTCCTTGCTCGGAACCAGACAAATGGCTTTTTCACTGCTTGAGAAATAACTGAGGTGCGAAAGGAATTGCTCATTTGCCAGCCCTACTGGGTTCCTGTAAGATCTGCTCTTGTTAAAGAGAAACGTCTCTGGTTTTGTCTATCCTGGCGCATAAATAGTGGCCCACAAGGTAGCGGAGGTGTTTGTATTTGTACTGACATTTAATTCCAACCCCTATTTCTCTAACACTTGATTGACAGAGTAAATTGCCTCGTCCAATACATGTTAAAAAGCTTATCCTTCTATTTACTTCATGCAAATTGAGAAAAAATTAGCAGAAATAGTCTTATTACTTGCTTCCTTATAAGCAAAAGTGAAGTAAGGTGTACCATTGGTTAAAGTGATCATCAAAAGCTGGTTGCTATGTGACTGATGTTCCTTTGTTTGTATGGACACGAGTTAACAAATTCCTGTATGAGAAAAGTATGTCTTTCAAACCAGTAACCAAAAAACAAGGAATATCTTAAAAACAATCAACTCCACGAAAAAAATGTATATGACATAAATTGTGTGATTTAATGTGCTCTACATTTTTGTGTGTAAGTTTTTGTCCTCCTCTTACGGTTTAGCAGTTATGCAACATTTCGTAAAAACCATTCAGTATAAAGTAGTCTTCAGAAGCTGTTCCCAGAAAATTCAAGATAAACATTTGTCAGGTAAATATCTTATACATCCGATATTTTAATTAAAAATCCTTAGAGCCTTTTTGGAGATAATCAAGATTTTCGAAAAAACCTCCATGTAAATGGTAGTTTGGGCTAAGGGGATTTTCTTGAACATCTTCCTGTTGCATCCTTAGAAGACACGAAGCTTAAATACCAAGTTTGGTATTTAATGCTCTTTTCGTTTTGAGCTATGCTGTTCAAAGACATACAAACTTACACACACACACCAAAAATGTATTTCCGGTGAAATATCGGTATCGATTTTTTGGCTTGAATACGACACCTTGTCTATACACTATGTACATACGAGGGCCGTTTTCTTTCAGCCTCCGATAGGCTATAAACAAAAGAAAAGTTCATAGAAAACTATTATTTTATTACTAAAAGTTTTGTACACTTATGGTTGCTTTTCAATATCATCACCGAAAAGATAGAGACATTTATCGTACCTGTGCACAAGCTTTGCAATACCCACTTCAAAAAATGTTGTCACCAATGATTTCAAATGAGCATTGATGTTGTTTTGAAGATCTTCGTTCTCTACGACGTTTGCGGAGAGCCATTCAAAACAAACGAAGAGGAATGCTGACTTCAGGAATTGTGTTGATCCATTACAACGCTCGTCCACACAGCCCACCGGCTCCTTGAACAGGACAGCATAGCTCAAAAACGAAAAGACCATTAAATACTAAACTTGGTGTCTTCCAAGGATGCGACACGAAGATTTTCAAGAAAATCCCCTCACCCCAACTACTCTTCACATGGAGGTTTTTTCTGATTTTCTCAAAAATGGCTGTAACGACTTTTAATTAAAAAATCGTATAATAAAATATTTACCTGACAAATAACACGTTTATCTTGAGTTTTCTGGGAATAGCCTCTAAAGACTATTCCATTTTGGATGAATTTTACAAAATATTGCATAAACAGTTAAACCGTAAGAGATGAACAAAAATTTACCATAAAAAATGTGGAGCACATTGTAATATACAATTTATGTCATATGCATTTTTTCGTGGAGTTGATCGTTTTTAAAATATCCCTTTTTTCGTTTCAGCTTTGAAAACTTATATTTTTCTCATAAGGGAATTTGTCAATTCCTGTACATACAAACAAAGGAACTTCAGTCACATAGCAACCAGCTTTTGACTATCACTTTAACCTATGGTACTCCCTTATTTCGCTTTCACTTTCAAGGAAGCAAGTAATAAGACTATTTCTGCTGATTTTTTCTCGATTGGCAGAAAGTAAATAGAAGCATTAGCTTTATAACAATTATTTATTACAGATATGTGGAGAAAGTCATGTGAATTGAAGTGAGTTAACCGTTTTCAAGATATTTCGGATTATTGGTTTCAATTTTAGCCATTTAAACTTTTCTCAAACGGGAAGAAATCTTTTCCCGCTTCTCTTTTGTTTAATCCTGGCAATCAAAGAGATGGGAATTTCAGTTGTTTCACATAGCGACCGGCTTTTAAACAAAAAGACAATCGTTTTAACTTGTGCATTTTGTTGTTTTCTCTCTACTTACAGTGAGTTGGTAAAAAGGTTAATTCTACTTATGTTTATATTGATTAGCATGATGTATATAACAGATTAATGCTTTGAGTAAAATGTTTCTTCACCGAACAGCTAGAAAACATTAGAATTAGCTTTTCCCCTTCTATTTACGAGGAAGCAAGTAACAACAATATTTATCTCGATTATCATGATGTAGATATAAGAATAAACTTTTTAACAATAATTTGTTATAGAAATGTGGAGAAAGTTATGTTCCTTTAGCTAATCAGAGTTTTAGAAAGTCGTACGATGTTTTACTTTTTAAAATGTATTGAATGGCGGTTATACATACAAATTCCGAATGATGAAGCCAAAACATGTAACCACAAATCGATATGGAATGGGGAGACGTTGTTCGATTGTTTTATTATTCTGGTCACCTGGATATCGTTTTCCGCTTTCCATGTAGTACTTGCCTTATTGTGCCTGTATTTGTTTGTAGACAGATTGGAATTTTGTGGAGGAAATGCTGCAAGGCACAATTGTATAATGATAATACTTGTTCCTCCCTTGGCAATAAAAGAGGACCTGGACATGGAAAGCGCTAAAAGACTGTCAGATCGGTACAAAGGAACTGGCTACAATGCCAACAGAGGGTTTCAAAACGACACTAAACGAAGATGTGAACCTTGTTGGTCATACCGTACATGATACAAGAACTGCCATAAAATCGCCATGGATTAGGCAGTCGTACATAACCAATTGACACGTGCCTGGCCCACTCCAAGAGAGATGCAGGTTGGTATCGAAGGTCCCATCGCGTGGTGTAGGCCTGGTTTGATAGTCACGCCGGCGCGGCACAGGTCACCTTAGTAATGGAAAACGTAACATGTGGGTTTTGTTATGTGTTTCGCATAACACCTTCTGAGGTTGTTTACGTGATGTATGACTACTGTTGTTCCTTCACTGCCTAATCCCAAATGTGTGCGATTTTTAAACACACATAAAACTTTAAATAGAAAAGTTTGAAAGTGTATATTGTGACGTTTATAGATATCACTAGGGGTGTTCCACAAGGGAAAGCAACTTCCAATAAAACATACATCTATACCAGTATTAATTTAATCTAATAAAACGATAGGAAGTTATTCATAATAAAGCAATTTACACATTGATTGTCTATACCTTATGTCTGAGATGATAGTACCCTAGAAGCACATGAAACCAGTAGCCCTGAGTTCGTTCCTATGGGCGGTTAAGCGGCAGGCCTTTCGTATCTTCCATACTCCTAAGTAAGGTAGCTACAGAAAATAAAATGACTCCGACACACCTTAAATTAGTTGGAGTCCATATATTGACTAACAACCGCCTACATCCAGGAAATAACCAAATAAGGAATGCCGGGAAGCATTCATCATGGGCTTCTCACATTATGCCCACGCATGCCATGATTCAATCGAGGAAATGATTCAATATCTGCGACTGTTAACCTAAAAAAGCATTTTCGGAAAAAGGTCCGTGTGTGTCCGTGTGTCTTTGAACACCTCAAACGAACTCAAAAACGAAAAGTATGTAAAATACCAAACTTGGGATTTAAGTTTAGTATCTTCCAGGGATGCGACACGAACGATTTTTAGAAAAATCCCCCCACCCCCAACTACCTCTTTACATGAAACTTTTTTCGAAATTTTTGATTTTCTCAAAAATGGCTATAACAATTTTGATTAAAATTTCGTATATTAAAGATATTTACTTGACAAATGAAATGTATATCTTGAATTTTCTGAAAAGTAGTTTATTCTGAATGAATTTCACTGACTTTTGAATACCTGCTAAACCGTAAGAGATGGACAAAAACTTACTACACAAAAAATGTAGAGCACATTAAAGCACACAATTTATGTTATATACATTTTCTTGTATACTATTCTCATACAGGAATGTGTCAACTGCTGTCCATACAAACAAAGGAATTTCAGTGACATAGCAACCAGCTTTTGACTATCACTTTAACCTATGGTATTCCCTTATTTCGCTTCTATTTACAAGGAAGCATTTAATAGGGCTATTTCTGCTAACTTTGTACTGAATAGCATGAAGTAAATAGAAGTGTAAGCTTTTTAAAAATAATTTGTTGCAGAGATGTAGAGAAAATCATGTGAGTGGTACACATCATATTTTTTAAAAAAACTGTAACCTTTTTTGTTTTTTCTTTTTGTCCTCAGGTTTCGGATCGTACAGACAGGAAGATGCTTTTTTGAACTGTAATTTAAATTTATCAGAACGTATTAAAGCACATGAAGTTTAAACCGAGAAAACACACATCCATAAGAAAATGAGTGGTGCTACGTTGTAACATATGATGAATTCACTTCAAAAGGTGCTCAAAATGGCCTCCAATTACTGCCAAAGTCTGTCTTTGAAATTAGTTAATGTGTTCGACTGATCAGGTGCATTTCTTGCCCAATTTAACTTTTCAAGATCTCTTGTAAACCCTCCACTTCAAGAACTTCATCACCGTCTGTAATTCGTTTTGGCCTTCCAGACTTGCCTTATTCTTACTTTCTCTATACGTACTATGTACTGTATAAAGAAGGTATTGCACTCACTCAAAAATTCGATACCGAGATTTCACCGGAAATATATGTTTTAGGGTTCCCTTTATCAAAAAAAAAAAAAAAAAAACATTTTCTGAAAAAGGTCCGCGTGCGTGTCCGTGAACACGATAACTCAAAAGCGAACTACTAAACTTGGTATTTAAGTTTAGTATCTTCCAGGGATGCGACACGAAGATTTTGAGAAAAGTCTCCCCACCCCAATCCACCCTTTACATGGAACTTTTTTCGAAATGTTTTATTTTCTTAAAAATGGCTCTAACGATTTTGATTAAAATATCGTATATTAAAGATATTTACCTGACAAATAGAATGCTGTCCACACACCCACGCACCCCTTTTTGTAAAATTTCTTTTTTTGTATTCAGGAGGTCCTAAACATGTATTTCCGGTGAAATCTCGGTATCGGAATTTTTGGATGGAATACAATACTTCCTCTATACACTATGTACATAGTACGTGTAGAGAAAGTAAAAATGTCACTTCATAGAGTTGCAACAGTGGGGTTAATGGCATTGTTCCACACTTTTTACTCACCCTGTATATGTACACGTATACACACGCATCGGCGCAATCTGTAGGAAAAGTGCACAAACATAATGTCAAGATATCGGCGTTGGAAAGTCATAACATTTATGTGCCACATGTATGCGACTCATTTATTCAAAATCTTCCACACATTTTGTTGAGAGATGTTTAATTCTCTACTGGTTTTCACGGTGTATATCTGTGCCCTCCTATTGAAACTCTCTTTCACAGACTCTACATTTGCCTCACCTACTGATGGACGACCAGTTGACTTCCGCTTACAGATGCAACCCCTCGTTTTGAAGTCAGCGTACCATTTACGGATATGCTCCTATTGGAAGGATCAATGCCAAATGTCCTTCTAAAATTGCGCTGTACAGTGATAAAACTGAATATGCGAAAATCTAGCACACAAAATGCCCTCCTGTCTTCTTTTATAGCCACCTTTCTGTTATATCGTCTCCTAGCAACGAAATTAGTAAATATGTAACAGATTTAACAATATAACAAAAAAAAATCTGATGTGTTCCATTCATATGACTTTCTCGACATCTCTACAACAAATTACTCTTAAAATGCTTATATATCTATTTACTTCATGCTAATCAGAAAAAATTAGCAGAAATATCTTATTACTTGCTTCCTTGTAAGTAGAAGCGAAATAAGGGAGTACTATAGGTTAAAGTGATAGACAAAAGCTGGTTGCTATGTCATTGAAGTTCCTTTGTTTCTATGAACAGCAGTTGACAAATTCCTGTATGAGAAAAGTATAAGTTTTTCATAGCAGAAACCAAAAACAAGGAATATCTCAAAAACTATGAACTCCACGAAAAAAAAATGTATATAACATAAATTGTGTGTTTTAGCATGCTCCACATTTTTGTGCAGTAAGTTTTTATCCATCTCTTACGGTTTAGCAGTTATGCAAAATTCCGTAAAATTCCTCCAGATAAAGTAGTCTTCAGGGGCTATTTTCAGAAAATTCAAGATATACATTTTATATGTCAGGTAAGTGTCTTTAATATATCATATTTTAATCAAAATCGTTAGTCATTTTTGAGAAAATCGAAATTTTCGATAAAGGTTCCAAGTAAAGGGTAGTTTTGGGTGAGGGGATTTTTCTCAAAATCTTCGTGTCGCATCCCTGGAAGATATTAAACTTAAATACCAAGTTTGGTATTTTACCGACTTTTCGTTTTTGAGTTAGCGTGTTCACAGACACACACACGGACCTTTTTGTGAAAATGCTTTTTTTTTTTTTTTTTGGATATAGGGGGCCCTAAAGCATATATTTCCGGTAAAATCTCGGTATAGAATTTTTGGGTGGAGTGCAATACCTCCTCTATACACTATGTACATAGTAAGTGTAGAGAAAGTAAAAAAAATCTGATTTGTTCCATTCACATGAACTTCTCTAGTAATTATGCAAGCAGCTTTCCTTAGAACAATAGTATTATTTTATGTACGAAATGCTAATCAAAGTAAACATTAGCAGAAAGGTCCTTATCAGTTGCTAGAAGGGACATAAGGCAGTAGAGTACACTAAGCTAAATCGATAGTCAAATATTTTAGATGCTGATCCTATGTGAGCTCTCTTTGCATGGCCTGCAGAGATGAAACGTCACTTCCCCTATGACAAAAGTTTTAAGTAGTTGAAACCAATAACAGGGAATATTTCAGAAACAGTCAGCTCTACATTAAAAACGTATATTGCATAAATTGTGAGTTTTAACGAGATCTGCAATATTTGTGTAGTAAGTTTTGATTATCTCTTACGGTTTAACCGCTGGGCAAAATTCTGCCAAACTCATCCAGAATAAAGAGGTCTTCAAAGTTAGTTCTCAGAACAATCAACATGTGCAATTTATTTGTGATGTAAACAGCTTTAATATACTACATTTTAGTCAAAATCCTTAAAGCCATTTTTGAGAAAAACAACATTTATCAAACATATTTCCATATAAAAGGTAGTTTTGGTGTGGGAGACTTTCTTGAAAATCTTCGTGTCACATATTTGGAAGATACTAAACTTAAATACCATGTTAGGTGTTTAACAGTCTTTTCGTTTGTGAGCTATGCTGTCCATAGGCACACAGTTATTTTTCTAAAAATGAATTTTTCTTGTATTCAGGAGGGTCCAAAACATGTATTTCCGGTGAAATCTCGGTATCAAACTTTTGGGTGCAGTACAATACCTTCTCTATACTGCATGTATAAGGCGCGGTATTAGTAGCGAAACCAGTACCTGTATGTTAGAAGTATTGGCCCTGACACTTGTCCCACTGTGACCCAAGGCGGTGAATGGCCGTTTCATAAAATTCCCGGGGCTGCGATGTGAACCAGTTCTGCTCGTACAGCTGGATGTGGTCTTCCGAGGTGAATCGTTTGCCATTCAGACCTTTTTAAGGAGATCAAATATGGTGTAATCACAGGGAGAGAGGACTGGACTGAGGGTGGCTGAGAACCTCCCATTTGAATTTCTGCAGGAGCGCCGCGACTGTGTTGGCCATATGAGGCTATGGAGCAGAATGACCCCACGGTTGAGATTGCCTGGTCGTTTTGATTTGATCACTTGGCGAAGGTTGGTCAAGGTTTGTGAGTAACGCTGGGCACTCACTGATGTCCCGTGTACCAGAACGGGGTCATCTTGGTCAAAGAAGTACATCAGCATAACCTTTCCTGCACTCGTATGGATGGTCTTGGCTTTTTTGGTGGTGATGACCCTGGATGCTTCCACTGGAGACTTTGTCGTTTTGATTCTGGTTCGAAGTGGTGACACCACTGTCACAACTAAGGTTGGACACAAGGAGGAATAGCTGAAGATCAAGTGATAGAGAACTCAAAGCTAGGCTTAGCGTAACTAATATATTCTGAGAGATGCATAAGTATTAAAGGGGCTAGTGTTTGGTTTACAAAGATTGGGGCTCCCTAACTTAGCTGACTGAATTACAATATTGGGATTAGTTAAGGAGTTAGGAATTTAGATGCTTACCAGAAAGTGATGTCAAGGTAGCGGTCGTGGTCCAATTTGATCCTGCGGAGGCCTGAAGAGTCTGGGTGCAGCGCAGCCCAAGGAGCTAAGCCCCGAGCGTCGAGAAGACAGAAACTGACTAAACGACTAGAAGACCAACAAGGCTCACCTACTTGCTTATATAGCCTCTTGAGCTCCTATCGGGGTATCAGTATTGAGAAGCCGGATATTTACCAAATATGGTGTTGACCCATCTTATCCTTGCACAAGTCAAAGTGACCTTTCTGCAGGATTGTTCCAGAGGCTTCTATGAGGAAGCTGACGTGGCGAAAAGGCCCACAGGAACTTTCCTGGCAACTGGGACTCCTATAGAACATCCTGTTTGTTGCACAACTTGGCGAAACTGCTGCATTTTAAAGTGAAAAGAGATTTCTAAGCTAAATTCAAGTTGCTATAGAATGATTAATAAAATAAGTTAAATAAACCTCTTGCCATTGTACAGGTGACACCATGACTCATCTCCAGCCACCACTCGAGCCAGGAACTCGTTCCCCTTCCTAGCATAGCGCTGCAGATGACACTTCCGACCTCGGCGGTTCTGGGTAATGAGTGCATCAACCAGCTGGAAGATGTCAAGTATGGTGCTCCGTGCATCATCGGCTAACGACACCCGTCCTTCCCTGAAGCGCTTGTGCCACGCCTTGACCCTTGCAAGGGACATGCAGTATTCGCCGCACATGTGTCGATGAATGTCCATTCCCCCTACTCCTTCCGCTTTCAGAAAACGGACACTCCTTTCCTCTTCTTTTGACGTCTCATTTGAATGTTGCAACGCGTTGGACGATTGCTGCATGCTAGTGCTAGCTGTGTATAGCCACGTGACGTGCACGCGTGCCCTCTAGCGACAGGCTGTGAACTTCCACGCTCGTTACACACGCCACGATATTACTATCCTTACTTTTTGAACGCCCCTTATACATAGTACGTGCAGAGAAAGTAATACAAGAGTTTCTCTTTCCATTGATACCAATGTAATGTTTCTAAGTGTTCCCAAAGGATAGCTATTCAAATTTGTAACCAGAAAGATCATTTATAGTAACAGTGTATTAAAACTTTAAAAATAATCCACTCTCCTATATTACTACGTGTCTTAGGTTTACACACCATTAGCAGCTTGCATGAAACTCATTAACAGATAATTGCAGGGGGGTTAAAAAGGGGCGTGAAAACCATAATGTGTTATTAATGAGAGTTGTTCCCAAGGAATTTTTGCTGTATCTATTGTGGTGGAGGACTCCTGGAAACTCGCCAAACAATATTCTTCCTCGATTAATTATGAGCAAAGAGGTGTATTTTATAATCACTAATGCTGGGAATTAACTAAAAAATATCTGATGTGTACCACACAAATGTCTTTCTCTAAATCTCTACAACAAATTATTGTTAAAAAGCTTATGCTTCTATTTACTTCATTTTAATCCAGAAAAAACAGCAGAAGTAGTCTTATTACCTGCTTCCTTGTAAGCTAAAGCGAAATAAGGGAGTACCATAGGTTAAAGTGATATTCAAAAGCTGGTTGCTATGTGACTGATGTTTCTTTGTTTAAATGGACAGGAGTTGACAAATTTCAGTATGAGAAAAGTATGTTTTTCAAAGCTGAAACCAAAAACAAGGAATATGTCAAAAACTCAACTCCACGAAAAAAATGTATATTATATAAATTTTGTGTTATAGCATTCTCCACATATTTTGTGTGGTAAGTTTTTGTCCATCTCTTACTGTTTAGCAGTTATGAAAAATTCCGTAAAATTCATTCAGAATAAAGTAGTCTTCAGAGGCTATTCCCGGAAAATTCAAGATATACATTTTATTTGTGAGGTAAATATCTTTAATATTTGACATTTTAATCAAACTCATTGCAGCCATTTTTAAGAAAATAAAAACTTTCGATAGGGGGATTTTCTTGAAAATCTTCGTGTCACAAGATACCAAACTTGGTATTTAAGTTTTCGAGCTATGCTGTCCACAGACCCACTCACACGGACCTTTTTGTAAATATGCTTTTTTTTTTTAATTCAAGGGGACCCAAAACATGTATTTCCGGTGAAATCTCGACATCGAATTCTTGGGTGCATTACAATACCTTCTCTATACATTATGTACATAGTACGTGTAGAGAAAGTAAAAAATCTGATGTGTTCCATTCACATGACTTTCTCTACATCTCTGTAACAAATTATTGTTAAAAAGCTTATGGTTCTATTTACTTCATTTTAATTGAGGAAACATTAGCAGAAATAGTCTTATTACTTGCTTCCTTGTAAGTAGAAGGGAAATAAAGGTGTACTATAGGCTAAACTGATATCCAAAAGCTGGTTGTTATGTGATTGAAGTTCATTTGTTTGTATGAACAGGAGTTGACAAATTCCTGTATGAGAAAAGTAAGTTTTTCAAAGCTAAAACCAAAAACAAGGAATATCTAAAAAACGATCAACTCCACGAAAAAAACGTATATGGGATAAATTGTGTGTTTTAATGTGCTCTACATTTTTTGTGTGTTAAGTTTTTGTCCATCTCTTACGGTTTAGCAGTTATACAACATTCCGTAAAATTCATTCAGAATAAAGTAGTCTTCAGAGGCTATTCCCAGAAAATTCAAGATATGCATATTATGTGTCAGGTAAATAACTTTAATATGCGGTATTTTAATTAAAGTTGTTAGAGAAATTTTAGAGAAGATCTACATTTACGAAAAAGGGTATCTGGGGTTGGCGAAGTTTTTTGAAAATCTTCGTTTTTATTTTTTTGGGTGGTGTTTAACGCCCGCTTTAACTACTTATGGCATCGCAGGCGGTGACACTGATGATACATGAATGAAGACGGAGCACCGGTTAAATGCGATGGCGGAGGAAAGCGGAGAACCCATTGAAAACTGCCCCAGCGCCGCTTTGTCCACCACAAATCTCACATGCGGTTGCTTGGGAACGAACCCGGGCCGTCTAGGTGAGAGGAAGTGGTTTAACTACTCGGCCACGGCGTGGCCATGAAAATTTCGTGTCACATCCTTTGAAGATAGTGAATTTAAATATCAAGTTTAGTATTTAACTGATTTTTCGTTTTTTGGAGCTATGCTGCCCACAAATACACTCACGTGGCCATTTTTCATTTTCTCTATACGCACTATGTACATAGTGTATAGAGAAGATATAGCACTCCACTCCTTTGAGCCAATACTCACAAATAGCATAGTCTCCAGGAACGTGTGGCCTGTAGTCCAATGCCTTCTAACAAAGACCAAGGAGTGCAGTGAAAGGCAAGGGAAAGACAGAGTGCACGTATCCAAAAACATTATTTACATCTTGCAAATAATACCAACTGGGGTCATAAAATACCCCGCGCCGCCCCTCTAGGGCTAAATGGAAGTGTTTAATCACTCGTTTTTTGCATCTTTCTAAAGAAACACAAGATTGTTGATTCAATCGCCTATGGCAACGAAGCCACGTGATGGATATAGCTGAAACTTTAACTGCCATCTAGTAAGAAACGACGGTTACTAAATATAAACTATTTTCGAGGCTAAGAATGTCATTTCTTGGATATTCTATGGGTTTATTGAACACCCAGGTATTCTCACAGGATGAAAGTTTTCAAGTACAGGAAGAATTATTGCAGAATCACTGAACACAAGACTGTGTATCGACGTGCAGATACTAAACTCTATCTCTCTCTTTCTATCTGTGCATCTGTCTCTCTCCGACCGAATCAAACACAAACCTTAAATTAAGTTAACTTTCTGGGAGTGGCCATGCTCTCTACCTGACCCAATAATTTGTTCTGTGCTCAGTCCTAAATAACAAGTCCCTAAAATACCCTTCTCTCCATCTTGCTGTAATGCAAACATATCACTTTTTTACTTTCTCTACACGTAATATGTGCATAGTGTATAGAGAAGGTATTGTACTCCACCCAAAAATTCGATACCCAGATTTCACCGGAAATATATGTTTTAGGGTCCCCTGTATCCACGCAAAGTCGGTAAATTACCAAACTTGGTAGTATATAAGTTTAGTATCTTCCAGGGATACGACCCCAAACTACCCTTTACATGGAAATTAGTTCGAAAAGTTTGATTTTCTCAAAAATGATGTCAACGATTTTGATTAAAATACCATATATTAAACATATTTACCTGACAAATTAAATGTATATCTTGAATTTTCTGCGAATAGCCTCTGAAGCTTACTTTATTCCAAATGAATTTTGCATAACTGTTAAACTGTAAGAGATGGACAAAAACTTACCACACAAAAATTGTAGAGCACATTAAAACATACAATTTGTGTCATATATATTTTTTTCGCGGATTTGGTCGTTTTTGAAATATATCTTATTTTTGGTTTCAGCTTTGAAAAACTTATACTTTTCTCATACAGGAATTTTTCAACTCCTGCCCATACAAACAAAAGAACATCAGTGACATAGCAAAAAGCTTTTGACTATCACTTTAAGCTATGGTGCTCCCTTATTTCGCTTTTACTCACAAAGAAACAAGTAATAAGACCATTTTGATACTTTTTTCTCGAATAGCATGAAATAAATAGAAGCATATGCTTTTTAACAATAATTTTTTGCAGAGATATAGAGAAAGTCATGTGAATGGAACACATCTGGTTTTATTTTTAAGAGCCTACTCTTTTTAAAATCAAATGAGAAATTATTTTACAAAACTTCTGACTTTCATAATTACAATACACGGAATGCACATTTGTTATCCATTGAAATCATAAACTCACAAAATACATCACTGCAACAAATTATTGTTAAATGCTTCTATTTACTTCATTCTAATAGAGAAAATATAGCAGAAATGCCTTATTACTTGCTTCCTTGTAAGTAAAAACGAAATAAGGTTAAATTGATAGGTTAATGTGATAGTCAAAAGCTGATTGCCATGTGACTAAATTTCCTTTATTTGTATGGACAGGAGTTCACAAATTTCTTTATGAGTAAAGTATACGTTTTTCAAAGCTGAAACCAAAAACAAGAAATACCTTAAAAACAATCAACTCCACCAAAAAAAGTATGACATAAATTGTGTGTTTGAATATGCTCTGCATTTTTTGTGTGTTAAGTTTTTGTTAATTTTATTTGTCAGGTAAATATCTTTAATATATGACACTTTAATCAAAATCGTTAGAGCCAGTTTTGAGAAAATCAAACATTTTGAGACAAGTTCCATGTAAGGGTATTTGGGGGAATCGTATCCTTGGTAGATACCAAACTTGGTATTTAAGTTCCAAGGATGCGACACGAAGATTCTCAAGAAAATACCCCCGCCCTCAACTACCCTTTACATGGAACTTTTTTAGAAAATTTTGAATTTCGTAAAAATGGCTATAACAATTTTGATTAAAACATCGTATATTAAAGCTATTTATCAGACAAATAAATGTATATCTTGAATTTTCTAGAAATAGCATCTGAACACTAGTTTGTTCTGAATCAATTTTACGACATTTTGCGTAGCTGCTAAACCGTAAGAGATGGACTAAAGCTTACCACATAAAAAATGTAGAGCACGTTAAAACACACAATTTATGTAATATATCTTCTTTTTTTTTGTGGAGTTGGTTGTTTTTTTTTTTTTTTTTTTTTTTTTTTTTTTTTTTTTTTTTTTTTTAGATATTCCTTGTTTTTGGTTTCAGCTTTAAAAAACATACCTTTCTCGTTCAGGAATTTTTCAACTCCTGTCCCTACAAACAAACAAACTTCAGTCACATAGCAGCCAGCTTTTGACTATCACTTTAACCTATGGTACTCCCTTATTACTCTTCTACTTACAAGGAAGCAACTAATAAGACTATTTCTGATAATTTTTTCTGGATTAGCATGAAGTTATAGTAGCATAAGCTTTTTTAACAACAATTTGTTGCAGAGACGTAGAAAAATTCATGTGAATGGAACATATCAGATCTTTTTTGGATTCAGAGGGCCCTAAAACATGTATTTTCGGTGAAATCTCGGTATCAAAATGTTGAGTGGAATACAATAGCTTCTCTATACACTATGTACATGAACATGTAGAGAAATTAAAAATTGCCTTACAAGTTTAAACAAAATGTAAAAAAAAATTAATGTATTAATGTTTGTATTCAGTGAAAGAGATTTTTACTTTCTCTACATGCATTATGTACATAGCGTATAGATAATGTATTGCACTCCACTCAGCGGAAATATATGTTTTAGGGTCACCTGTATCCAAAAAAAGTATTTTCAGAAAAAGGTCCGTGTGTATGTGTGTGTTCGTGTGTGTGTGAACACGATAACTCAAAAACGAAAAGTCGGTAAAATACCGACTTCCGAGGATGCGACACGAAGATTTCGAGAAAAATCCCCCCACTCCAAACTAACCTTTACATGGAACTTTTTCGAAAATGTAGATTTTCTAAAAAATGGCTCTAACAATTTTGATTCAAATATCATATATTAAAGATATTTACCTGACAAATAAAATGTATATTTTGAATCTTCTGGGAATAGCGTCTGAAGACTACTCAATTTGGATGAATTTTGCATAACTACTAAACCGTAAGAGATGGACAACTTAACACACAAAAAATTTAGAGCACGTTAAAACACACAGTTTGAGCTATATACATTTTTTCGTGGAGTTGATCGTTTTTGAGATATTCCTTTTTCTAGGCTTCAGCTTTGAAAAATTTTTATTTTTCTCATACAGGAATTTGTCAACTGCTGTCCATACAAACAAAGGAACATCAGTCACATAGCAACCAGCTTTTGGCTTTCACTTTAACCTATGATACTCCTTTATTTCGCTTATAATAAAGCAAGAAATAAGACAATTTCTGCTATTTTTTCTCGATTAGCAAGAAATAAATAAAAGATAAGCTTATTATTAATAATTTGTTACAGAGATATAGAGAAAGTCATGTGAATGGAACAAATCAGATTTTTAAGTTACAGGTTTTAAAATGTTATTAGTTATGTATTTTACTGTGTTTTTGTTTCTATATTGACGTGTAAAGTCACGTAGTATGGTGGGCATGTTACTAATAAATTTCAATTCAATTTAATTGTCATTTACGTGGAAGAGTCTAGAACAGTGCTAGTGAATAAACCAGGAAGTTGACATGCCCTTCGAATCCAAGAAATGAGAAAAGCACACAAAGTGAGTCAAGTTGTTTAATTATGTGATGCAGGAAATGGAGTATGGAGCAAGCTTTGTTATCAACTAAGCCCTCTGTTGACAAGAGATAAGTGAGAAAACAGTCTGAAACGAACAAGGCAGTGCCACTTTGCATCCAGCTTCCGTCAGGACCACAATGCCAGGTATGCTGTTCAGCTGAAACACTCAGCTTTCGATGTATTGAATTTCTAGCTGTAGTCGCTATTTAGAGATTAAAACCCCTATATCACCAATGTAAAACTTAAAATAAGAACTGAAGCTTTCCTGGCGACGTGTTAATTCCAAATCTTCTCGGGCTTCTAGCCAGGTAAAAACTTGGCTTGACACCAACGTTTGGAAGAAGTGCATCTTCCTCGTCTTCAGGGTGAACTGATGCACTTCTTCGAAACGTTGGTGTCAAGCCAAGTTTTTACCTGGCTAGAAGCCCGAGAAGATTTGGAATTAATGTAAAACTTCTAGATTTTAGGAACCTTTTTCTCAAAAACCATTAATGTTACTAAGGTGATGCATCAAGGAAATTTGACCAAAAAGAACGTAAAATTAAAAATTATAAAGTGTAATAATAAAATTACATGTATTCTAAAATATTAAAAAATATATATTTTTTACGCTTGGCGCACTTTAACTGAAATTATAGATGGATAGGCCCATACTTGCTAATAGACATGCTCAAATTTAAACCTTACTTTTTCGCAAACTTTTTTCCAAATCTTTTTCATACTCAAAAAAAATTTTGGGTTGCACGCGGAATAATCTAAATTGATTTCTTGTAGAACGGAAGAACGATAAACGGAGAGAATTATGTACCTTAATATCACCGCTTAAACGGAAAAATCAAGAAAAAAGGCCCTTATCTGGGAAAATGAAAATGATTCCATGTCATCAAGAGCATTTCAATGGCACAAATTGTAGAATTAAAGTGTATAGAGAAGGTATTGCACTCCACCCAAAAATTTGATGCCGAGATTTCACCGGAAATATGTGTTTTAGAGTCGCCTGAATCCAAAAAAAAAAGTATTTTCAGAAAAAGGTCCGTGTGTGTGTGTCCCTGTCTGTGAACACGATAACTCAAAAACGAAAGTCGGTAAAATACCAAACTTGGTATTCAAGTTTAGTATTTTTCAGAATGCACATCGAAGAATTTGAGAAAAAAAAACCCACCCCAAACTACCCTTTACATGGAACTTTTTTCGAAAATTTTTATTTTCTAAAAAATGACTAAAGATTTTGATTAAAATAACGTATATTAAAGATATTTAGCTGACAAATAAAATGTATATTTTGAATTTTCTGGGAATAGCCTCTGAAGATCTCTTTATTCTGGATGAAAATTCAAGGTATACATTTTATTTGTCAGGTAAATATCTTTAATATACTACATTTTAATCAAAATCGTTAGTCATTTTTTAGAAAATATAAAATTTGGAAAAAGTTTCATGTAAAGAGTAGTTTGGGCTGGGGGATTTTTCTCAAAATTTTCTTGTCTCTTCCCTGAAAGATACTATACTGAAATACCAAGTTTGGTATTATACCGACTTTTCGTTTTTGAGTTATCTTGTTCGCAGACACACGGAGTACATAGTACCTGTAGAGAGAGTAAAAATCTGATGAGTTCCATTCACATTACTTTCTCTATATCTCTGTAAAAAATTGTTAAAAAGCTTATGCCTCTATTTACTTCATGCTAATCGAGAACAAAATAGCAGAAATAGTCTTATTACTTGCTTCCTTGTAAGCAGAAGCGAAATAAGGGAGTACCATAGGTTAAAATGAAAGCCAAAAGCTGGTTGCTATGTAACTGAAGTTCGTTGGTTTCTATAGACACGAGTTGGCAAATTTCTGTATGAGAAAAGTATAAGATTTTCAAAGCTGAAAAAAAAAAACAGGGAATATCTAAATAATTATCAACTCCACGAAAAAAATGTTTATTACATAAATTGTGTGTTTTAACGTACTCTACTCGAAAATTTTTATTTTCTAAAAAATGACTAAAGATTTTGATTAAAATATCGTATATTAAAGATATTTAGCTGACAAATAAAATGTATATTTTGAATTTTCTGGGAATAGCCTCTGAAGATCTCTTTATTCTGGATGAAAATTCAAGGTATACATTTTATTTGTCAGGTAAATATCTTTAATATACTACATTTTAATCAAAATCGTTAGTCATTTTTTAGAAAATATAAAATTTGGAAAAAGTTTCATGTAAAGAGTAGTTTGGGCTGGGGGATTTTTCTCAAAATTTTCTTGTCTCTTCCCTGAAAGATACTATACTGAAATACCAAGTTTGGTATTATACCGACTTTTCGTTTTTGAGTTATCTTGTTCGCAGACACACGGAGTACATAGTACCTGTAGAGAGAGTAAAAATCTGATGAGTTCCATTCACATTACTTTCTCTATATCTCTGTAAAAAATTGTTAAAAAGCTTATGCCTCTATTTACTTCATGCTAATCGAGAACAAAATAGCAGAAATAGTCTTATTACTTGCTTCCTTGTAAGCAGAAGCGAAATAAGGGAGTACCATAGGTTAAAATGAAAGCCAAAAGCTGGTTGCTATGTAACTGAAGTTCGTTGGTTTCTATAGACACGAGTTGGCAAATTTCTGTATGAGAAAAGTATAAGTTTTTCAAAGCTGAAAAAAAAAAAACAGGGAATATCTAAATAATTATCAACTCCACGAAAAAAATGTTTATTACATAAATTGTGTGTTTTAACGTACTCTACTTTTTCGTCCGATAAGTTTTTGTCAATCTCTTACGGTTTAGTAGTTATGCACAATTCCTCCAGAATAAAGTAGTTTTCAGAGGCATTCCCTGGAGATTCAAGATAAACACTTTATTTAATATACGATATTTTATTCAAAATCGTTAGAGCCATTTTTGAGAAAATAAAAATTTGCGAAAAAAGTTCTATGCAAAGGGTAGTTAGGGGTGGGGGATTTTTCCCAAAATCTTCGTGTCGCATCCCTGGAAGCTATAAACTTAAATACCAAGTTTGGTATTTTACCGACTTTATGTTTTTGAGTTATCGTGTTCACAGACACACACGGACACACACACACACACACACACACACACACAAACACAGGGACCTTCATCTGAAAATACTTTTTTTGGATACAGGGGACCCTAAAACGTATATTTCCGATGAAATCTCGGTATCCAATTTTTGGGTGCATTACAATACCTTCTGTATACACTATGTATATAGTACGTGCAGAGAAAGTAAAAAATACAACTCTTTCGTGAAGTAGAGATTCAAACTTCGCTCTGATAATATTAGAAATTATATTAATAATAGCTATTCTAATGTGTGTTTCCTTGGATTAGATCGGAAAAGCACAAGAATAAATTGATGTGTTCCATTCACATGACTTTCACTACATCTCTGTACAAATTATTGTTTAAAAAATTGTTCTTCTATCCACGTCACGCTAAACGAGATAAACATTAACAGAAATGCTCTTATTAATTATTTGTAAATAACATAGAAATAAAGGAATACACTAGGTTAAACCGACAGTCAAATGTTTTAAAATGTGGTTGCTATGGGATTGAAATCCGTTTCCTTGTGTGGTCAGGCGTCGACAAGTTCTCTAGAGAAAAGTGTATTTTAAAACTGAAACCAAAATAAAGGAATATCTCAAATACGGGAAAATTCTTGAAGAAATTCGTGTTACATAAATTGCTTGTTTTTTGTGCTATAAGTTTTGCCTATCTCTTAGTGTTTACCAGTTACGAAAAATTTAGAAAAACTCATCCAGAATAAAAAGGTCTACGGACGCTATTCCCAGAAAATTCAAGATAAAATTTTTATTTGTCAGCTAAATATGTTTAATATATGTTATTTTAATCAAAATCGTTTGATCCATTTTTGAGAAAATTTAAAGGGTAGTTTGGAATGGGGGGATTTTTCACAAAATCTCCTTGTCTCATCCCTGGAATATATTAAACTTAAATACGAAGTTTGGTATTATACCGACATTTTGTTTTTCAGATATCTTGTTCACCCGGAGTAAGTGTAGAGAAAGTAAAAATCAGATCGTGAATGTGAAAAGGACTTGTGATAAAAATTTAAAAATCCTATCGACCACAATTTCGGCGGCAAGGACCTCTCCCAGGGATTTTTTGGTTGGAATTCAATACCTTTTTACTTTCTCTATACGAACTATGTACAAAGTGTATAGAGAAGGTATTGTATTGTACCCAAAAATCTGATACTGAGATTTCACCGGAAATACATGTTTTGAGTCCCCCTAGATCCAAAAAAAGCATTTTTAGAAAAACGTCCGTGTGCGTCTCTGTCTGTGTGTGTATCTGTGTGTGTGTGTCTGTGGGCAGCATAGCGCAAGAACGAAAGTACCATTAAAGTCAAAATGTGGTATTTAAGTTTGGTATCTTCTAAGGATGTGACAAAGATTTTCAAGAAAATCCCTCCACCCCAAACTACCCTTCACATGGAAAAAATGTCGAACATTTTGATTTTCTTAAAAAATGGTTGTAGCCATTGTGATTAAAATATCGTAAATTAAAGTAATTTACCTGACAAATAAAATGTATATCTTGAATTTTCTGGGAATAGCCCTTGAAGCTACTTTATTCTGGATGAATTTTACGGAATTGTGCATAACTGCTAAACCGTAAGACATGGAGAAAAACTTACTCCACAGAAAATGTAGCTCGCGATAAAACACACAATTTATGTCATATACATTTTTACTCTCTCTATACATACTATGTACATAGTGTATAGAGAAGGTATTGCACTCCACCAAAAAATTCGATACCGAGATTTCACCGGAAATATATGTTTTAGGGTCCCCTGTATCCAAAAAAAAGTATTTTCAGAAAAACATCCGTGTGTGTCTGTAAAGACGATAACTCAAAAACGAAAAGTCGGTAAAATACCAAACTTTGTATTTAAGTTTAGTATCTTCCAGGGATGCGACACGAAGATTTTGAGAAAAATCACCCCACCCCAAATTACCTTTTACATATAACTTTTTTTTTGAAAATTGTGATTTTCTAAAAAATGGCTCTAACGATTTTGATTAAAATATCATATATTAAAGATATTTACCTGACAAATAAAATTTATGTCTTGAATTTTCTGGGAATAGCCTCTGAAAACTACTTTATTCTGGATGAATTTTCCATAACTACTAAGCCGTAAGCGATGGACAAAAACTTAACACACAAAAAATGTAGAGCACGTTAAAACACACAATTTGTTATATACATTTTTTTCGTGGAATTGATCGTTTTTGAAATATTCCTTTTTCTTGGTTTCAGCTTTGAAAAACATGTTTTTCTCATACAGGAATTTGTCAACTCCTGTCCATACAAACAAAGGAACTTCAGTCACATAGCAACCAGTTTTTGGCTTTCACTTTAACGTATGGTACTCCCTTATTTCTCTTCTACTTACAATAAAGCAAGTAATAAGGCTATTTCTGCTAATGTTTCTCGATTAGCATGAAGTAAATAGAAGCATAAGCTTTTTAACTACACTTTGTTGCAGAGATGTAGAGAAAGTCATGTGAATGGAACACACCAGATTTTTTATCTATGTACTAAGCATATCAAGTATAAAATTGTACTTAATGAAACCGCAGGAAGGGAATGTACTACTTTCCCATTGATTGCTTTTAGGCTTTTACTGGAGACCGGAAGTGAACGGCACAGTTCCTGGAGATGCTGTTCCAGGAGGACGAGAAGCAGATGGAAACCATATCTATGTCGGACGTGCTTATTACGAAGGTGATCTTCTGCCAGCGAAGGTGGTTCCAGCCAAAGGAGGTGCTTTCGTGAGCTGGGACGGCGGCGAGCACTCCGTCTTCAGTTATGAGGTTGGTTCCAAAACAGTACAGAAAATATCTGAGAGGAAAATTAGCAGAAATAGGCTTATTACTTGCCTTCTTGTAAGTAGAAGCAAAATAAGGGAGTATCATAGGTTAAAGTGAAAGACAAAAGCTGGTTGCTGCGTGATTGACGTTCCTTTGTTTGTATGGACAGCCAAAACGAATAGCAACAAATATTTCTAAAACGATCAAATCCACGAAAAAAATGTATATAATATAAATTGTGTGTTTTAATGTGCTCTACATTTTCTGTCTGGTAAGTTTTTGTCTATCTCTTACGCTTTAGCAGTTATACAAAATTCCTTAAAATTAACTCAGAATAAAGTAGTCTTCAGAGGCTATTCCCAGAAAATTCAAGATATACATTTTATTTGCCAGGTAAATATCTTACATATACGACATTTTAGTCAAAATCGTTACAGCCATTTTTTAGAAAATCAAAATGTTCGAAAAATGTTCCATATAAAGGGTAGTTTGGAGTGGGGGGATTTTTCTCAAAATCTTCGTGTCGCATTCCTGGAAGATACTAAACTTAAATACCAATTTTGGTATTTTAGCAACTTTTCGTTTTTTTAGTTATCGTGTTGACAGACACACGGACACACACAAGGACCTTTTTTCTGATACAGGGGACCCCAAAATATATACATCTAGGTATCGAATTTTTTGTTGGAGTGGAATACCTTCTCTATATACTATGTACATAGTACGGGTAGAGAAAGCAAAAGGTGTGGTGTGTTCCATTCACTTGACCTTCTCAACATCTCTGCAGTAATTGTTACAAAGCTTAGGTTTCTATTCTCTTCATGGTAGTTGAGAAAACATTAGCAGAAATTGTATTATTACTTGCTTCCTTGTAAGTAGAAGCGAGAAAAGGAGTAGCATAGGTTAAAGTGATAGTCAAAAGCTGGTTGCTAGGTGACCGATGTTCCTTTGTCTGTAGGGACAGGAGCTTTTTTACAGCCGAGACAAATAACAAATATTTCAAAAACGATAAGCTCCAAGCAAAATGAATGTATATAACTTAAATTGTGTGTTTTAATGTGCTCTACATTTTTTGTGTGGTAAGTTTTTGTCTATCTCGTACGATTTAGCAATTATACAAAATTCAATAAAAACCATCTAGAATAGAGAGGTCTTTAGAGGCTATTCCCAGAAAATTCAAGATATATATTTTATTTGGAAAGTAAATATTTTAATAACTAACGATTTTAATCAAAATCTTTAGAGTCTTTTTTAAGAAAATCGAAATTTTCAAAAAATTTTCCATGTGAAGGTTGGAGAGCATTTTCTTGACAGAAAGACAGACACGCACATGGACATTTTTCTACAAATTATTTATTTATTTATTTATTTATTTTTTAATCAGGAGGTCTCAAAACATATATTTCCGGTGAAATCTCGGTATCGACTTTTTTAAGTGGAGTAAATACCTTCTCTTTACACTGTGTACATATTACGTGTAGAGAAAGTAAAAACCTGATGTGTTCCAACAACATAACTTTCTCTAGCTGTTTCATATACAAAGTATTCTTACAAGGGATTAATCTTTTATTTTCGTCTTCGTATTCGGCTAGCACTTAGAGCCAACGCCTAGGGGTCAGAAGTCTTTCGGGGAGCCAACGTCCTGAAACCATAGAATCCCACATGCGAGCGTTTGGGATCAAACCCGGGTCGCCTAGATGTTCTACAATCAAGTGTTGATATACTTTACTCAGAGTCGGCTGGCGAGCCTTCAAAATCTACGGTACACAGTGAACACAAATATTATCGGCAACAATACTTCCTAATTCCACTGTCACGCGCACTTACTCCTCGCTTGCTTCAGACTAAGAAAACACTACCTCCTTCCAATTGCCAAATCCCTATCTGCTTACAAGGGCGCACCAACCCACTAGCTAAAACACTGCCGAACAGACAGTAAGTCATTTTCGTTCATCTTTAAGCGAAACGCGTCTGCATTAAACACTGCATTTCTGTGACATCTGAGCGGGGGGGGGGGGAAATCTTATGTGTTCCATTCACATTACTTCTTCTACATCCCTATAACAAAATTTTTAAAACCATATTCTTCTATCTACCTTATGATAATCGAGATAAGCATTAATAGAAATTTTCTTAATTATTTGCTTTCTTGCAAGTATAAGGAAAATAAGGGAATACTCTAGGCTAAAACATAGTCAAATCTTTTAAAAGCCGGTTGCCATGTGGATAAAATCGCTTTCTATGCAGGGAGTTTAAGTATTTTAAATCTGAAAAAAGTCATAGGGAATATCTCAGAAGTGGTCAATTGAACCAAAAAAAAAAAAAAAAAGTATATGACATAAAGTGTGTGTTTTAACGTGATCTACGTTTCTTGTGCAGTAAGTTGTTGTCTATCTCTTACGTTTTGCTAGTTATACAAAGCTCCGTAAAATTCATCCAGAATAAAGAGGTCTTTAGAGGCTATTCCCAGAAAATTCAAGATACACGTTTTATTTGTCAGGTAAATATCTTAAATATACAATCGTTAAAGCCATCTTTGATAAATCAAAATTTTCTAAAATTTGTCCGTGTGAAAGTTAGTTTGGGGTGGGGAGATTTTTCTCAAAACCTTCGTGTCTCATCCCTGGAAGATACTAAACTTAAATACCACATTTGGTATTTTATCGACTTTTTTTTGAGTTGTATTCACAGACACAGAAACACATAGACAAACCCGGACCTTTTTCTGAAAATGTTTTTTTATACAGGAGACCCTAAAACTTGTATTTTTGGTGAAATCTCGGTATTGAATTTTTGGGTGAAATACATTACCTTCTCTATACACTATGTACATAGAACATGTAGATGAAATAAAAAGACGTTTCATAATGTTTCGATCACTAATTATGGATGGTTGTTGCAGGTGTTGTGTGGAGGTCCAGGAGCGTGGAAACCAGCCAGTCATGGAGCTATTCCTGACGAAGCTCTTCACGTGGGAAACACAAAAGAAGGGGAAAGACTGTACACCGGACGTGTGTGGCATGAAGGATCTCTAGTTCCTGGAAAGGTAGCATTATTTAAATATCCAGTCATTTACTATTATAATCGTTAGAGCCATTTTTGAGAAAATTAAAAATTTGGGTTGAGAGGATTTTTTTTAAAATCTTCGTGTTGCATCCTTGAAAGATATTGAACTCAGATGCCAAGTTTGGTATTTAACGGACTTTTTGTTTTTGAGCTATGCTGTGCATTGATACCCCACACATATGAAACTTTTTCTTAAAATGCTCTTTTTGGACTCAAGGGATCCTAAAACATGCATTTCCGGTGAAGTCTCGGTATAATTTTTGGGTAGGATACAATACTTCCTCTATACACTATATAGCCACATAGTACGTGTAGAGAAGGTATTGTATTCCACATAAAAACTCTATAGTGAGACATTTCACCAGAAGTACATGTTTTGGGTCACCCTGAATAAAAACAAAGCATTTTCCGTGTATGTGTGGACAGCACAGCTCAAAAAACAAAAAGTTCGGTATCTTCCAAGGATGTGACGCGAATTTTCAAGAAAATCCCTCCACTCCATACTACACTTTACAAGATTTTGATTTTCTCAAAATGACTAACGATTTTGATTAAATGCTCTAATTTTTAAGATATTTACATGTCAAATAAAATGCATATCTTGAATTATCTGGCGATAGCCTCTGATGACCTCTTTATTCTGGATGATTTTTATTCAACTTTGCATAAATGGTAAACCGTAAGAGATAGACAAAAACTTACTTAACAAGAAATGTACATCACGATAAAACACACATCTATATTGCATACAATTTTTCGTGGAATTGATCCTTTTTTTAGATATTTTTTGTTATTGCTTTCAGCTTTAAAAAACTTACTTTCTCATACGGGAATTTGTCAACTCCTGCCCAAAGCAACCAGCTTTTGTCTATCACTTTAACCCTTGTACTCCTTGATTTGGCATCTACTTACAACGAAGCAAGTAATAAGACTATGTCTGCTAATTTTTCTCAATTAGATTAAGAAGATGGGAGAGTAGTTTTTAAAAATCTGATTTGTTCCATTCATATGACTTTCTCTACAACTCTGCAATAAATTATTGTTCAAAAGCTTATTTTTCTATTTCCTTCCTGCTAATCGAGAAAAAATTAGCAGAAATAGTCTTATTACTTTCTTCCTTGTAAGTAGAAGCGAAATAAGGGAGTAACATAGGTTAAAGTGATGCTTTAAAGCTGGTTGCTATGTGACTGAAATTCCTTTATTTGTATGGACACGAGTTCACAAAGTCCTGTATCAGAAAAATATGTTTCTTATAGCTGAAACCAAACACAAAGGAATATCTCAAAATCAATCAACTCCACAAAAAATATGTATATAACATAAATTGTGTGTTTTAAACTGCTCTACATTTGTTGTGTGGTAAGTCTTTGTCCATCTCTTATGGTTTAGCAGTTATGCAAACTTCCGTAAAATTGACCCAGAATAAAGTGGTCTTTAAGGCTAGTCCCAGAAAATTCAAAATACACATTTTATTTTTCAGGTAAATATCTTTAACATACGATATTTTAATTAAAATCGTTAGAGCCATTTTTTAGAAAAACCAAATTTTCGAAAAAACTCTATGTAAAGGGTAGTTTGGGGTTGGGGGATTTTTCTCAAAATCTTCGTGTCGCATCCCTGGGAGATACTAAACTTAAATACCAAGTTTAGTATTTTACTGACTTTTCATTTTTGAGTTATCGTGTTCACAGACATACGGGCACACACGGACCTTTTTGTGAAAATGCTTTTTTTGGATATTGGGGACCCTAAAACATATATTTCCGGTGAAATCTCGGTATCGAATTTTTGGTGGGGTGCAATACTTTCTCTATACACTATGTACATAGTGCGTATAGAGAAAGTAAAAATAATTTGTTACAGAGATGTAGAGAAAGCCATGTGAATGGAACACATTAATTTCTCTAAGATAATAATACACCTCATTTTAATGTTTCAGATACATCCTAGCCACGGCGCGTGTTACATTCCATTTGGGGGAGAAGAAATACCTTTCAAGGAATACGAGGTCCTGATTCAATTATCTTGAGAAACACAAACCTCCAAGACATTGCATATGAACTTATGTTACCTTTATTTTCTAGCAGCACTGTAAAATAAATTATGCATTACAGATAAATTTCTGGTTTAATATTACATGTATATGACATTCACCATCCTTTATCATTTATGAGTAGGTAAACAAATAATTCTTATAGAAGCTTAATTTTCTATTTACTTTATGCTAATCAGATAAAAAAATAAGCAGAAAAAGTCTTATTTCTCGCATCCTTGTAAGTAGAAGCGAAATAAGGGACAACCTTAGGTTAAAGTGATAGTTAAAAGCTGGTTGCTATGTCAATCAAGTTCCTTTGTTTATATGGATAGGAGTTGACAAGTTCCAGTATGAGAAAAGTATACGTTTTTCATAGCAGAAACCAAAAATAAGGAATGTCACAAAAACGACGAACTCCACGAAAAAAATGTGTATAACATAAATTGTATACTTTAATGTGCTCTACGTTTTTGTGTGGTAAGTTTTTGTCCATCTCTGACGGTTTAGCAGTTATTCAAAATTTAGTAAAATTCATCCAGAATAAACTACTCTTCAGAGGCTATTCCCAGAAAATTCAAGATATGCATTTCATTTCTCAGGTAAATATGCTTAATATCCGAAATTTTAATCAAACTCGTTAGAGCCATTTTTGAGAAAATCAAAATTTTCGAAAAAAGTTCCATGTAAAGGGTAGTTGGGGGTGGGGGGACTTTTCTCAAAATCTTCGTGTTGCATCCCTGGAAGATGCTAAACTTCAATGCCAAGTTTGGTACTTTACCGACTTTTCGTTTTTCAGTTATCGTGTTCACAGACACCCGGACACACACGGACCTTTTTGTGAAAATGCTTTTTTACTTTCTCCATACGCACTATGTACATAGTGTATAGAGAAAGTATTGCACTCCACCAAAAATTCGATACAGAGATTTCACTGGAAATATATGTTTTGGGGTCCCCAATATCCAAAAAAAGCATTTTCACAAAAAGGTCCGTGTATGTGTGTGTGTGTGTGTGTGTGTCCGTGTGTCTGTGAACACGATAACTCAAAAACGAAAAGTCGGTAAAATAATGTGCTCTACATTTTTGTGTAGGCTAAGTTTTTGTCCATCTCTTATGGTTTAGAATCTATACAACATTCCGTAAAATTCATCCAAATAAGGTAGTCTTTAGAGGCTATACCCAGAAAATTCAAGATATACATTTTATTTGTGAGGTAAATATCCTTAATATACGATATTTCAATAAAAATTGCTAGAGCCATTTTTGAGAAAATAACATTTTTTGAAAAAGTTCTATGTAAACGGAAGTTTTGGGTGGGGAGATTTTCGTGAAAATCTTCGTGTCGCATCCTTGGAAGACGCCAAACTTAAATACCAAGTTTGGTATTCAACGGTGTTTTCGTTTTTTAGCTATGATGTCCACGGACACATACACACACACGTATATACACGGACTTTTTTCCAAAAATGTTTTTTTTTTATTCATGGGTGCCCACAACATGTATTTCCGGTGAAATCTTGGTAAGGAACTTACGGGTGCATTACAATACCTTCTCTATACACGATATACATAATATGTGTAGAGTTGAATGTTACTAAAGTTTGTATAACTGGCAAACCGGAAAA
This sequence comes from Hymenopus coronatus, assembly GCA_030762935.1. Lineage (NCBI taxonomy): Eukaryota > Metazoa > Arthropoda > Insecta > Mantodea > Hymenopodidae > Hymenopus > Hymenopus coronatus. Next base: position 54,191,200 of record CM060889.1, on the reverse strand, counting down.
ATAGACAAAAATTACTTAACAGCAAATGTAGAGCTCATTAAAACACATAATTTTTTCTACATACATTTTTTGTGGAGTGAATCTTTTTTGAGATATTGCTTGTTATTGGTCTCAGCTTTAAAAACCATACTTTTCAACTCCTATCCATGGAAACAAAGAAACTTCAGTCACATAGCAACCAGCTTTTGACTAATACTTCAGGCTATGCTACTGCCTTATTTCCCTCCTACTTGCATGGAAGCAAGCTATAAGACTAATTTTGCTATTTTTTCTCAATTAGAAGCAAAAGCTTTTTATCAATAATTTGTTACAGCGATGGAGTAAGTTGTGTGAATGGAACACATCAGATTTTTACTTTCTCTAGCCCCATATGTACAATGTACATAGGGATAGAGAAGTATTGTATTCCACCCAAAAATGTGATACCGAGATTTCACCGGAAATACATGTTTTAGGACCCCCTGTATCCAAAAAAAGCATTTTGAGAAAAAGGTCCATGTGTGTGTGTGTGTGTGTGTGTGTGTGTGTGTGTCCGTGTGTTCGTGTGTCTGTGAACGCGATAACTCAAAAACGAAAGTAGCTAAAATACCAAACTTGGTATTTAAGTTTAGTATCTTCCAGGGATGCGACACAAAGATTTTGAGAAAAATCCCCCCACCCCAAACTACCCTTTACATGGAACTTTTTTCGAAAATTTTGATTTTCTTAAAAATGGCTCTAACTATTTTGATTAAAATATCGTATATTAAAGATAATTACCTGACAACGAAAATGTATATCTTGAATTTTTTGGGAATAGCTTCTAAAGACCTGTTTATTCTGGATGAATTTTGCTTAATTTGGCATAACTAGTAAACCGTAAGATATAGACAAAAACTTACTATACAAAAAATTTAGGTCTTGTTAAAATACACAAGTTATGTCATATACATTTTTCTCGTGGAGCTTACCGTTTTCGAGGTATTCATTGTTATTAGTTTCAGTTGTGAAGTACTTATACGTTTCTCAGACGGGAATGTCCGTTTTTCTATTGTTCTACTCCTGTCCAAGAAAAAACCGATTTGTAATGACAATTGCATAACGACAGCTTTTAAAACATTTGACTATTAGTTTAGCCTAGTGTATTCCCTTATTTTCTTCCTAATTATAAGGAACTAAGTAATAAGAACATTGTGCTAATGAGTAGCACGATTAGCAGGGTGCAGAAAGAAGAAGAATCTTATGTATGAAGTTTGTAGAACAGGTAGAGAAAGTCATGTGAGTGTAACACATAAGATTTATTAGTTATACAGTCCACAGGCACACTGACACATCCGTATACACATATCGACGTTTTACTTTCAGGGATCCCGAAACATTTATTTTAGCTGAAATCTCGGTATCGTATTTTTGGGTGAAATGCAACACCTAACTTATCTTTGTGATACTCTATCTCTCCGAACTACGCTAGAGGAAGTAATAATCTTTAGTAAGAATAGTTTGTAAAGGCACTGATAAACTATGGTGAATAGAGAAGGTCATGTATTGCAATAATGATGTTCTTACATCTACAAGGAAATGTTTCAAATGAACGTTTATCTTGATTACCAAGAAGCATATAAAACATTTTTCCTCGTGCGAGAGGCTAACTCTCACGTTAAGGTGATAATGACTCCCTAAACACAGGCTTTAAGTAGCGTACCGTTATGCTACACAGTAAAGTTTGCGAGAGATGAAGCAATTGGCTTATAATTACCTTAACAGGAAATGAAGCTTCCGTTCCCAAGAAATCTTATTATTATTGCAAGCGAAAGCGAATGTAACTTGTTAAAATTTTCAAGACTTAAATTTAAACTTGCTCAGAGAAAAAGAAAGAAGTTTTCCAACGTAATTTCCCTCCCCCCACCCCCCTCAAGTAGAGTCTGCGACCGATCTTCCCGTTATTTATGCAGGTTCGCTTCTAACATAGAATGGGAAGCTGAAGGGAGAAAAACTTTCAGCCCTTAATTTGGGAGCTGCTGGGAGCCCAGATCACATGACCTTCAGCTCCTCTCAAAGATCTTTCACAAAAGGGAACAAGAAAGACCTGTTTATTATTAGTCTCTTTAAACGTCGAAATTAACTTAAGCAGCGTTCCCGACGATTTGTGAGCTCTTGTGGAAAAATATGCATACGAACCTAATTGCACTTCTTAACTTCAAATGTTTTTTGTTATCGAAGATCATTGTATCCAAGTCATGGAAAACGTTAAAAGACTCTTAAAGCCTTGAAGAAGATTGATTTAATTCTTTTTCCTGCTCTACATTTTCCATTCTCGTTTGATTCTTTTTAAGCTTTTTCCGTCGTAACCTGCTACTCCATTTTGACGTTTTATCTTAAAAACTCAATGCCGAAACAGTGAACCAAATGTATCTAATTTCAGCGATCTGTTTAGTCATATATTTCAACATAGAGACATTAATTTCACGTATTTCACTCACCGGAATTTTTCAATCCGTTTTATAACATATTTTTGGTTTCTCTTGCTCACATATACAAAAGCATTTTTAGAAAAAAGTCCGTATGTGCATGTGGGCGTGTGTTTGTGGACAGCACAGCTCAAAGACGAAAAGACCTTGGTATCTTCCAAGGATGCGACACGAAGTTTTTCAACAAAATCTCCCCACTACAAACTACGCATAACATGGAAAAATTTTCGGAAATTTTTATTTTCCCGTAAAATTCATTCAGAATAAAGTAGTCTTCAGAGGCTGTTCCTATAAAATTAAAGATATACATTTTATTTGTCAGGAAAATATCTTTAATATACGATATTTTAATCAAAATCGTTACAGCCATTTTTGAGAAAATCAAAATTTCCTAAAAAGTTCCATGTAAAGGGTAGTTGGGAGTAGGGGGATCTTCTTGAAAATCTTCGTGTCGCATCCTTGGAAGTCTTTTCGTTTTTGAGCTATGCTGCCTAAAGACAGACACACACGAACATTTTTATGAAAATGCTTTTTTTTTTTGGATTCAGGGGGACCCAAAACATGTATTTCCAGTGAAATATTGGTATAAAATTGTTGGGTGCGATACCTTACCTATACAATATCTACATAGTATGTGAAGAGAAAGTAAAAATATGCACTCGCACCCAATTGCAGTTCTTAACTTCAAACTTTTTTTTGTCACCGAAGATCATTGTACCCAAGTCATGGAAAACGTTAAAAGACGTTGAAAGCGTTGAATACCAAGCGGAGCATTGATTGAATTCTTTTTCCTGCTCTACATTTTTCATTCTCGTTAGATTCTTTTAAGCTTTTTTCGTCGTAACATGTAATTCCATTTCGACCTTTTATCTTAAGAACTTAATACAGAAACAGTGAACCAAACGTATCTCATTCCAACGATCTGTTTGGCCACATATTTCCACATGCTCTGTATTTTTTTTACTTTCTCTACACGTATTATGTATATAGTGAATAAAGAAGGTATTGTAATGCATAAAAAAGTTCGATACCCACATTTCACCGGAAATACATGTTTGCCCCCCCCCCAAATCCAAAAAAAAAAAGCACAAAAAATACCCTTTACATGAAACTTTTTCGACAGTTTTAATTTTCTCAAAAATTGCTCTAACGATTTTGATTAAAACATTGTATATTAAAGATATTTATTGACAAATAAAATGTGAATCTAGAATTTTCTGGGAATAGCCTCTGAAGACTACTTTATTCTGGATGAATTTTACGGAATTTTGCATACTTGCTAAACTGTAAGAGATGGATAAAAACATACCACACAAAAACTGTAGAGCACGTTAAAACACACAATTTGTGTAATATACTTTCTTTGTGGAGTTGATCGTTTTTTAGATATTCCTTGTTATTGGTGTCAGCTTTGAAAAACTTACTTTTCTCATACAGGAATTTGTCAAATCCTGTCCTTATAAACAAAGGAATTTCAGTCACATAGCAACCAGCTTTTGACCCTTATTTCGCTCCTACTAACAAGGAGGCAAATAATAAGACTGTTTCTGTTATTTTTTTTTTTCCCTCGATTAGCATGAAGGAAAAAGAACCATAAGCCTTTTAACAATGATTTGTTGCAGAGATGTAGAGAAAGTCTATGTGAAAGGAACACATCAGATTATTCTTCTGCTTTTCCGACCTAAACTAAGGAAACACACATTAGAATAGTATTATTAATATAATTTCTAATATTATGAGAGCGAAGTTTGAAATCTCTACTTCACGAAAGAGCTGTATTTTTCGCTCCAGTAGCAGAAAGACAATCAGTTATAAACTCTCCAGAAGAAGAGACCCATTTTTTTCAGAGATGATGGCTGACCATCAACTTTTATCGCAGTTATAAATTTTTCGAAAATACGAACTCCTCTTGGGAGGAATGAGATTTTCCCCTCTTCTTTAAACAAATGATGCGAGAGGAAGCCCCCATTTCTTTCTACCAAAGACCAAAAAAATAGTGTCTGCTATCGAATAATAAATGAGTTAAAGTTTTATACCATTACCGACATAGCTTAGTTCAGATTTACGGAGTAATTGATTCGGTTTTTACTTTCTCTTCATGTACCACGTACATAGTGTATATAGAAGGTATTGCATCCCACCCAAAAATTTGATAGCGAGATTTTACCGGAAATACATGATTGTGGACAGTATAGCTCAAAAGCGAAAAGACCAAACTTGGACTTCCAAGGATGCGACACGAAGGTTTTCAAGAAAATTCCCCATCCCCAACTACCCTTTACATGGAACTTTTTTCGAAAATTTTCATTTTCTTAAAAATGGCTCTAACGATTTTGATTAAAATATCGTATATTAAAGATATTTACCTGACAAATAAAATGTATATCTTGAATTTTCTGGGAATAACCTCAGAAGACTTACTTTATTCTGGATCAATTTTACGGAATTTTACATAACTGTTAAACAATAAGAGATGGACAAAAACTTAACACACAAAAAATGTAGAGCATGTTAAAAAACACAATGTATGTAATATACATTTTTTCATGCAGTTGATCATTTTTTAGATATTCCTTGTTTTTGGTTTCAGCTTTGAAAAACACAGGATTTGTCAACTCTTGTCCATACAAACAAAGGAGCTTCAGTCACATAGCAACCAGCTTTTGACTATCATTTTAACCTATGGTACTCCCTATTGCGGTTCTACTTAAAAAGCAGCAAGTAACGGGACTATTTCTGAGAATTTTTTCTCGATTAGCATGAAATATATAGAAGCATAATTTTTTTAACAAGAATTCGTTGCAGAGAAAGTCATGTGAATGGAACACATCAGATTTTAAGTTTGAAACGCATATTAAATTAAATCCAGGGTCTACAAGAAAACCTAAAATACTGTAATTATTTGCAGTGAGGTAGATTGGTCCCTTAGAATAGTAAATGGCGTAGATATAGAGATTGTCTTTTTTAAAACTCTATGTATTGCTAAGAAGAAAGGCATGAAAACGTTTTCTTCTAAAGCGAGCCCCTGACCTGTAGTCTTGTCAGGTATTCTATTGTGCCTCTGTGTTGATGAAGCAAGATGTGAACTTTCTTTAATGCAAAAGTAATACGGTGAAATTGCCGGTGTGAATATACAAGGCAGGCAACCAAATATCAAAGGAAACAAAAACATTGCGAAAGGATCACTAAAGTAGGAAGATACAAACTTAAAGTGGAAACCTGTAGACAAAGAAACGGGACAAAAAAAAATAAATAAAAAACCTGATGGTTCCAGTCACATGACTTTCTCTACTTCTGTGTAACAAATTATTGTTAATAAGCTTATTCTTCTATTTACTTCATGCTAATCGAGAAAAAATTAGCAGAAATAGTCTTATTATTTGTTTCCTTGTAAATAGAAGCGAAATATGGGAGTACTATAGGTTAAAGTGAAGTCAAAAGCTGGTTACTAGGTGACTGAATTTCCTTTGTTTGTATGGACACGAGTTGACAAATTCCTGTATGAGAAAAGTACAAGGAATACCTAAAAAACGATCAACTACTCGAAAAAATGTATATAACATAAATGGTGTGATTTTATGTGCTCTACATTTGTTGTATCGTAAGTTCTTGTCCATCCCTTACTGTTTAGCTGTTATGCAACTAATAAGACCATTTCTTCTAATGTTTATCTCGATTAGCATGAAGTAGATTAAAAACTAAGTTGTTAAGGATATTTGTTAGAGGTAGAGGAAATCAGGTGAATGAAAAACAATTGTTTACTTTCTCTACACGTACTATGTACATAGTGTATAGAGAAAATTTTGCATTTCAACCAAAAATTCGATACCAAGATTTCACCGGAAATACACGTTTTAGGGCCCCCTGTATCCAAAATAAGAATTTTTAGAAAAAGGTGTGTGTCCGTAAACATGATAACTCAAAAACGATGAATCGGTAAAATACCACACTTGGACTTTCATTTCAGTATCTTCCAAGGATCCGACACGAAGTTTTGTAGAAAAATCCCCGTAAACCCACACTACACTTTACATGAAAAAAAAAACAATTTTTATTTTCTCAATAATGGATGTAGCGATTTTGATTAAAACCCCGTACATGAAAGATATTTACATGGCAAATAAAATGTATAGTTTTAATATTCTGGGAATTTTCTCTAAATACCTCTTTATTCTGGGTGAATTTTGTATAACGCCTAAACCGTAAGGGAGAGATCAGCTTACTACAGAAAAAACACAGAAATTAATCATAAACGTTTTTTTACCTAGAGTTGACCATTTCTGAGGTATTCCCGTTATTGTGTCAGATTTAAAATGCTTAAACCTTTCTCAGACAAAAACTCGTAAGCTCCTGGCCTTGCATAGCAACGGATTTCAGCTACGTGACAATCAGCTTTTAAAAGATTTGCCTACCACTTTAGCCTAGTGTATTGCCTTATTTACCGCCTACTTACAAGGAAGGAAGTAGTTATGTCAATTTTTGTTACTGTTCATCTCGTTTATCATAGAGTAGATGGAATAATAAGCTTTTTAACAATAATTTTCAACAGAAATATAGAGAACGTGAATAGAATGGAAAACATTCTTTACTTTCTCTATACGAACTATGTACATAGTGTATAGAGAAGGTATTGTCTTGCACCCAAAAATTCGATACCGAGATTTCACCGGAAATACATATTTTGAGACTCCCTGAATCCAAAAAAAAAATCATTTTTAGAAAAATGTCTGTGTGTGTGTGTGTATGTGTGTGTGTCTGTGGACAGCATTGATCAAAAACGAAAAGACCGTTAAATACCAAACTTGGTATTTAAGTTCTATATTTTCCAAGGATGCGACACAAAGATTTTCAAGAAATTCTCCCCACCCCCAACTACCCTTTACATGGAACTTTTTTCGAAAATGGCTCTAACGATTTTGATTAAAATACGGTATATTAAATTTATTTACCTGACAAATAAAATGTATATCTTGAATTTTCTGGGAATATCCTCTGAAGACAACTTTATTCTGGATGAATTTTACGGGATTTTGCATAACTGCTAAACCGTAAGAAATAGACAAAAACTTGGCACATAAAAAATGTAGAGTACATTAAAACACACAATTTATGTCATATACATTTTTTTTCATGGAGTCGATAGTTTTTTTGGTATTCCTTGGTTTTGGTTTGAAAAAAAAACACTTTTCTCATACATAAATTGGTCAACTTCAGTCCACACAAATAAAGGAACTTCAGTAACATAGCAACCAGCTTTTGACTATTAATTTAATCTGCTACTGCTTTATTTAGCTTCTACTTACAAGGAAGCAAGTAATAAGACTATTGGTGCCAATATTTTTTCGATTAGCATGAAGTAAATAGAAGCAAAGTCTTTTTAACAATAATTTGTTGGAGAGAGGTAGAGAAGGTCACGTGAATTGAACACATAGATGCCTCTCTTTAAAAGAAGCAGTTTTTTTTTCAGGTTGAGAGGCAAATGCGTGGTTCTTCCGCAGATATTGTATGGACATGTTACAACACGGTAGATGCTACGTTGTTTCCAAAAATTGGCCCGGATATTAATGAGGAAGCCACAAGTATAACATATTCATAGGCTAGCACCGAGAGGTTAACAGGGGCCGTTTTTCACGGTGACCTGCCCCATCTCATCAACACGGTGTTGTGGTCTCCACGGGCCGTTTCATTCCCCGGAGCTACAGCAGCGCTCCACGTGGGAAATATTTCCAGCTCACAAATATCAAACCAGCAAAAAATGTTCACGCTAGACACCAGATCGGTATTTACGTTCAAGCTTGTCTATGGTACGTAGGAAAAGTATTGCATTCGACCTAAAAATTCAGTACCGATGTCACCCAAAATACACGCTTTATGCCTCGCTGACACCACAATGCCGGATTTGTTACATTCACAGGGCTTTTTACTTTCTCTACACGTACTATGTACATAGTACCCAAAAATTTGATACCGTGATTTCACCGCAAATATATGTTTCTGGGTCCCCTGTATTAAAAAATAGCATTTTCAGAAACAGGTCTGTGTGTGTCCGTGTGCCTGTGAACACGATACCTCAAAAACGATAAGTCGGTAAAACACCAAACTTGGTAATTAAGTTTGATATCTTCCAGGGATGTGACACGAAGATTTGGAGAAAAATTCCCCCACCCCAAACTACCCTTTACATGGAACTTTTTTCGAAACATTTTATTTTCTAAAAAATGCTCATAATTTTGATTCAAATCTCTTATATTTAAGATATTTACATGCCAAATAAAATGTATATCTTGAATTTTATGCAAATAAACTCTGAAGACTACTTTATTCAAGATGACTTTTACGGAATTTTGAATAACTGCTAAACCGTAAGAGATGGGCAAAAACTTACCACACAAAAAATGTAGAGCACGTTAAAACACACAATTTATTTTGTGTAAATTTTTTTTCGTGGAGTTGATCTTTTTTATATATTCCTTGTGATTGGTGTCAGATTTAAAAAAAAATAATACTCTTCTCATATAGGAATTTGTCAACTCGTGTCCATACAAACAAAGGAACTTCAGTCACATAGCAACCAGCTTTTGACTATCACTTTAACCTATGGTACTCCCTTATTTCGCTTCTACTTACAAGGAAGCAAGTAATAAGACTATTTTACTAATTTATCTCGATGAGGATAAAGTAAACAGAAGGATAAGCTTTTCAACAATAATTTGTTGCAGAGATGTAGAGAAAGTCATGTGAATGGAACACATTAGATTCTTTTTTTTTTTTTTTTATTAATGCTGCTTAGTGTATAAATAGCGTACGATAATTTTATACACATATTGTGTACCCAGAGAAGGAAAAATTAATTTCAAAAAATCTGATCTAATCCATTCACATGACCTTCTCTATATCTTTGCAACAAGTTTTTGTTAAAAATGTTATGCTTCTATTTACTTCATGCTAAGTGAGAAAAAATTAGCAGAAATGGCCTCATTACTCGCTTCCTTGTAAGTAGAAGCGAAATAAGGGAGCAACATAGGTTAAAGATGGTTGCTATGCGACTGAAGTTCCTTTGTATGGAGAGAAATTGTTAAATTCCAGTATGAGAAAATTATAAGTTTCAAAGCTGAAATCAAAAACAAGGAGTATCTCAAAAACGATCAACTCCACGAAAAAAAATGTATATAACATAAATTGTGTGTTTTAATGTGCTCTACATTTTCTGTGTGGTATATTTTTTGCCCATCTGTTACGGTGTAGCAGTTGTGCAAAAATTCGTCAAATTCATCCAAAATAGTCTTCAGAGGCTTATTCACAAAAAATTTAAGATATACATTTTATTTGTCAAGTAGGTATCTTAAATATACGAGATTTTAATCAAAATCGTTAGAGCCATTTTTAAGAAAAACAAAATTTTCGAAATTTTTCCATGTGAAGGGTAGTTTGCAGTGGGGGAATTTTCTTGAAAATCTTCGTAACGCATCCTTTGAAGACACCAAACTTATATACCAAGTTTGGTTTTTAACGGTGTTTTTATTTTTGCGCTATTCTGCCCACAGACACACAGACAGACAGACACACACGGACAATTTTCTAAAAATGCTTTTTTTGGATTCAGGGGGTCTCAAAACATTTATTTCCGGTGAAATATCGGTATCGAATTTTTGGGTGCATTACTATACCTTGTGTATACATTATGTACATAATACGTATAGAGAAAGTAAAAATTATCTCTTTGTGTCTTCGATTTATGAGAACCAAGGAATCCAGGCAGTTACATCCATCTTAAATCAAAGAAGGATTTGCAAGGAGACTGTCATAACCTCTTGAGAGAAATTAGAGATGGCGTGGCACGGCCAAATAGAAGAACATGCATATGCAGCAGGCCATGTAAAATTTCGTAGTGCGATTGTTTGTTATTGAATTCATGGGCAGTGCATAGAGAAAAGAAGCAGAATTCCTCCTCTTTGCATGCAACGCAAGGATAAAGTTTGCAGTTTGCAAACTCTTGCGTTACGTTGCGTCTTGCGTGTTTCTATGCGATTACTTACATTAAATATATGACTCCAAGCTCTTGCGCTTAAGTTGCGTCTGCGCTTGCGTTTCATTGTGTATGTAGCATAAAGGTGACCTGGCATAATTCGTTGATGATACGAGAACAATGGCCACCAGTGGTCTTGTTTGACATTGCAGATCTGTAGTGCTATAAACACAAATTAGCAGTGCTGATGGACAATGTCAGAGGTAGGTACACACTAGAAGTAGTAATAAGCTGGCTGTTTGAAAACCCCTCTACATGACGCCATATTAGCATTCCACTTCACACGGAATTTTACCATTTATTTGCAATAAGTGCCCATCTGAAACACGTCAAAGCGAAACACGATATTCATACTATATTAAAGAAAAAATCTGATATGCTCCATTCACATGACTTTCTCTACTTCTCTGCAACAAATTATTGTTAAAATGCTTATGCTTCTATTTACTTCATGCTAATCGAGAAAAAAATTAGCACAAATAATATTACTTGCTTCCTTGTAAGCAGAACGAAAACATGTATATAATATAAATTGTGTGTTCTAATGTACTCTACATTTTTTGTGTGTTAAGTTATTGTCCATCTCTTACGGTTTGGTAGATATGCAAAATTCCGTAAAACTCATCCAGAATAAAGTAGTCTTCAGAGTCTATTCCCATAAAAGTCAAGATATACATTTTATTTGGCAGGTAAATGTCTTAAATATAAGACAATTTAAACAAAATCGTTAGAGCCATTTTTAAGAAAATCAAAATTTTCGATATTTTTTCCATATAAAGGGTAGCTGAGGGTGGCGGGATTTTCTTGAAAATCTTCGTGTCGCATCTTTGGAATATATCAAACTTAAATACCAAGTTTGATTTTTAACGCTCTTTTCGTTTTTGAGATATGCTGCTCGCAGACACAAACACATACACACAGACAGACAGACGCACACACAAATGGACATTTTTCTAAAAATGCTTTTTTGGATTCAGGGGGGTCTCAAAACATATATTTCCGGTGAAATCTTGGTATCGAATTTTTGGGTGCAATACAATACCTTCTCTATACACTACTTTTACAAAACATAATGTGTAAAGCTTTCTGATAAAATGCCTTTTATAATCACGTATCAACTCTTATGCTGAAATTACAATACATTTAATTAAGTTGCATTTTACAAGTTTAATTTATTGTTTCAGTTCACATTAATTACTTGAAGCTACCACAGAGTTTATTAACTCACGACCCCTTTTTACTGAAATTAATTTCCATGTTTACTTTTCAACTCAGCCTTAATTAAAATGCCACAGCAAATGTGGTTGTATGTTACATATGGAAAGCTGCAGGAGAAACTGAATATGCTTTTTTGTATCGTCTGTATTTCTTTGAAGTATATTCTTTCTATTCTATAATAGTTAAACATGCTGATTCTGTAGTGTTACATTCACAAGAGTTTCTCTATAGAGCGCAGTAGCGCCGCAATAAATCATACAATTCGCTTCTGTCATGTCCCAGGTTTTATCTCCGACCTTATTTTCGTGGGCGCTTGGTTTCCTAGTCTTCATTTGGTGGTTTTCGCACACGCTACTGTAACAAATGTTTTTGTTGACTCAAAATAATTCTCTCAACGCTTCGACGCATAGGCAGTTAACGGCTTGCACGCTACTAAACGCTACCACTCCACCACTTGTGATTCACTGTCACCCTCCGTGGTGTAATGGTTAACATGTCAACTTCATATACCCCAGTTCGCGGGTGAGACAGTACATATCTTGTCACGGGGCAAATAATTCATTTGAAGGGAAATATAAATCATAGATAATAATATAAATTATATCAAGAAGAGAAAATGTAAATTTACAGTGAAAATGGCAAGGGTAGGCAGCCGAGTTGTCACGAGCCGGTGGCACAAGATACCGTTACGGTCGTGCATTGAACCGAAGGGATGAATGGACATAACAGGACAGCAAACAATGCTCGTTGCTGGTCAAGGCGACACTGTTTAAGGTACTTGAGAAAAAGAATTGGTAGAACCAAGATGTGATATTTCGGATCCGTGGTGGAGCCGCACAGGCTACCTGAGAAAGAAAAATAGTTATTTTAATATTGAAGAAAGTACGGAACATATCATTGCATCAAACTAATAAATATTAATAGTCACGGGCGGGTAAAGTGTAGCTTCAAAGCAGAAAATTAGGAAGTATACGCGTGTGTGCTACGGCGGAAAAAGGCCGAACTAAATTAATAAAGCAGTTGAGTCTCACCACAACCTGAAAGAGTCTCCATGCTACTAACAATTCTGAGCTAAGCCACCCACAAACCCACACCATTCCCAATACCTATAACCCGCGCCCGGGATACAAACCCGCCACCAGTAACCGCCACACGGATCAAACCTAGAGGAATACATTGCACTTTTTCGGGTGTAAAAGTCCTTAGCATGGCTTCCTGCGGAAGGGAAGTAAAGCCGTTGGTCCCGTGTCGTAGATTTATGGCACCTAAAAGTACCTCAAGTCTGATAGAGATGACTCTGAGCAAAATTAAGTGGTCTTTCACACCCAGTATAGAATGGGACGCTGAGAACCACAGAAATTAAAGAGCGTCCATAAATAAAACTCCATTTCGTTTTCACTTATGACTCACTACTCGCGCATTATAACTGACTTGCATTTCTTCCTTGTTTTTTACTCTTTTAACACGTACATAGTTACAGAGAAGGCATTGTATTGCATCCAAAAATTCACTACCAAGATTTCACAAGAAATATACGTTTTGAGGTTCCCATGAGACCAAAAGAGCATTTTCAGAAAAATGTCCGTTTCTATGTGTCTGTGGACATGACTTTCTCTACATCTCTGCAACAAATTATTGTTAAAAAGCTTATGCTTCTTTTTAATTCTTGCTAATCGAGAAACAAATAGCAGAAATAGTCTTATTACTTATTTCCATGCAAGTAAAAGGGAAATAAGGGAGTAGCATAGGTTAAAAAAGTGATAGTCCAAAGCTGGTTGCTATGTGACTGAAGTTCCTTTGTTTGTATGGACACGATTGACAAATTTCCGTATGAGAAAAGTACAAGTTTTTTTAAAGCTGGAACCAATAGCAAGGAATATCTCAAAAACGATCCACTCCACGAAAGAAAAAATGTATATTACATAACTTGCGTGTTTTAACGAGCTCCACATTTTGTGTCATGTTTATGTCTATATCTTACGGTTTGCCAGTTATACAAAATTCTGTACAATTCATCCAGAATAGAGTAGACTTCAAAGGCGATTCCCAGAAAATTCAAGATATACATTATATTTGCCAGGTAAAGAGTTTTAATATACGATATTTTAATTAAAATCGTCACAGCCACTTTTGAGAAAACCAAAAGTTTTCAAAATTTGTCCATTGTAGGGGTAGTTGGCGGTGGAAGGATTTTCCTGAAAATATTCGTGTCGCATCCTTGGAAGATACTAAACTTAAATATCAAGTTTGGTATTCAAAGGTATTTTCGTTTTTGAGTGATGCTATCCACAGACACACCTTTTTTCTAAAAAATGTATTTTTTTAATTCAGAGGGACCCAAAATATGTATCCGATTTTAGGGTGGAATGCGATACCTTCTCTATACACAATAGTACGTGTAGAGAATGTAATAAGGTGTTTATTTCACCAGCAAACAATTCTCTCGACGCTTCGACGCGTAGACAGTTGACGGCTTGCACGCTACTGTACGCTACCACTCCAATCACTCACGACTAACTTTCTCATGCATTACAACTGTTAAAATGCTACCTTCCGTTTTACTTTCTCTACACGCACTATGTATCTACATTGTGTATGGAGAAAATATTTCATTGTATCCAAAAGTTAGACACCAGTTTTATCTGAAATATATATATATTTTAAGGTCCCTAAGCACCAAAAAAGCATTTTCAGAAAAATGTCCACGTTCACGAGTCTGTGGATAGCATACGAAAAGACCGTTAAATACCTAACTTGGTATTTAAGTTCAATGTCTGCTAAGGATGTGACAGGAACATTTTCATATCCGTCTACCCTTTACATGGAATAATTTTCGAAATTGTGAATCTTCACAAAAATAGCTGTAATGGTCTTTATTAAAATATAGTACCTATATAAAAGAAGTTTGCATGCCAAAAAAATGTTTTTTGAATTTTTTGGGAATAGCATATGAAGACAAAGAGCATATGAAGAGATACACAAAAACTTATTACACAAAAAATGTAGATCTCGTCAAAAACACAATTTATGTAATGTACCTTTTTTGTGGGGTTACCTTCTCGATCAAATCGCTCCTCAGGGACCTCACGAGGCCTACTTGACTAGGTACCCCACTCCGGATCCTGGACTCGAACCCAGGTCTACAGCTTAGCAAGCAGCCGAACAGCAAAATACCTCAGATTAGTGGTCCCACGGGATTATAACCCAGGTCTTCCCGAGCAAGGTTACGCTAGGTGCACTTTACATAGTTTTCAATGCAACTATTGTTTAATAGCATGGTGGTTTTTGCTCGTTTTCAGTTGGTAAGCTAACCTCGAAATAAATTGACAAACCACCCCAGCGAATTGCGACTCGTGCAGTCCAACTCGATTAACTTCATCCAGAAGGTTTTAATTGGCGCCTCTGTTGCGGTAGGCACTTCCTCCTGTGCAAACAAAACACTATGGCATACAGCAAAAAAAAATAACGTACAGCGAAAATTTAATTAGATTCTGTCGACTAGCAGAAACACAGCTCCAATAAGCAGAATTATCAAATTAACATTTATATAGTGTTTGTAATGAAAATGCACGTTTTGGTTACCAGCAAACACTAACTGTTGACACTCACAGGCGCTCTACACTGTGCTGACGATTCCACGACTATTTAGGTGCGTTTCCGATATGCAAAATCTTATCTTATTCCCTATCCCCCACAGAGCCGGAACTATGCAGAGAGACTGAATGTATGTGTTTGAGGAAAATAAAGCGAATTAAACCCTACGTAAAGAACCTACAGACAACAAATATCTTCTAATGCAAATAGCCCAATATGACTTTGATGTTAAAGGGGGCTTTATAAGTGAAAAAAAAATTGATGTGTTCCATTCTCATGACTTTCTCTACATCTCTGCAACATATTGTTAGAAAGCTTATGCTTCTATTTACTTCATTTTAATCGAGAAAAAATAGCAGAAATAGTCTTCTTACTTGCTTTCTTCTAAGTAGAAGCGAAATAAGGGAATATCATAGGCCAAACTGATAATCAAACGCTGGTTGCTATGTGACTGAAGTTCCTTTGTTTGTATGGACAGGAGTTGACAAATCCCTGTATGAGAAAAGTATGTTTTTCAAAGCTGAAACCAAAAACAAAGAATATATTAAAAACGATCAACTCCACGAAAAAAATATATATGACATAAATTGTGTGTTTTAATGTGCTCTATATTTTTTGTGTGTTAAGTTTTTGTCCATCTCTTACGGTGTAGCAGTTTTGCAAACTTCCGTAAAATCCATCCAGAATAAAGCAGTCCTCAGAGGCTATTCACAGAAAATTCAAGATATACATTTCATTTGTGAGGTAAATATCTTTAATATACGACATTTTAATCAAAATCGTTAGAGCCGTTTTTGAGAAAATCAAAATTTTCGAAAAAAGTTCCATGTAAAGGGTAGTTGGAGGTGGGGGATTTTCTTAAAAATCTTTGTGTCGCATCCTTGGAAGATACCAAACTTAAATACCAAGTTTGGTATTTAACGGTATTTTCGTTTTTGAGCTATGCTGTCCACAGGCACACACACAGAGATATTTTTGTAAAAATGTTTTTTTTTTATTCAGAGGGTCTCAAAGCATGTATTTCTGGTACAGTTTCGGTATGGAATTTTTGGGTGCATTACAATACCTTCCCTATACACTATGTACATAGTACGTGTAGAGAAAGTAAAGAAATATTGTCTACATTCTGTTCCTTAGAGGAGTATAAGCTGTGCAATACTAGAGAGATATCTAATCCAAGTTGTAGGCTTAGCTTCATAAACTTCAATCACAAATTAGTTAATTTTAAATTAGGTGCTTAAAGGGATACAGTAGTGCCTTTTTGGTAAAAATAGTTACGATCCAAGTGGTAGATCCATTTATATGACTTTCTCTACTTCTCTAACAAAATCTTTTTTAAAAATCTTAATCTGCTATTTACTTTATGTTACTCGACATAAACATGAGCAGAACTTTTCTTAATCACCTGCTTCCTTGTAAGTAAAAGGAAAATAAGGAAACACAGTAGGCTAAAACGATAGTCTATTTATTTCATATAATTGAGAAAAAATAGCAGAAATAATCTTATTACTTGCTTCCTTGAAAGTACCATTGGTTAAAGTGATAGTCAAAAGTTGGTTGGTATGTTACTGAAGTTCCTTTATTTGTATGGACAGGAGTTGACAAATCCCTGCATGAGAAAAGTATGTTTTTCAAAGCTGAAACCAAAAATAAGGAATGTCTAAAAAACGATCAAATCCACGAAAAAAAAATGCATATAACTGAAAGTGTTTGTTTTAACGTGCTCTACATTTTTTGTGTAATAAGTTTTTGTCTATCTATTACGGTTTACCAGTTGCACAAAATTTAGCAAAATTCATTCAGAATAAGGTCTTTCGAGGCTATCCCTAGAAAATTCATATATATATATATATATATATATATATATATATATATATATATATGAATTGGATTTAATATGTGGTATTTTAATCAAAATCGTTAAGTTATTTTTAAGAAAAATCAAATTTTCGAAAATTTCTCCATTAAGTGGGTAGTTTGGGGTGGGGGATTTTCTTGAAAATCTTCGTGTCTCATCCTTGAAAGATATCAAACTTAAATACCAATTTTGTATTTAACGGTATTTTTGTGTTTGAGCTATGCACACACACAGACAGACAGACACACCACGGACAGTTTTCTAACAATACTTTTTTTTTGCATTCAGCGGGGCTCTCAAAACATATACTTCCGGTGAAATCTCGCTATCGAATGTTTGGGTGCATTAGACTACCTTCTCTATACACTATGTATATAGTATTAGGGTCAAAGTATATCCTGTTACGTAAACAAACATGTAATAATAGCCATCGTGATTTTATCCGCATAAACATAACTTTAGAAAATAGCGAAAAAAACTGCAAAATATGAATCACATAGTGTTCAGACGCTCATTATTTGCTGTAGATGCCAATTAATGGTCTGTTAAATTGAAAGGTTAGCAATACTTAAATATTGGTTTTCTAACAGTGCTACGTAAAAAAGACAATATTTAATCTCGAAGTTAAGGCGAGCAAACATTGGATCAGGAGCTAAATGACGAGAACGGATTCTGTTTGGATATCCGCGCCTTACTGCAAGCGGCCAGAGAGAGTTTATGCAAAGTAGCTAGAGTAATGAATCACCCACGGGGAGAGAGGGGGTTCCCCATTGAAACAAAAATACGCTCGAATGCATTGAGTAGATAAAAATAATACGTGTAGAGGCATGTTGATTTTAGCGTTTGCTGGATCCAAACAAACGAAGAACAGCTTAGTAACCGACTGACGGATTTTGTTTATTATTTTAAATGCGCTTTTGTTACAAAAAGGCTCCCAGGTTTCTCGAACAAAAACGCTTGTTGATCTCCTCTATTGTTCTTTAAACAAAACCAGCAGATGTTTGTCTAAACTAACGTGGGAATAGTTTGAACTTCAAAGCTTTATTGAAAAGCTGTGGTCTCGAAGCTAATAGTTATGATTGACTCTAGTGTATGAAATAAAACCTTTTTAGTCCCTAAATAGTCTTTTTTACTTTCTCTGTTGTATTGTATTGCACCCAAAAATTCGATACCCAGAATTCACCGGGAATACATGTTTTGAAAATGGCGCTTTATTTATGGACGCTCTTTAATTGCTGTGGTATCTTCTTCGAAAATTTTTATTTTCTCAAAAATGGCTCTAACGATTTTAACTAAAATATAATATATTAAAGTTACTTACACCACAAATAAAATGTATATCTTGAATTTTCTGAGAATAGCCTCTAAAGACTACTTTATTCTGGATGAATTTTACGGAATTTTGCCTAACTGCTAAACCGTAAGAGATGGACAAAAATTACCACAGAAAAACTGTAGAGCATGCTAAAACACACAATTTAACTTTTTTGTGGATTGATCGTTTTTCATATATTGTTTTTAGTTCCAGCTTTGAAAAACGTATACTTTTCTCGCACAGGAATTTGTCAACTCCTCTCCATACAGACAAAGAAACTTCAGTCACATAGCAACCAGCTTTTGACTATCACTTTAACCTATAGTACTCGCTTATTTCGCTTCTGCTTACAAGGAACCAAGTAATAAGACTATTTCTGTTAATTTTTTCTCGATAAGCATGAATTAAATAGAAGCATAAGCTTTTTAATAATATTTTTTTTTTGCAGAGATGTAGAGAAAGTCATGTGAATGGAACAAATCACATTTTTTTATACCTTTTTATTTGTTTTTACTTTTCCTGCTACTAAGTACCGCATTCCACGAGTACAATTCACATGAACTTTACAAACATTTCTTATTCTTTTATCTACTTTATGCTAATTGAGGTACACATTAGCAGAAATTGTATTGCTACTTAGTTCCTTGTAAATAGATGGGGAAAGTAGGATCCACTATGCTAAAGAGATAGTCAAATCTTTATTTTAAAAGCTGGTTGTTAAGGTGAATGAATTTCGGACGCGGACCTTTTTCTTAAAAATCTGATGTGTTACACTCACATGACTTTCTCTAGCTGTTCTACAAACTTCATGCATAAGATTCTTCTTCTTTCTACACCTTGCTAATCGGGTACTCATTAGCACAATGTTCTTATTTAGTTCCGTATAAGTAGGAAGAAAATAAGGGAATACACTAGGCTAGTTAAATGTTTTAAAATCTGTCGTTACGCGATTGTCATCACAAATCACTTTTTTCTTGGCCAGGAGTAGAACAAAAGAAAAACGGACACTCCCGTCTGAGAAAAGTATAAGTACTTCACAACTGAAGATAATAACACTGAATACCTCGAAAACGGTAAGCTCCACGAGAAAAATGTATATGACATAACTTGTGTACTTTAACAAGACCTAAATTTTTTGTATAATAAGTTTTTGTCTATCTCTTACGGTTTACTAGTTATGCCAAATTAAGCAACATTCATCCTGAATAAACAGGTCTTCAGGGGCTATTCCCAGAAAATTCAAGATATACATTTTATTTGTTAGGTAAATATCTTTAATATATGATATTTTAACCAAAATCGTTAAGCCATTTTTAAGAAAATCTAAATTTTTAACAAATAAAATGCATATCTTGAAATTTCTGTGAATGGCCTCTGAAGAGTAGTTTATTCGGGATGAATTTTACGGAATTTTGAATAACCGCTAAACCTTAAGAGATGGACAAAAACTTACTACACAGAAAAAATAGAGCTCGTTAAAACATACAATCTATGTTATACACATTTTTTTCGTGGAATTGATCGTTTTTCAGACATTCCTTGTTTTTGGTTTCAGCTTTGAAAAACGTATACAGGAATTTGTCAACTCCTGTCCATACAAACAAAGGATTTTCTGTAACATAGCAACCAGCTTTTGACTATCACTTTAAGCTATAGTAGTAAGTAATAAGACTATTTCTGTTACTTTTTTCTCGATTAGCATGAATTAAGTAGAAGCATAAGCTTTTTAATAATACTTCCTTGCAGAGATGTAGAAAACGTCATTTGAATGGAACATATCAGATTTTTATTAAATTATATTCACAAAGAGGTAAATATTCGATCAATACGAATAAATAAAATCCACTTGAAGGCTGTTTGCTTCACGACGTAATCGGAGTGCGATCGTCAGCTGGTGTAACAGAAAGGTCAGAAGCAAAGCCCTCATAACCTGACTCGTATCCTGTTGTCCTTGCAAAGAGACTAAATTATCCTCGACGGTAAACAAGAGAATGACGTTCCCTCTTACTTTACGTATTAATATGCAAATGAAATGCAAGAGAAGATCAACATTATTCCAATCTGAGTAACAAAGGCAGGACCTGCGTAAAATTAAAACAGACTCTGGTAACCACCACATTGCCACAAAACCTGTGCCATTCAACACAATTCGGATTACACGTTTGTGCAGCGAAACCATGAAATTTGTTTCAACCCACATTTCATTTCGTAAATGTCAACACTACACGCGCCCCCTCATAGCAGAGACGCCTAAAGTTAAACCCTGTTCAGCTTTACTAACAAAAGTAAACAACTTACATATGTAACTTTATAGAATTTACAAATTTTATACTTTCTCTACACGTAATATCAACATAAAGTCTAGAGAAGGTATTATATTGCACTCAAAAATTCGATACCGAGATTTCACCGCAGATATATGTTTTCAGACTCCATTCACATGACTTTTTCTATACCTCTGCAACAAATTAATGTTAAAAAGCTTATGCTTCTATTTACTTCTTGCTAATCGAGAAAATAAGTATCAGAAATAAACGTAACACTTATTTCCTTGTAAGTAGAAGCAAAATAACAGCACCATAGGTTAAAGTGATAGTCAAAAGCCGGTTGCTGTGTGACTGAAGTTCCTTTATTTGTATGAACAGGAGTTGACAAAATCCTGTATGAGAAAAGTATGTTTTTACTTTCTCTAGCCCCGTATGTACAATGTAGAGAAGTATTGTATTCCACCCATAAATTCGATACCGAGATTTCACCGAAAATATATGTTTTAGGGTCCCCTGTATCCAAAAAAAGCATTTTCACCAAAAGGTCGTGTGTGTGTGTGTGTGTGTGTGTCCGTGTGTCTGTGAACACGATAACTCATAAACGAAAAGTCGGTAAAATACCAAACTTGGTATTTAAGTTTAGTATCTTTCAAGGATGCGACACGAAGATTTTGAGAAAAATCCCCCCACCCCAAACTACCCTTTACATGGAACTTTTTTAAAAAAAATTGATTTTATAAAAAATGGCTCTAACCATTTAGTATATTAAATATATGTACCTGACAAATAAAATGTATATTTTGAATTTTCTGGGAATAGCCTCTGAAGACTTTATTCTTGGTCAATTTTACGGAATTTTGCATAACTGCTAAACCGTAAGAGATGGGCAAAAACTTACCATACAACAAATGTATAGCACCTTAAAACACACAATTTATGTTATATGCCTTTTTTCGTGGAGTTGATTGTTTTTGAGATATTCCTTGTTTTGTTTTTTCAGCTATAAAGACATACTTTTCTCATACAGGACTCGTTTCCATACAAACAAAGGAACTATGTCGCAGAGCAACCGGCTTTTGACTATCACTTTAACCTATCGTACTCCCATATTTCGCTTCTATTAACAAGGAAGCTATTTCTGCTAATTTAAGCTCCATGAGATGAAGTAAATAGACTAATTTGTTGCAGAGATGTAGAGAAAGTCACGTGAATGGAACACATCAGATATTTTTTACAGCAGTCGAAGTTCTGCTTAATCACCCAATTTCTTTCCTTTATCGTAACCAATATATATTCTCTAGTAAATTGGACTATTTATTCAGAGAAATTATTCCTTACTTTCGACTCGATGAACGGCCTGCAGTCCATCCAAAATTTCGACTTGAGTACTCTGAAGATTCCGTCTCCTGTTGCTTCACACGAGATGAAAACCAGGGAAATAGCACAATTTCCAACATAGCTGGCTAAAACTCAAGTTGCCTTCCGAAGCCTCTAAGAACTGGGTAGCAAATTCAACCGCCGTCCTCACTGTCAACAATATAGATTTAGGAAGCTTCTCTTTTTACAAATCTCACAACAATACTTGGACAGTTCCTTTAAGTAACAAATTTCACTGTTACGCGGCGTTAACCTTAAACACGGGCAGTCCAATTATACCGTTTACCTCCGAAACACACACACTGCCCCACTCAACTGGCGTCTGAATTCATTCCTTATACACAGTGTTGCCAACAACTCCACCCAAAAATTCCATACCGAGATTTCCCCGGAAATATACGTTTTAGGGTCCCTTATATCCAAAAAAAAATCTGATGCGTACCATTCACATGATTTTCTCTATATTCCTGCAACAAATTATTCTTAAAAAGTTTATGCTTCTAATTACTTCATGCTAATCGCGAAAAAATTAGCAGAAATTATCTTATTACTTGCTTCCTTGTAAGTAGAAGCGAAACAAGGCAGTATCATAGGCTAAAAGATGGTTGCTATGTGACTGATGTTCCTTTGTATGTATGGACAGGAGTTGACAAATTCCCGTATGAGAAAAGTATAAGTTTTTCAAAGCTGAAATCAAGAAAAAGCAATATCTCAAAAACGATCAACCCCACGAAAAAAATGTATATAACATAAATTGTGTGTTTTAACGTGCTCTACATTTTTTGTGGGTTAAGTTTTTGTCCATTTCTTACGGTTAGTAGTTATGAAAAATTCATCCAGAATAAATTAGTCTTCAGAGGCTATTCCCAAAAAATTAGAGATATACATTTTATTTCGGACATAAATAGCTTCAATTTACGGATTTTATCCCAAATAGTTAGTCATTTTTAAGAAAATTAAATTTTTTAATTTCTCTTCTCATATAAAGGTTAGTTTGTGATGGGCGGAGTTATTTTGAAAAGTTTCGTGTCGCATCCTTCGAAGATACTAAACGTAATACCCAGTTTGGTATTTAACGGTCTTTTCGTTTTGGAGCTATGCTGTCCACAGACACACATACGCGCTTATTTTTAAAAATCTGATTTGTTCCATTCACATAACTTTCTCTACATCTCTGCAACAAATTGTAGTTAAAAAGCTTATGCTTCCATTTACTTCATGCTAATCAAGAAAAAAAATCAGTAGAAATATCCCTATTACTTGCTTCCTTGTAAGTAGAAGCGAAATAAGGGAGTAGCATAGGTTAAAATGATAGTCAAAAGCTGGTTGCTATGTAACTGAAGTTCCTTTGTTTGTATGGACACGAGTTGACAGACTCCTGAATGAAAAAAGTATGTTTTTCAAAGCTGAAACGAGAAACCATGAATATCTTAAAAATGATCAATTCCACGAAAAAAATGTATATGACATAAATTGAGTGTTTTATCATAAGCTACATTTTCGGTGTGGTAAGTTTTTTGTCCATCTCTTATGGTTTAGCAGTTATGCAAAATTCCGTAAAATTCATCCAGAATAAAGTAGTCTTCAGAGGTTGTTGCCAGAAAATTCAAGATATATATTTTACATTCAGGTAAATATCTTTAATATACGATATTTTAATAAAAACCGCTATAGCTATTTTTAAGAAAATCAAAATTTTCGAAAATGTTTGCATGTAAAGGGTAGTTTGGGTTGGGGTGATTTTCTTGAAAATCTTAGTGACGCATCCTTGGAAGATGCTAAACTTAAATACCAAGTTTGGCATTCAACGGTTTCTTTGTTTTTGAGCTATGCTGTCCACAGACACACATGTACCTTTTTCTGAAAATGCTTTTTTTGGATTCAGGGGACCCAAAACATGTATTTCTGTTGAAATCTCGGTATCGAATTTTTGGGTGCATTACAATACCTTCTCTATATACTATGTACATATTGTGTATAGAGAAAATAAAAATGTTTTTTTCGGACTCAGGGGTCCCCAAAATATATATTTCCGGTGAAAGCTCGGTATCGAATTATAGGGTGCATTATAATACCTTCTCTATCCCTATGTACACTGTACACACACACATTCACTCTCACATACATACTTCCAGACTCTGTGGGGGATATGGGATGATTCTGGTTAAAGAAAAGTTCCCCGCCTCAGCTGGGAATCGAGCCCGGGTCCTGCGGGTGAGAGGTCAGCTCTCTGAGCACTGCACCAGTGTTGCTACCTGATAAAATAGCATTAAGTTTTTGATCAGCTGTTATCATTGCTAACTACACCAACTCCCTGTGTTTTCTCGTCCCTGCAAATGGAAATTACCTGTTTTCACTCTACCTGCGTATTTTAAACGTTGAATTATTTCACTAGACTCCACGATTCTCCCACCCACATGAATGTATCTGGTAGTACTTGCAAAGTACAACTAGATGTCAGCATTAGCTTAATTTGCAGAAAAATGGAAAGTCCTTGTTTACTCTCGAAACCCTTGCATTATTTCTGTTTCTGCTCTACCAAATTCTTGGTTTTTTAAAAGCTAATAATTTATTAGTTTTTCTACACGTACTATGTACATAGTGTATAGAGACGGTATTGCATTCCACCCAAAAATTCGATACCGAGATTTCACCGGAAATACATGTTTTGGGTCCCCTGAATCTAAAAAAAAAATATATATATATTTTTAGAAAAAGGTTCGTGTATGTGTGGAGAGCTAAGCTCGAAAGCGTTAAGACCGTTGGATACCAAACTTTGGTATCTTCCAGGGATGTGACACGAAGATTTTGAGAAAAATTCCCCCATCTCAAACTACCCTTTACACAGAAAAAATTTCGAAAATGTTTATTTTTCTCAAAAATTACTAACGATTTTGATTAAATACTGTATATTAAACGATTTATAAAGCAAATAAAATGTATATTTTGAATTTTCTGGGAATAGCCTCTAAAGACCTTTTTATTCTGAATGAATTTTCTGAATTTTGCGTAACTCCAAATCGAAAAGTCCGTTACATACCAAACTTGGTAATTAAATTTGGTATCTTACAAGGAAGCGCCACGAAGATTTACAAGAAAATCCCCCCACCCATAACTACCCTTTAAATGGAAATTTTTGTTTTTTTCAAAAATGGCTCTAACGATTTTGATTAAAATATCGTATATTAAAGATATTTACCTGACAAAAAATATGTATATCTTGAATTTTCTGGGAATAGCCTCTGAAGACTATTTTGGATGAATTTTACGAAATTTTGCATAACTGCTTAACCGTAAGAATGGGACAAAAGCTTACCAAACAAAAAATGTAGAGCACGTTAAAACACACCATTTATATTATATACATTTTTATCGTGGGGTTGGTCATTTTTTAGATATTATTTATTTTTGTTTCATCTTCAAAAACTTAAGCTTTTCTTATACAGGAATATATCTACTCCGGTCCATAGAACCGGAAATAAGTAATAAGACTATTTCTGCTAATTTTTTCTTGATTAGCATGAAGTATACAGAAGTATAAGCTTTTTAACCATTGGTTTATGCAACAGTCATTCCGGATGGAGAAACTGTTAATCTACGTATCATGATAACCTGCAAAATTATGACACCGACTGGGAGTATTTTCTAATTCTATGATTCGATGAGCGCATGCGTGTCTAGACGCAAGAGGAGGACATTTGGATCATTTTCTATAAGTGGCGTTCGTGTGGAACACCTCATGACAAGCTGATAACATCAAAAATAGAATTGTCACTTTAAAATGTTTTCATTAATAGCATTTTGCACCTCAGTAAATGGAGAAAGAAGGGCTTTGGTGCACGTGATTACATGAACATTTTTTCTTGTTTTGATGTAAGGAACCTATCGCCAAACTTTGTACAAGAATTTTTGAACCATCCTGTATAATTTTAACCAGTAGATTCCATTCGAAATAAAATATAAAAGTAATATGAACAACAGTTGACTACTTTATGTGTATTTCAGATTCCTACTGCCTGCAATTTCAGCATAAAGCTATACAGTATTTTGAAGGATGCATGTTTTGCATCGCCTCATTTAAACTGCAACTGAATACGCCATTCTTAATTTCACTGCATGTGATTCACACCCTCATCAATATCGTCACTTTCAATAACACTTTCATTTCTCTCATTCGACCCCTTTTTGTAACCCTGAAATAATGTTTCATAGCCGTCAGCATTATGGCATGCTCATATTTTCACCCCGCAGATATTGAAAAATCTTCTGTTCCATTCATGCCTCTCTTTACATCTCTGCAACAAATTATTTTTAAAAAGCTTAAGCTTCTATCTATGTCATGCTAATCGAGAAAAAATAGCAGAAATAGTCTTATTACTTGTTTCCTTGTAAGTAGAAGCGAAATAAGGGAGTATCTTAGGTTAAAGTGATACACAAAAGCTGGTTGCTAGGTGACTCAAGTATCTTTGTATGGACAGGAGTTGACAAATTCCTGTATGAGAAAAGTACAAGTTTTTCAAAGCTGAAACCAAAAACAAGGAATATTTCAAAAAAACGATCAACTCCACGAAAAAAATTTATATAACATGAATTGTGTGTTTTAACGTGCTCTACATTTTTTGTTTGGTAATTTTTTGTCCATCTCTTACGGTTTAGCAGTTATGCAAAGCTCTGTAAAATTCATTTAGAATAAAGTAGTCTTCAGAGGCTATTCACAGAAAATTCAAGATATACATTTTATTTGTCAGGTAAATATCTTTAATGTACGATATTTTAATCAAAATCGTTAGAGCCATTTTTGAGAAAATCAAAATTTTCAAAAAAAGTTCCATGTAAAGGGTATTTGAGGGTGGGAGGAATTTTCTTGAAGATACCAAATATAAATACCAAGTTTGGTTTTTAGCGGATTTTTCGGTTTTGAGCTATGCTGTCCACAAACACACATACATACGACACTTTTCTAAAAAATTTTTTTTGGATTTAGAGGTCTCAAAACATGTATTTCCGGTGAAATCTCGGTATGGAATTTTTGGGTGCATTACAATACTTTCTCTATACATTATGTATATAGTACGTATAGAGAAAGTAAAAATAAAATAAAAATACTCAAAAAGTACAAAAGTATTTGCCTTTATTCAACTAGAAAGGTTACAAAACTGAAATTCAGACATTTACAGTGAAAAACAAATCACTTAAAATACATCTTTACATATTACAATACACATGGTTGCAGGTTACACGAGTGTCATGGAATGCTATACTTCGATTAGTAGGTTTTTATTTTCAGTTTTTGATTTTCAACGTTATAGTTTACGTTAGTAGGAAAATGTACTGTTATATTGGTATATGTGAAAATATTTACTTCTCGTGTTAGGATTAAGAACAAAACTAGCAAACATTACCAAAAAATTCTGTTCCTTAAGATAGATGATATCACACATGTTCCATATTGCTATATATGAACATTTAACATATTTTCCTTTTTAACCTTCAATTATTTGTTACCGCCAAAGGCTCATAATTTGCATTTTTACTCTTGTTTTTTATGCATAACTCACGCTTCTAAATTAGTGCTAGAAGATATCAAAAAATTAAAGTCTACAATTTTAAAGCCATATTTTATAGACACTATATAGCACATTGAACTTGAATTCTGCTTTACTGATCATGGATACCTAAAATTCAAAACTATAAAGCAATATCTCATCCAGCAAATGCGTAATAACTTTGCAGCAACATAAAATTATCTATGTATAAAGTTTAGGTGTAATACAAGATCCGGCATAGAAGTGAGCGATTTTATAGAATGGTTTTCTTTTGACGAACATGAGAACTGTGAGCACATTTTGTTACTATGACAATACAGCTCAAATATTAAAGCATCAATGCAATGGTCGAGGTTAGGCATTTTATCGCAGCTGATGTTCATTTCTTTGAAATCTGTCTCACCTGACGTTCGTTTGTTTAATCTCCTGTTTTGGTCATTGGTTAATAAGATGACAATCCAGTCAGCCAACCTTCACTTTTAAAATTGTACTTTCCATTAATTTAGTTACAATGCTTATTTCAAGAGTTATCGAGTTCATAATGTATTTAGTTAAAAAAAAAAGTGAAAATAATCATTATTTGTATTTCTTATGCATGAGATGAGTGTCATAACCTCAAATAAAATAATTGTTTCCTATTTCTATTGTTGAAACGTATATTGGGTGTAAGCACGGTCGGCCATATAATTCAGGAGGCTGTGAAGAAAGAAAAAAAAAATCGGTAAATAAAGATTATCACCCGCCTGTGTAGTGTGGCGGTAGCGTGTCTGCCTCACATTCAAAAGGTCGTGAGTTCGCATCTCGTTTAGGGTGAGTTACCCGGATAAGGTTTTTTTTTCTAGGTTTTCCCGGGCGTAAAAATCCTTAGTATGGCTTCCTTCGGAAGGGAAGTAAAGCCGTAGGTCCCGTGTCGTAGATTTACGGCACGTAAAAGAACCTCAAGCCTGATAGAGAGGCCTCTGAGCAAAATTAAGCGGTCTTTCACGCCCAATTTAGAATGGGACGCTGAGAACCACAGCGTCCGTAAATAACACGCCATTTATTTATTTTAAGCTCCATGGACCCCGAGATCATTTGAGCATCATTTCACCAATTCCATTCATCGTCTGATATGACCAACCAGGTTAAAGGATATTTAACTAAAAAAAAATGACTGTCGAATGTGTCATCTATCATTTGAGAACTAATGTAAGTATTACAATGATAAAATCTCCCTTCCTATATATTATAAATTATTAATAGTCTATTTCGCTGAATTGTCTTATCAAATACAACTCGTGTTTTTATCTCTTAGGACATCTGACTCATTTTAAATCGCCCGTTCCTCTGTCGGACCCTATATAAGCCAGAAACACTTAAATAACAACATTGCATATTCACTAAAAGTAGCAATAATAGTAAATAGCAAAGAACACCATTTCCTGGGCTATGAACACATTTATACTCCTTTTTTAGGATTTACAATATAAACTATAAACTAAAAATGCTACAAAATTGGGAATTATGTACGCAATATCTCAGGATCATTCACATAGAAACATTAACATCAGAATATAAACGTTGATGGAAACATAAAATTTGCATGAACATCATGACAATGCACGGCCTCACGTCGCAAATCAAGTCATGCAGTTTCTGGCTCGATTCAGCATTACCAGTGTACCACACCCACCTTATAGCCCCGATCTTGCACTCTATGACTTTTTTTATTCCCATCACTAAAGGCAAAGCTTAGAGGTATTTGATTTGAGAACTCTGAAGCAGTGCTCAAGAAAAGTGAGGCGATTCTCAAGGACCTGACAAAGAATGGTCTGCAGCAGTGTTCAAGAAGTAGGAGGGGACTACTTCGAAAAATATCATGTAAACATTAAATTGGAGTAATAAACATCTGTGAAAAAAAAATCGGTCTGAGTCTTTGTTGATCAGCCCTCGAATTTACACTTTTTGTCATGCACACATGATGATGTTCAAATAAAATTAACTTTTATCAAATTACTGAAGTTCTCTTCTTTTCTGTTTAGGTAATTATAACAATGGTCTCTCTGTCTCTCTCTCTCTTTGTCCCATTAACACGAATATGAAAGTTCAAGCTTACAAGGTTTGGTGTTTATGTTAACGTGTATAATTGTGAACGGAGCCATTTATTAACCTAGACACAAGGTTGTATGTTGGTTCTCCATTATGAATTAACGTTTCTATGTGAATGGGCCTTTAGGGAAATAACACACAAAGACTGTCCACATGATACGTTCACAGAAGCAAAAGCTCAACAACTTTCAACACCAACAAACAACATGTTTCATTTCGATGGACGTACAAAGTATTTGGAAGGGACAAAAGGCATTTTACATACAGTAGCCTCCACCATTTTGCCTCTAACTTTTAAAGCTAGTTTTGTGCCGGATTTGGAGAGAGCGGTGGGGACGTAGCCCATAGCGATGTTGCAACCCAGGGTGGGGGAGGGACAGCCACTGCTCACGTAGCCCACCAACTCGTCCTGAGAGTCGATGGAATGTATGGGTGCCCCTGACCGAGCCGGTGCGCCTTTGGACTTCACCCCGACCCGCTTTCTACCCGGGCCATCTCGCAGCTGATCCAGGATTACTGTTGCTCCGGGGAAGTCTGCTGTCGTCCGTCTTCGCTTGGCAACCAGCCAGGACAGACCTGCCTCTACCGGGGTGGTCGTGTGATCGATGTCGTTCCCATAAAGACACATACCTGCTTCTAACCTGCAACAGTACAAAGTGGAATTTGAAACTTTCTGGAACACTTCTGGGCTTGTAATTGTGTATTTGTACAAGGGAAGAGAGAAACAATACCATCCTGCTATATGGTACATAACTGAAGTCATAACTTTCTCTAGCTATTCCACATACAAAGTATTCCTCCAATAGCTTATTCTTATATCTACATTATTCTAATCGAGATAAACATTAGCAGAATTGGGCATATTGTCTCATCCTGCCTGTAGTAATATTGGAAATATATAATTCTCATATGTTGGCGACATTGTCAACTTAAGCGTTCATAAAAACCACGATACGCGTGGTACTCCTCTCCTTAGTAATGTGGTTGTACGATGGCTTGGGGTTGTTTTATTCCACCCCACCGGTCTCGCGGGAGGCTTGGGAGCTGCTACCTACTAAGCTTACCTGGGTACGGGAGGCTTCGGTCCTGCGCCCGAATAGATTAGGCAAAAGATATAGGTTTTTTTTTTTTTTTTTTTTTTACAAACTGGTCGCTACGTGAAACAGTTTAGGTTCGGTTCGCTTTGCACGGTTCCGTTTAAGAAAAGTTAGCTAGTTTAAATTTGAAACCAATAATAATAATAATATATCGAAAAAAACGCATATGACATAAGTTAAGTGTTTTAACGATATAAGCATTTTTTTCTGTGGTGAATTTTTGTCTCTCTTACGCAAAATGCATCCAGAATAAAGATGTCTTAAGAGGCTGTTCCCAGAAAATTCAAGATATACATTTTATTTGTCTGGTAAATATCTTTAATATACGACACTTTAATCAAAATCGTTAGAGCCATTTTTAAGAAAATCAAAATTTACGAAATTGTTTCAATGTAAAGGGTAGTTTCGTGTCGCATCCTTGGGAGATACTAAACATAAATATCAAGTAAGGTATGTAACGGTTCTTTTGTTTTTGAGCTATTCTGCCCACAGACACGGACCTTTTTCTAAAAATGTTTTTTCTGACTCATGGGACTTTATATATTTGCGGTGAAATCTCGATATTTGATTTTTGAGTGGAAAACACCACCTTATGTAGTCACCATGTACATTGCATGACATTCGCGCTAGAGAAAGAAAAATCAATGTGAGATAAGGTAAATCAATAAAGAGTTTATTTTAATCGAGACAGGTGGCGCTAGTGTGGCTCGCATTAGTGGTAGAGCAAGGTCACTTGCGACCCAGGAGTAAAATGATTGTTAGCAAGCTGAATAAATACTTTTGTTTAATTATTTATACAGAGTGACGTCACAAAGCTTGAGGATATACTGCTTACATCGAAATAAGAAATTAGTTTCATTTAACATACGCTCAAAAACTCTTTGTTTTGGCGTAATTAATTTATTAATCAAAATTTACGTTCAAGGCCTTCTGGATCCAACCACCAACTTCATTTTTTTATCCGTTCATTCGTAGAAGGCTCTGACCAGTTGTACCATGTGGAAATGAACTTGTGTTAACTGAAGGAAGACTTATTTACTCTGTAATGCTTCAATTGTATGCTCCATAAAGTGAAAGTGATTCGGCCAATAATAGCAGGATGCTCATATAGTAAACAAACAGTCAGGATTGCCATGAACGTTCGCGTAAATGGCAATGAACACGTACTATGTACATAGTGTATAGAAAAGGTATTGTAATATATTGCACCCAAAAATTTGATACCGGGATTTCACCGGAAATACATGTTTTGGGTCCCCCTGAATCCAAAAAAAAAAACATTTTCAGAAAAAGGTCCGTGTGTGTGTTACTGTGGACAGCATAGCTCCAAAACGAAAACACCGTTGAATACCAAACATGGTATTTAAGTTTGCTATCTTCCAAGGATGCGACACAAAGATTTTCAAGAATATCCCCCCACTCCCAACTACTCTTTACATGGAAATTTTTTCGAAAAGTTTGATTTTCTTAAAAATGGCTCTAACGATTTTGATGCAAATATCGTATATTAAAAATACTTACCTGACAATTACAATTTATATCTTGAATTTTCTGGGAATAGCCCCTGAAGACTACTTTATCTGGAGGAATCTTACGGAAGTTTGCATAGCTGCTAAACCGTAAGAGATGGACAAAAACTTACCACATAAAAAAATGTAGAGCACTTTAAAACACACAATTTATGTTATATATATTTTTAGTGGTGTTGATCGCTTTTTAGATTATCCTTGTTTTTGGTTTCAGCTTGTAAAAAAATTTAACCTATGGTACTCCCTTATTTTGCTTCTACTTACAAGGAAGCAAGTAATAAGACTATTTCTGCTAATGTTTTCTCGATTAGCATGAAGTAAATGGAAGCATTAGCTTTTTAACAATAACTTATTGCATAGATGTAGAGAAAGTCATGTGAATGGAACGCATCAGATTTTTTTCTACTTTCGATAGGATATAAATAAAAGACAAGTTCATAAAAACAATTATTTTATTACTAAAAGTTTTGTATATTTATGGTCCTTTTCGACATAATCACCGAAAACATTGAGACATTCATTGTTCCTGTGCACAAACTTTGCAATAACCGATTCAAAAATGTTGCCGCCAATAATTTCAAATGAACATTGACGTTGTTTTGAAGATCTTCGTACTTTACGACGTTTGCGGAGAGCTATTCAAAACAAACGAAGAGGAATGCTGACTTCAGGAATTGTGTTGATCCATGACAGCGCTCGTCCACACACTGCTGTCACAACCCATCGGCTCCTTGAACAATTTCAATGGGAGATTTACGATCATCCGCCGTACAGTCCTTACCTGGCACCGGGCGACTTTCACCTTTTCCCTAAACTGAAGAAGATGTGTGAGGAAGCAACAATATGCAATTCCCTGTGCATTGCAAATGAACGTAGTATACGATTTTAAGGTATAAGCATATTATTACTCACAAGACGGGAAAAAAAAAAAGAAAAACACTCACATTATTTTCTCTAACTGATATACAAAAAAACTTCTCACAAAAAAATTATTCTTCTTTCTACACAATGCTAATCGAGATAAACATTAGCAGAATGTTCTTATTATTTAGTTCCTTATATGTAGAAAGGAACTAAAGGAATGCGGTGTGCTAAAGCGAAAGTAAATTTTTTTAAAAGTTATCGTTATGCAACTGTCATTGAAATTCGCTTCTCTGCTTGGCCAGAAGTAAAACAGAAGAAAGACGAACACTTCCTGTTTGAAAATAGTATAAATATCTTAAAATTGAAACCAATAACAAGGAGTACCTTGGAAACAGTCAACTCTACAACAAAAATGCATATGACATAGGTTGTGTGTTTTGAAGAGATCTACATTTTTTGTGTGGTAAGTTTTTGTCTATTTCTTACGGTTTACTAGTTAAGCAAAATTCAGAAAATGGTATCCAAAACAAACAGCTCTTCAGAAGCTATTCCTGGAAAATTCAAGATATACATTTTATTTCTGATTTAAATATTTATAAAAGATATGTTAATTAAAATCATTAGAGCCATTTTTTAAACAAAAAACTCATTTTTTTTCCATGTGAAGGGTAGTTAACGGTTGGAGATGGACAAAACATGTAGAGCACGTTAAAAACACAATTTATGTTATATACATTTTTTTCGTAGAGTCGATTGTTTTTTTAGATATTCCTTGTTTTTTGGTTTCAGGTTGCAAAAACCTATATTTTTCTCATACAGGAATTTGTCAACCCCTGTGCATACAAACAAAGGAACTTCAGTCACATAGCAAGCAGCTTTTGACTATCACTTTAACCTATGATGATTATTTCTGCTAATTTTTTCTCAATTACCACGAAGTAAATAGAAGCATAAACTTTTTATCAATAATGTGTTGCAGAGATGTACAGAAAGTAATGTGAATGGAACACATCAGGTTTTTTTTCAACCTCCGATAAGCTATAAATAAAAGACAAGTTCATAGAAAACAATTATTTTATTACTAAAATGTTTGTACACTTATGGTTACTTTTCAACATAATGACCGAAAAGATTGAGACATTTATCGTACCTGTGCACAAGCTTTGCAAAACACGCTTCTAAAAATGTTGCCACCAATGATTTCAAATGAGCATTAACGTTGGTTTGAAGATCTGTTCAACCTCGGCGGTTGAAAAAATAACGGATCTCGTACAAAGCATACAGCCAAAGAAACTCGTTGTGTATTTAACTGCAAGCTTATCCTTTCAAATTCTG
The DNA here is from genome assembly GCA_030762935.1 of Hymenopus coronatus. Taxonomy (NCBI): domain Eukaryota; kingdom Metazoa; phylum Arthropoda; class Insecta; order Mantodea; family Hymenopodidae; genus Hymenopus; species Hymenopus coronatus. The sequence continues at coordinate 54,156,639 of CM060889.1, read as the reverse complement.
AAGTAGGTTAACAAACATCTGTATGTAAATTGCAACAATAACAGTAAACTATAATTTGAACACTTCCACAGCTAAATCCAAATTTATGTTTTTTTTTTAAATAAAAGTATCCGAATAGAGCGAATATGTAATTAAATGGAAGTATAATTCACCAAGTTAATAAATTTAAGTTTCTAGTGCGTTTAATTTTATATGATGAAGATTATGTTTAGAACAACAAAAAAATATGATGTGTACCATTCACATGATTTTCTGTATATCTCTGCAATAAATTATCTTTAAAAAGCTTATGCTTCTATTTACTTCCTTCTAATCGAGAAAAAATTAGCAGAAATAGTCTTATTGCTTGCTTCCTTGTAAGAAGAAGCGAAATAAGGCAGTACCATAGGTTAAAGTGATGGTCAAAGGCTGGTTGCTAAGTTCCTTTGTTTATATGGACACGAGTTCACAAAGTCCTGCATGAAAAAAGTATGTGTTTTATAACTGAAACCAAAAACAAGGAATATGTCAAAAACAATCAACTCCACGAAAATTATGTATATAACATAAATTGTGTGTCTTAAAGTGCTCTACATTTGTTGTATGGTAAGTTTTTGTCCATCTCTTACGGTTTAGCAGTTATGCAAAATTCCGTAACATTGACCCAGAATGAAGTACTCATCAGAGGCTATTCCCAGAAAATTCAAAATATATATTTTATTTGTCAGGTAAATATCTGTAATATACGATGTTTTAATCAAAATCGTTAGAGCCATTTTTGAGAAAATCAAAAAGTTCTAAACTTTTTCCATGTAAATAGTAAATCAGGGTGGGGGAATTTTCTCAAGATCTTTGTGTCGCATTCTTGAAGTTATAAAATTAAATATCAAGTTTAGTATTTTACCGACTTTTCGTTTTTGAGTTATCGTGTTCAAAGACACACGGACACACACACACACACACACGGAATCGCCATTGGGGTTGTCATCTCAAAATAATTTGATATCACCCTGTGGTTTTACGGGAAACATGCGAGTCAGTTGGGAAATTGAATGCCGTGGCGGTACGTTGCCGTGGTAGCTCAGTGGTAGAGCAACCGGCTAGAGACCGGGAGATCCGTGGTTCACGTCTGACTCTACCTATCCATGGTTTTAAAATATTGTTCAGTTTATAACGCTTTGCTTTTGAGTTTCTCTAGCTCCATATGTAAAATGTACATAGGGATAGAGAAGTATTGTATTCCACCCAAAAATTCGATAACGAGATTTCACCGGAAATACATGTTTTAGGACACCCTGTATCCAAAAAAAGCATTTTCAGAAAAAGGTCCGTGTGTGTCCACGTGTCTGGGGAACACGATAACTCAAAAACGAAAAGTAGCTAAAATACCAAACTTGGTATTTAAGTTTACTATCTTCCAGGGTTGCCACACGAAGATTTTGAGAAAAATTCCCCCACCCCAAACTACACCTTACATGGAACTTTTTTTCTAAAATTTTGATTTTCTTAAAAATGTATATTTTGAATTTTCTGGGAATAGCTTCTGAAGACCTGCTTATTCTGGATGAATTTTGCTTAATTTGCCATAACTAGTCAACTGTAAGAGATAGACAAAAACTTACTATACAAACAATGTTGGTCTTGTTAAAACACACAAGTTATGTCATATACATTTTTCTCGTGGAGCTTACCGTTTTCGAGGTATTCATTGTTATTAGTTTCAGTTGTGAAGTACTTATACTTTTCTCAGACTGGAGAGTCCGTTTTTCTTTTGTTCTACTCCTGGCCAAGAAAAGAAGTGATTTGTGATGACAATCGCATAACGACAGCTTTTAAAACATTTAACTATCGATATAGCCTAGTGTATTCCCTTATTTTCTTCCTACTTATAAGGAACTAAGTAATAAGAACATTGTGCTAATGAGTACCTCGATTAGCAAGGTGCAGAAAGAAGAATAATCTTATGCATGAAGTTTGTAGAACAGCTAGAGAAAGTCATGTGAGTGTAACACATCAGATTTTTGATTTACTATTCTAAGCACATACTGCATAACAATATTAATAATGATAATATAGTAAAACAACACGCGCTCTCGGGTTGGCTGTTTTTCCTTACGACAGTTTTTAAGTTTTGATATACTCTGCTAGCGTTCACTAATAACAATGCTTTTGTGTTTGCTTGCCAACGTGTAAATGTTTTGACTCACTCTGCTATTTTATCATATTATTACTTACTCTGCTGTAGCAGGGTATTAATAATAATAATAATAATAATAATAATAATAGCAACTCAGTAACATACGACATATATCCATGCATTGTTTTTGTTATGTTGCCTTAATATTTTGATTTAAAACTACAGTGGGTTTAGTCTCTAAAGTTAAATATAAAACTCTACTGTGTTACCCACATGACTTTTTCTAAATCTCAGTAACAAATTATTATTAAAAAGCGTATGCTTCTCTTTATTTCATGCTAATCGAGAAAAAATAGCAGAAATAGTCTTATTACTTGCTTCCTTGTAAGCAGAAGCGAAATAAGGGAGTACCACAGGTTAAAGTGATAGTCAAAAGCTGGTTGCTATGTAAATGAATGAATGAATGAATAAGTGTATTTATTAACATAGCAATATCATACATAGAATTTCAACAGTCGCACGGGTCCACAGACCGTACGTGCTTTTGTAATACACATTACAAGCAATATTAAAACAACAACAACAACAACAACAAAGAATTAGAAGAGTAAACACGAAAATAAAAAGACAAAGGAAATACACAGTCAAAAGCAATATTAAACAACAATAAAATTAAGAGTGAATCCGAAAATAAAGATATTAAAATATAGCAATTTAAATTTACAGCACAGAGTACACCTTCATAAATGCACCCTCTAATAATAGATAATTACACTTAAGAGACATATATACACATAATATATACAACCCTAGCACAACAGTGACCTAAGTATGACATAATATATATGTATGTAGAACATTGTAGTCACTTTTGTTTAGTTGATCTTATCCCCCCCCCCTTCTCTATTGGCAGCCTCCTCAGATCTCAGCTGTCTTGCCTTAAGTATAAATTTACCTAGCCCGTCCATGTTTCCCGTGCCTGCCAGTAGCGTCCAACATGCTTCTATCCCTACATTCGCAGTGGTAAAAAATCGCGGCAAATATTTTTCCCGCCATTCCTCCGTACCCCTACATCTTGCCAAGATGTGAGTCCACGAGTCTTCCTCCTCGCAAATGGGACAGATTCTCGTCAGAAATCTTCGTGCTCCTCCATGCTCCTAGTCTAATCCACGCGAGCCCCTCTCTAATCATTTTGGTACCTGTTTTGATGTATTGCTCCATACCCCACTCCGATTTCAGCCCAGACTGTACTTCTAATGACACCTTCTCTGTGCATTGCGCAATCATTTGCTGTCTGTCAATATCACAGAGACGTTTCTTAATTTTTCTCCAAATACTTCGCCTGTTTTCCTGCCCCGCCATCCAAATGTCTCCCATCCCAAGTTCCTTTATTTGTATGGACGGGAATTGATTAAATATGTATATTACATAAATTGTGTGTTTTAACGTGCATCACATTTTTTGTGTGGTAAGTTTGTGTACATCTCTTACATTTAATGCAAAATAAATTAGTCTTCAGAGGCTTTTCCCAGAAAATTCAAGCTATACATTTTTATTTGTCGGCTATCTGTAATATACGATATTTTAATCAAAATCATTAGAGCCATTTAAGGAAATACAAAATTTTCGAAAAAGTTCCATGTAAATGTTAGTTGGGGGTGGTGGGATTTTACTTAAAATCTTTGTGTCGCATCCTTGGAAGATACAAAACTTAAATACCAAGTTTGGCATTTTACCGACTTTTTGTTTTTGAGTTATCGTGTTCACAGGCACACACACCCACACCCAAACGCACACACATACATACATACATACATACATACATACATGCATACATACATACATGCATACATACATACATACATGCTTACATGCATAACATTACATACATACACACACGGATATTTTTCTGAAAATGTTTTTTTTTTTTTTTTTTTTTTGATACAGGGGACCCTAAAACATATATTTCCGGTGAAATCTCGGTATCGAATTTTTGGGTGCAATATAATACCTTCTCTATTCATTATGTACATAGTACGTGTAGAGAAAGTAAAAATCTCACATTAGTTTCTGTGGCTGCTCCACAAATAAACGTCTTACAAAACATAATTCTTCTTTCCACACAATGCTAAACGAGATAAACATTTAGAATGTTCTTACTGTTTATAAGTAGAAGGGAACTAAAGGAATGCGCTGTGATAGTCAAATGTTTTAAAATCTGTTATTGCAAATCGCTTCCATGCTTGGCCAGGAGTAGAACAAAGGAAAAACGAACACTTCCTGTCTGAGAAAAGTATAAGTACCTACTTTAGAATTGAAACTAATAACAAGGAATATCTAGAAAACGGTAAACTCCACGGAAAAAATGTATATGACATAAATTGTGTATTTTAATGAGATCTACATTTTTTGTGTAGTACGTTTTTAGCTACCTGTTACGAATACTAGAATACTAGTTATGCAAATTTCAGCAAAATTCATTCACAATAAATAGGTCTTCAGAAACTATTCCCAGAAAATACACGATATAGATTTTATTTCTGATGGAAAAGGCTCTAATAGTGGTATTTTAATCAAACTCTTTAAGAGTTATTTTTAGGGAAAACAAATTTTTCGAAAATTTTCCCCACGTTAAGGGTAGTTATGGGCGAGGGTATTTTCTTGAAAATCTTCGTGTCCCACCCTTGGAAGATACCAAACTTAAATACCAAGCTAGGTATTTAACAGTCTTTTCGTTTTTGAGCTATGCTGTCCACATACACACACACACACACACACACACACACACACACACACTCACACGCACAAGGACCTTTTCCTGAAAATGAGTTTCTGGATTCAGGGGATCCTAAAAACATTTCTAGTGAAATTTTGATATCGAATTTTTAGATGGAATACAATACTTTCTGTATCGATTAGGTACGATACATCGTACATACGGTCTAGAGAAAGTAAAAACAGCGTATTGTCCAATTGCAAAAGTAATAGTTATAGTGGTAAAAATGGGATTTTATATATTGAGTAGGAAACTTGCGAAACGAGGCCATAGACAGAGTACAATAAACCTCCTAACCATATAAAACAATTTTAACATGTATGTCATACACTATTACTTTCTCTACACGTATGTGTACACAGTGTACAAAGTAGGTATTGCACTCCACCCAAAAATTCAATACCGAGATTTCACCGGAAATATATGTTTTAGGATCCCCTGTTTCCATAAAAAGAATTTTCAGAAAAAGGTCCGTATGTGTGTGTCTGTCCGTGTGAAAAGTCGGTAAAATACCACACTTGGTATTTAAGTTTAGTATCTTCCAGGGAAGCGACACGAAGATTTTGAGAAAAATCCTCCCACACCAAAGTATCCTTTACATAGAACTTTTTTCTAAATTTTTTATGTTCTAAAAAATTACTATAAAGATTTTGATTAAAATATCGTATATTATAGATATTTACACGACAAATATAATATATATCTTGAATTTTCTGTGAATAGCTTCTGAAGACTACTTTATTCTGGATGAATTTTAAAGGATTTTGCGTAGCTGCGTAAGAGATGGACAAAAACTTACAACACAAAAAACGTGGACCTTGCTTTTGATTTCACTTTCTCATAAAGCATACGTTTTATAACAATAATTTGTTGCAAAAATGTAGAAAAAGTCATGTGAATGGAACACATTAGATTTTTGTTTTACATGTGAGCGAAATAAAATAGCAGATAACGTAATCGCATGAAAAATGTTGGCTGACCTTCTGTTGGCCCCCACTCAAGACCTGTTATTATCTTTTTGCGCAGTTGAAATATGTTCCATTAATTCTTCCAGTCACGCGCATGCACTGACACGTGTTCCCTGTGTATATAAGGCCAGTCAGATAAGCTTGTCGACTCAGTGCCGACGGATCAGCTATGGGGTTACCAATGCTACAGCGTCTCAACTTCTTGGGTGGACCTTTTCGTCCAATCCTGACCGTCAAGGAGCTCCAGGTCGATCGGCCTTACCCTATAGAGGCAGCTAGGGCAGTGAGAACTAAATACGGCAAGCGGATCGTGGTCATGATCACCGGTCGGTCACTATTTTTACCCAAGAGATTCAATATTCTCCCAGATGAAACCGTGAAAACGATGAACGCAGAAAGATACCAGATCATTTTCTTAGGGGAGCGTCGACTAAAAAACGGTCGCACTACATACCGGTTCCGATTCCAAAGTGACGGTACTTCTTGTTGTAAGTGCAAGGAGGTGCTCCCGTCCAATGCTGAAACATCATCTTTGGAAGGTGATGGGGACCAAACGACAACAAAAGGCATTCCGGAACATTCTCAACAATAAAGACACACCTCAACATTCTGGTCAGTTCAAACTGTGGTGATTATGATATCAATTCAGAATGTGGTAGTTCTGATATCAATTCAAATCTTTATGATTCTGTTACCAAATCAATTAAAGTAATTCTGTCAAATTTTCATTGTGGTAATATTGTCAATAATTCAGATTCAGGTAATTCTGTGAAAACTTTGTAATCTATTGGATAGGTAGAGTCAGACTGAAAACTGCAATGCCATAGCCGGGATTTGAACCACGGATCTCCCGATATCTAGCCGGTCGTTTTGCCCTGAGCAACATCCCGGCACAGCATTGAATTTCTCAACTGACTCGCATGTTTCCCGGTAAACCACAAGCTGATCTCAAATTATGACAACCCCAATGGCGACTTACAATGCTGTAAGTACTTTAGGTGCAGGATTCATAGTATGGCCATTTATTATGGTTAATTTTATGGAATAATTGTTTGTAATCTATTCTTTCATGAAAATTCTCGCATCAAACCAGATTGTGATCATTCTGTCATGAATTCATATTGTAAAAATTTGATGTGTTCCATTCACAGGACTTTCTCTACATCACTGCAACAAATTATGCTTTTTTTTTTTTGTATTGTTTCATTTGTATAGCCCCCTTTAACTTGAATGGTCATATCGGGGGCTTTGACTTGTGAAACAACTCGTATTACTGTAGGTTAATCATTATTATATTACTAATACACACGCACATTCACTCTCACATTCATACTTCCAGACTCTGTGGGGATAGGGAATATATCTGGTTAAAGAAAAATACCCCGCCCCAGCCGGGAATCGAACGCGGGACCTCCTGATCACTCGACCACGGAGGCTAATGCTTCTATTTACTTCATGCTAATCGAGAATAAATTAGCAGAAATTGTGTTATTACTTCCTTGTAAGTAGACGTGAAATAAGGGAGTGCCATAGGTTAAATGATCGTCAAAAGTTTGTTGCTATGTGAATGAACTTCCTTTGTTTGTATGGACACCAGTTGACAAATTCCGTAATGAAATTTTTTAAAAAGCTGAAACCAAAAACAAGGAATATTTCAAAAGCGATCAACGCCACGAAAAATATGTATATAACACAAATTGTGTGTTTTAAAGTGATCTACATTTTTGTGTGGTAAGTTTTTGTCTACTTCTTACGGTTTAGCAGTTATGCAATATTTCGTAAAATTCATCAAGAATAAAGTAGATAGCTTCAGAGGATACTCCCAGAAAATTAAAGATACACATATTATTTGTCAGGTAAATATCTTTAATATACGATATTTTAATGAAAATCGTTACAGCCATTTTTGAGAAAATCAACATTTTCGAAAAAAGTTCTATGTAAAGCGTAGTTGGGGGTGGGGGGATTTTCTTGATAATCTTTTTGTCGCATCCTTGGAAGAAACCAAACTTAAATACCAAGTTTGGTTTTCAACGGTCTTCTCGTTTTTGAGCTGTGCTGTCTTTCTCTACACGTACTATGTACATAGTGTATAGAGGAAGTATTGTATTCCACCCAAATATTTGATACAGAGATTTCGCAGGAAATACATGTTTTAGGATCCCCTGAATCCGAAAAAGCATTTTTAGAGAAGATCCTGTCCATACAAACAAAGGAACTACAGTCACATAGCAGCCAGCTTTTCACTATCACTTTAAGTTAATAGTATTAAGACTATTTCTGCCAATTTTTTCTCGATTAGCATGAAGTAAATAGAAGCATGAGCTTTATAATAATAATTTGTTGCATGTGATTCGGACACATCAGTTTTTTTTTTATTCAGGGGGACTGAAATTTCGGTATCGAATTTTTGGGTGGAATGCAATACTTTCTCTATAGCCTTATTACGTGTAGAGAAAGTAGAAATCTGGTATAAATTCAAATTGTGATGATTTTGTCATCAAATTAGCCTGTGACAATTCTATTAAAATCCACATTGTGGTAATTCTGTCATCAAATCGTGACGAAGTAATACTGTCAAATTTCCACTGTCGCAATTCAGTAAAATTCAGATTATAATAATCCTGCCATCAATTAGATTTTAGTTACTCTGTAATCAATCCAAATCGGAATGGTATACAACAGGTTGTGTGCATTGTATTGTAACCATAATATGATATTTTTGGGTTTCAGTGGGTCACTGCAAGGAGCTTCAAGATTACCAACATTTCCTGAAAGACAACAATGATAATGAACTAATACTTTTATACGCATATATCGATAGTTATTTTTAGTGTGCATTCAATATGTTTTCAACATTGTATAATAGTTGAAGCTGTTAAATAAACGCACAAATTTATAGCACTTTTACAGCTTTATTGTTTAATTCTTCCTTTCCTTACTGCCTATCCATTAAGAATGGAAGAGAACCTGTACATTATTTCTAGTATCTACGTTATGGAGGTATTACATAAAAAAATCTGTGTTACACTCACATGACTTTCTCTAACTGCTCTACAAAACTCCTACAAAAGATTTTTCTTCTTTATACACAATACTAATCAAGATAAACATTAGCAGAATGTTATTACTTAGTTCCTTATAAGTAGAAGGGAATGCACTATGTTAAAGTAGTTGTCAAATGTTTTAAAAGCTATCGTTAGGCGATTGGTAGAACAAAAGAAAAACAGACACTTGCTGTGTGAGTAAAGTTTAAGTACTTCACAATTGAAACCTATAACAAGGAATATCTCAGAAACGGTTACCTCCACAACAAAAACGAAAGGGACAAAAACTGTGTGTTTTGTCATGAGGTACATTTTCTGTGTATTACGTTTTTTCTATCTCTTACGGTTTAGCAGTTAAGCAAAATTCATCAAAATCAATCCAGAATAAAGAGATCTTTAGTGACTATTCCCAAAAGATCGACATATATACATAGACATAAATAGCTTTAATATACGGAATTTTAATCAAAATTGTTAGAGCCATTTTTAAGAAAATCAAAAATTTTGAAATATTTTCCATGTAAAAGGTAGTTTGTGGTGGGGGGGGTTGTTTTGAAAAGCTTCGTGTTGCATCCTTGGAAGATACTAAACCTAAATACCAAGTTTGGTATTTAACGGTCTTTTTGTTTTGGGGCTATGCTGTCCACAAGACACACACACGCACGGACCTTTTTATAAAAATGCCTTTTTCGGACTCAGGAGACCCCAAAACACATATTTTCGGTGAAATCTCAATTTTTGGGTGCATTACAATACCTTCTCTATCCCTATGTACATTGTACATATGGGGCTAGAGAAAGCAAAAAGTATACAAACATTTTGTTCTGTGATCAGCTGTTTGCAGAAAAAAAGTCCCTACTTGTTTTATTCCATGAAAGTAAACGAAGATAATAGTATTTTACTTTTAAAATGGGTAAAGTAACCAATTTCTGATCCAGTTTCAGCAATAATTTACATCATACAAGATTCAGAAACAATTAATCATGTTCTGAATACCGTTTTGCTGATGTAATGTTGAGATATATACGCGTTTAGGTTAGGGTAGATGTAAAAACCGTCTCGCGGATGAGGTAAAAACAAAATATCTGATGCGTTACACTCACATGACTTTCTCTAGCCACTCTACATACAAACTTCTTACAAAACAAACTACTTCTTTCAACACCAAGCTAATCGAGATAAACATTAGCAGAATTTTATTACTTAGTTCCTTATAAGTAGAATGGAACTAAGGGAATGCACTAGGCTTAAATGATAGTCAAATGTTTTAAAAGCTATCGTTATGCGATTGTCATTGCAAATCGCTTCTTTGCCTGACCAGGAGTAGAACAAAAGAGAAACGGACACTCCCGTCGGAGAAAAGTATAAGTACCTTCACAACTGAAACTAATGACAAGGAATACCTCGAAAACGGTAGCTCTACGAAAAAAAAAAAGGTATATGACATAACGTGTATATTTTAACAAGGTTTATATTTTTTGTACAGTAAGTTTTTATCTATCTCTTACGGTTTACTAGTTATCTCAAATTAATCAAAATTCTTCCAGAATAAACAGGTCTTTAGAAGCTATTCCCAGAAAATTCAAGATATACATTTTATTTGTGATAGAAATGGCTTTAATATATGAAGTTTTAATCAAAATTGTTAGAGTCATTTTTAAGAAAAACAAAATATTCGAAAATTTTTCCATGTAAAGGGTAATTAGGGGTGCAAAGATTTTCTTGAAAATCTTCGTGTCGCATCCTTGGAAGATACCAAACTTAAACACCAATTTTGGTATTCAACCGTCTTTTCGTTTTTGAGCTATGCTGCCCACAAATACACACACATACGGACGTGTTTCTGAAAATGCTTTTTTTGGACTCAGGGGGTCCTAAAGCATGTACTTCCGGTGAAATCTCGACATTAAATTTTTGGGTGGAATACAATACTTCTCTATCCATATGTACATTGTACATACGGGGCTAGAGAAAGTAAAAAACAGAGGTGGAGAACTAGAGGCTTTGATTTCCACAAACCTTAATACAAACAAAACACGACAGGTGAAAGTGACATTTCTTTACGCGATTTCCTGCTCCTTGCTACCGAGCGCAATGGGCCAGGCAGTTTCATCTGCGGCACGCCGGAAGGTCGCGGTTTCTTTACCCGTGGCCGGGCGACCTGACAAATGCTTTTCTTATTACTTTCTCTACACGTTCTATTTACATAGTGCATATGTAATGCACCCAAAAATTCGATACCGAGATTTCATCGGAAATGCATGCTTTGTGACCAGCTGAATCCAAAAAAAAGCATTTTTAGAAACATGTCCGTGTGTGTGTCTGTGTGTCTTTGGACAGCATAGCTCAAAAACGAAAAGACCGTTAAATACCAAACTTGGTATTTAAGTTTAGTATCTTCCAAGGATACGACACGAACATTTTCAAGAAAATCCCCCCACCCCAGCTACCCTTCACATGGAAAATTTTTCCAAAATTTTGATTTTCTAAAAAAATGGTTCTAACGATTTTGATAAAAATATCATATATTAAAGATATATATTTGACAAATAATATCTATATCTTGAATTTTCTGGGAATAGCTTCTGAAGACTACTTTATTCTGGATGAATTTTACGAAATTTTGTATAACTGGTGAACTTAAGAGCTAGACAAAAACTTTCCACACAAAAAATGTAGAGCACATTAAAGCACACAATTTATGTGATATACATTTTTTCGTGGAATTGGTAATTTTGAGATATTCTTTGATTTTGGTTTCAGCTTTGAAAAGCTTATACTTTTCTCATAGAGGAATTTGTCAAATCCATAGAAACAAAGGAGCTTCAGTCACATAGCAACCAGCTTTTGACTATCACGTTAACCTGTGGTACTCCCTTATTTCGCTTCTACTTACAAGGAAGCATTAATAAGAATATTTCTGCTAATGTTTATCGATTAGCATGAAGTAAATAGAAGCATAGGCTTTTTAACAATAGTTTGTGGCAGAGATGTAGAGAAAGTCATGTGACATCTGACTTTTTTTTTTACCGCCATTGCACCGCAGTCAATGACACATGATATGTACATGGAATGAAGATGGAGCACTGGTGAAATATAATGGCGGGGGAAACCTGAAAATCGGGAAAAAACCTGCCCCTACGCCGCATTGTCCACTACAAATCTTACATACGGTTGCTTGGGATCGAGCCCCGGCCGTCTAGCTGAGGGGTGAGTGGTCTAACCACTCGGCCACGGCGCGGCCTTAGCGAATGCAGGGTAGGTTCTCCTATCCACAAAGTGTCCTGTCCCTCCATGTCTTTTGCATTATCATTCCTTCATCCAGTTGGTTTCTTTCAGGTTTGGAAGAGACGCGATGGCGCACGGTGCGGCGTGTCAGGGAAAAAGGAGGCGTCCCCCTTGATTTCCAGGATGAGAACCGCCCCTGACAGGTGCGTAGACCGTATGTTGGGCGCGTGCCTCATTTAGAAACTGTAGAAACCCTGTGCCGTCGTTTCTGGTTCCGGCCACCCGTGTTCCTTTTTAACTCATCCTTTCTCCCGGAATGGGTGCTCTCGTGGAGCGTAGGTAATACCCAGTGACCCAAACCTCTGCACGGTAATTTTCCACTGCGCATACGCAAACATGATAACACACAGCTGCTGTACACAAGGTCACGGTGCTGACTTGTTTATCTCTGCTCTGAAAGTGCAGTATGGAGCTGATGGTGATATCGTGTGTTTGAGTTATTACCAGGGTGCTTTGTTATTTTGCCCTGTACTTGTAACAAAGTGCCTTATGGTTCAGCTTATGATTCTGTGTTAACATATGTGTATTTTAACAAGACCTACATTTTTTGTATGGTAAGTTTTTATCTAACTCTTACGGTTTACTAGTTATACCGAATTAAGTAAATTTCATCCAGAATAAACAGGTCTTTAGAAGCTATTGCCAGAAAATTCAAGATTTACATTTTATTTGTGATAGAAATGGCTTTAATATGTGGTATTTTAATCAAAATCGTTAAAGTCATTTTTAAGAAAAACAAAAATTTCAAAAGAATTTCCACGTAAAGGGTAGTTAGGGGTGAGGAAATTTTCTTGAAAATCTTCGTGTTGCATCCTTGGAAGATACCAAACTTAAATACCAAGTTTGGTATTGAACGGTCTTTTCGTTTTTGAGCTATGCTGTCCACAGACACACAGACACACGGACCAGTTTCTGAAATGGTTTTTTTTTGACTCATGGGGTCCTAAAATATATATTTCCGGTGAAATCTAGACATGGAATTTTTGTACATTGTACATACGGAGCTAGAGAAAGTAAAAATATTTGACCTCGTTAAAACACAAAATTTTTTCATATACTTTTTTGTAGAATTATCCGTTTCCAAGACATTCCTTTTTATTTTTTTCTTAAGCTTCTTCAGATATTCTGAAACCGCAGGTCATCTTTCTGTTCATCTCTCTTTTGTTTTACTCTGTCCATGCAAAGCGAACAAATTTCAACTGTTTCACTCAGACTTTTAAAATATTTTACTATAGCTTTAACCTATATTACATTATTTCCCTTCTACTTTAAAGGAACTATTAGAACATTTTCTGCTAATCTTTATTTCGATCACAATAATGTAAATAGAGGAATAACTTATATAAGAATAGTTTGTAGAAAAAGTCATATGAAACACAAAGAGTTTTTGCTGAACTGTTTCAAATGTTTGTCGTCTCTGAAAAATGCCTTAAAAATCTGATGTATTCCATTCACATGACTTTCTCTACATCTCTGTAACAAATTATTGTTAAAAAGCTTATTCTTTTATTTACTTCATGCTAATCGAGAAAAAAATAGCAGAAATAGTCTTATTACTTGCTTCCTTGTAAGTAGAAGAGAAATAAGGGAGTACCATAGGTTAAAGTGATAGTCAAAAGCTGGTTGCTATGTGACTGAAGTTCCTTTGTTTGTATGGACACGAGTTCACAAAGTCCCGTATGAGAAAGGTATGTTTTTCAAAGCTGAAACCAAAAACAAGGAACATCTCAAAAACAATCAAATCCACGAAAAAAAAGCATATAATATAAATTGTGTATTTTAATATGCTCTACATTTTTTGTGTGGTAATTTTGCCCACTTTTTACGGTCTAGCAGTTATAGAAAATTCCGTAAAATACATCCAGAATAAAATTATTTGGCAAGTAAATGTCTTAAATATAAGAGATGTTAATCAAAATCGTTAGTCATTTAAAGAAAATCAAAATTTTCGCAAAACATTCCATGTAAAGGGTAGTTTGGGGTGGGGGGATGTGTGTGCGGGCGCGCGTGTGTGGACAGCATAGATCAAATACGAAAATAATACCAAACTTTGTGTTTAAGTTCGCATTTTCCAAGGAGAAGACAGGAAGATTTTCAAGAAAATACCCCCAGCCCCTACTGCCCTTTACATGGGGCTTTTTCGAAAATTATTGTTTTCTCAAAAATCGCATTAATGGTTTTCATTAAATGCATTATATTAAAGATATTCATCGGAAAAATATAGCACGTGTATTTTGAATTTCCCGACAACGTACTTTGGAACTGAGAGATTGTGGAAGCACAGGCCGGAATTGGACAACATTCCAGCTCTGGAAGCACCTGGCGCCTGAGGGCTGAAACACGCAGTTTAGCGTCACTAAAAACACGTTGTTGCATCATTTTGAGCTCGACCTATGACTTCAGACGTCAGCAAAATGAACCAGATGCATGTGATATCTCAACATCATTCTTCTCTTGGTTTGGTGTAATAAAATAACAGGTGACATAATCAGCTGTTTGTTTCGCATGAGAAAATGCTGACCTTTAGATTGCCCTTTCATCCATCCGAGACCTTTAATTATCTATCTGCGCAGTTGAAACATGTCCCATTAATTATTCTCAAAGTTGGCTGTTCTTGTTATACAAAGAAGCCGCTTGTTCCAGTCACGGGCACTGAACGTGTTCCCTAAGTATATAAAGCCAGTCAGACCATCTTGACGTCTTCAGCTTCTTCTGATCAGCTATGGAGGTAACATGAGTCGTACAGTTTCTCAACACCTTGGGTGGACCGCTCCGTCCAATCCTGACCGTCAAGGAGCTGCAGATCGACAGACCTTACCCTATAGAGGCAGCTAGGGCAGTGAGAACTATACGGCAAGCGGATCATGGTCATGATCACCGGTCGATCATTATTTTTACCCAAGAGATTCAATACTCTCCCAGAAGAAAAAAATTATTTGATGACCGCAGAAAAGTGCCAGATGATTTACTTAGGGGAGCGTCAGCTAAACATACCGGTTCAGATTCCAAAGTGAGTGACGGTACTTCTTATTGTAAGTGCATGGATGTGTTCTCATCAAGTGAAGAAACATCTACTTGGGGAGGTGCTACGATTAGGGACCGAAGAACAACCGTACTACATGGAACAGCATCACAATCAACAGGAGGTATTCTGGATCACTCTCGTCAATAAGGACATACCTCAACGTTCTGGTCAGTTCATATTGATGTCAAATTTCTGTCATCAATTCAGGTCTTGATGATTGTGTCATCAAACCAATTAAACTGATTCTGTCAAATTTACATTGTCAAATTCTGTCAAATTCAAATAAATGTGCCACCAATTCAGATTGTGGTAATTCTGTATCCTCATCAAATCAGATTGTAGTAATTCTGTCCAATTCAGATTCAAAAACCTTCATGAATTCATATTGTAAAAATCTGGTATCAATTCAGACTATGATGATTTTGTCATCAAATTAGACTGTATTAATTATGTTAAAACTCACTTTGTGGTAATTCTGTCATCAATTTTGATTGTAAAAACCCTGTCATTGATTAATTCAGATTGTGATAACTCTGTTATCCAATCAGATTGTAGTAATACTATCAAATTTATAATGTGGTAAAATTCAGTTTGTACTTATTCTACCGTCAATTCAGATTGAAGTAACTTTGTGATAATTGCGCCATCAAATTGTAGCAATTCTATCAGATTGTAAAGTTCTGCTAGCAATTAGAGTTCAGTAATTCTTTTATCAATTCAAATCGGAATGGTATACTACAGTGAAGAATGGTGAGATTGTGTGCATTGTATTGTAACCATAATACAATCTATTTGGGGATCAGTCTATCACTAAAAGAGAAAGACCTCAACAGTGTCAAGATCTCCTGAAAGACAAAAGTGACTCATAATGGACTAATACTTTTATACACATATCGATAGTTATTTCTAGTGTGCACTCAATATGTTTTCAACATTGTAACATAGTAGAAACAGTTAAATAAATAAACAAACAAATTTATGGCACTTTTATAGTTTTGATATTTTATTTCTACTTTTCTTACTGCTTATCTGTTGAGAATGGAAGGGAACTTGTGCGTTCTTTCTAGTATCTACTTTGTGAAGGTATTGCATAAAAAAAGATATAGGATACATTTTGTTCTCTAGGCTGTTTACAAAAAAAAAATGTACTATTTTTTTTTTTCAATTAGATGTTTTCCTCTATGAAAATATACGCAGATAATATCTGGTTACTTATAAAATGGGTAGAGTAACCAATTTTGGTCTAGTTTCGGCAATAATTGAATCGCACAAGGTTTAGAGGTAATTAATTTTCTGAACACCGTTTTGCAACCGTAATGTTGATATATAAGCAACGTGTTTAAGTCAGGGTAGATGTGAGAACCGTCTCGCGGACGATTTAAGATCTAGCAGTTTTGATTTACACACAAACCTGAGAGTGACACCTGTTGGCCTGACAAGTGTTTCTTCTTATTATTATTCTATGATTTCCCCGGGCCGCAGAGCGAATCCTGAGTAGGGTTCTTTCATCCACCGAATTTCCTATCCCTCAATCCTTTTACATGTCATTCCTTCATCGCGTTGGTTTCTTTCAGATTTTGCAGAGACGGCGATGGCGCTCGTGGCGGCGTGTCAGGGAAAACGATTGCTTATTGAGACTATTCGTCCCCCTTGGTTTCCAGGATGAGAACCGCTTCTGACTGGTGCGCGGACCATATGTTGGGTGTGGCCCCAGAACTGCTTGTCCAACTGTTCGAGTGCTTCCATTGAAAACTGCAAGGACCCTGTCATTACTGTACCGTCGCTCCTGGTTCCGGCCACCCGTGTATCTTAACTCATCCTTCCTCCCTGAGTGGCTACTCTCGTGGGGCGTAGGTAATACCATGCGACCCAAAATATTCAAACTGCGGTGCTTTTCCACTGCGCATATGCAAGCATGATAAAGCACAGTTGCTGTACAGACAGGAGTTGACAAATTCCTGAATGAGAAAAGTATAAGCTTTTCAAGGATGAAACCAAAAACAAGGAATATCTCAAAACCGATCAACTCTACGAAAAAAAATTATATAACATAAATTGTGTGTTTTAATGTGCTTTACATTTTTTTGTGTAGTAAGTTTTTGTCTATCTCTTACGGTTTAGCAGTTATGCAAAATTCCTCAAGAATAAAGTAGTCTTCAGAGGCTATTCCCAGATAATGCAAGATATACATTTTATTTGACAGGTAAATATCTTTAATATACGATATTTTAATCAAAATCGTTAGAGCCATTTTTAAAAAAATTAACATTTTCGAAAAATGTTCCATGTTAAGGGTAGTTGAGGGTGGGGGATTTTCTTTAAAATCTTCGTGTCGCATCCTTGGAAGATACCAAACTTAAATGCCATGTTTGGTATTCAACAGTCTTTTCGTTTTTGAGTTATGCTGTCCACAGACATACACACACACGGATCTGTTTCTAAAAATGCTTTTTTTGGATTCAGGAGGACCCAAAACAGGTATTTCCGGTGAAATCTAGGTATTGAATTTTTGGGTGCATTACAATACCTTCTCTATACACTATGTACATAGTACGTGTAGAGAAAGTAAAAATTGTGTATGGTGTGGTATTAGCGGAGAAAGAGTTATATGCCCATTTTTTTCGAGTCAACATTTGACGCCCGTACACACGTGAATACAATTTTGCGCCCTGTTAACTAGAACACAGGGAGGATGAATTTGCCATTTTTTTCAAAAAGACTCTGCAGTAGCCCACATAGCCAATCTTTCAGGACAAAATTATTAGTAAGAGATTTGTTGCCCCTCGTTCCCTCGACCGAACCCCCTGTGATTTCTATCTCTGAGGTAACTTAAAGCATAAAGTGTGCAAGACAAACCCACACACCCTGAAAGAATTAAAACAAAATATCCGTCAGGAAGTTGACAGCATTTAACAACGTGAACTTCGTCGAGTGAAAGATAGTTTCCTAAAGAAGTGCTAAAAATGTATGGACAACCGCGGGGGTCAGTTTCAGCATCTCCTTTAATAACATTGGTAAGTAAAACCTTTAAAAGTAGCTTTAGTTGCTTGGTTTCATCCGCTCCTTTCTATGATATCGACAGACCGCAACCAGCGTCCAGGAAAACACCTCGCAGCCGGTTCGGACGCTTTTGGATCAGCGTGTATCACCGCATTGGTTCCGTGCCATGCTCCATACGCCCTATCCTATTCTACTCTAACCTACTTCTGATTTTGAAAGGGAGAGTATCAGGCGCACTCCTAGCTAGAATGCTCTCGAGAAATTCATACGAGGTACGTCCAAAAAGTAAGTTCCGTTTGGTAATAAAATTAAATTGTGTACAGACGTAGAATAATTATTTATTGCACAACATTCTACATCTATTAAACTACTTTTTCCACATAACTGCCGAAATTTTGCAGGCATTTGTCATAGCGTGGCACAAGTTTTTGTATACCTTCTTCATAGAAGTTTCCTGCCTGTGTCTTCAAAAAGTTGGAAACATTTTCTCTCAGCTCTTCGTCATTGTTGAAGTGGTGACCGCCAAGGAAAGACTTGAGATGTAAGAACAGATGAAAGTCGCTAGGAGCGAGGTCAGGGCTGTACGGAGGATGGTCAAACACGTACCAGCCAAACCCTTGTAGGAGGTTTTTCGTCACATTTGCAGTGTGTGGTCGTGCGTTGTCGTGAAGAAAACCAACACCTTTTGACACCAATCCTCGGCGCTTATTCTGAATTGCGCGACGCAATTTCCTAAGTGTCTCGCAATAAACATCTGCTTTGATTGCTTGACCACGCGGTAAGAAATCAATGAGTAAGATGCCTTTCCAGTCCCAGAACACTGTGCACATCATTTTTCGAGGTGTCAAGATTTGTTTCGGCTTAACCTTTGCTGGGGATGAAGTGTGCCTCCATTGCATTGATTGCCGCTTACTTTCAGGGGTGTTGTAAGAAATCCAAGTCTCATCTCCTGTGACTATCTGTGTCAGAAATTCTTCACCGTCTTCATCATAACGGGTTAAAAACTGAAGTGCACTACCCATCCGTTTTGTTTTGTGTTGCTCAGTAAGAATCTTTGGTGCCCAACGTGAGCAAAGTTTACGAAATTTCAGTTTTTCGGTAACAATTTCATGAATTAGTGATTGTGAGCTTTGGGGAAATTCCATAGCGAGAGCACTAATTGCAAACTTGCGGTTTTCTTGGATCTTGTCATCAAGCGCGTGAACCAGTTGTTCTGTAACCAAAGATGGATGCCCACTTCGTTCTTCATCGTGCACTTCACTACGTCCTTCATTGAACTGTCGGATCCATCTTCTCACCATTCAATCACTCATCGCATTTTGTCCGTAAACTTCGCAAATTTGCCGATAAATTTCAATTGGTTTCACTTTCCTAGCAATCAGAAAACGAATCACAGATCTGATTTCACAAGCGGCGGGATTTTCAATCAACACCGACATTGTAAACAAGCACAACAAAGCGTATGTGGATGACAGCGATCTCAAAATGGCGCACGTTTCTCCTCCTTGATACAGAGCGTCCACCGCGCATGTGCGGAACTGCGATCGCAGCGCTGCTGCGGAGATAAATTAAAACGGAACTAACTTTCTGGACATACCTCGTATTATAGCCTAGAAATATTCAAAATACGCTCCAAATATTGACATCTTTAACATGTTTAAATTAATACAATAGCATCCCTTCTAACCAGTACAGTAACAGGGCGAACTAATTCTCCTGTAACTTGTGTTTCCTTCGGAAGGGAAGTAAAGCGGATGGTCCTGTGTTGTCGATTTACGGCACGTAGTAGAACCTCAGGTCTAACTTTGGCGATCTTTCACGACCAACATAGAATGGGTCGCTAAGAAATGCAACAGTTAAAAATCTGATGTGTTCCATTCACATGACTTTCTCTACATCTCGGTAATAAATTATTGTTAAAAAGCTTATGCTTTTATTTACTTCCTGCTAATACAGAAAAAATTAGCAGAAATAGTATTTTTACTTGCTTCCTTGTAAGTAGAAGCGAAATAAGGGAGTACCATAGGTTAAAGTGACAGTCAAAAGCTGGTTGCTATGTCACTGAAGTTCCTTTGTTTGTATGGACACGAGTTTACAAAGTCCTGTATGAGTCAAGCATGCTTTTTATAGCTGAAACCAAAAACAAGAAATATCTAAAAAACAATCAACTCCACGAAAAAAATGTATGTATCATAAATTCTGTGCTTTAAAGTGCTCTAAATTTGTTGTGTGGTAAGTTTTTGTCCATCTCTTACCGTTTAGCAGTTATGCAAAATTCCGTAAAATTGACCCAGAATAGTCTTCAGAGGCTATTCCCAGAAAATTCTAAATATATGTTTTATTTTTCATGTAAATATCTTTAATATACGATCTTTTAATCAAAATCGTTAGAGCCATTTTTTAGAAAATCAAAATTTTCGAAAAATGTTCCATGTAAAGGGTAGTTTGAGGTGGGAGGATTTTTCTCAAAATCTTCGTGTCGCATCCCTGGAAGATACTAAACTTAAATACGAAGTTTGGCATTTTACCGACTTTTCGTTTTTGAGTTATCGTGTTCACAGACACACGGACCTTTTTCTGAAAATACCTTTTTTGGATACAGGGGACCCTAAAACATATATTTCCGGTGAAATATCGGTATCGAATTTTTTGGTGGAGTGCAATATATACTATATATATACTATGTACATAGTGCGTATAGAGAAAGTAAAAGCCTCTATAAATAAAACTCAATTTTAATTCTGTAATCTGTGAGACCCGCATTGTGTAGGTCACGGATTGGATTCTGTTGACCGCCCTCATTGACCTTAGGCTTTGGTTTCTACTCCACCACGATTTCCTTTCCATCATTTTTCCGTTTCTTTCTCTATTTTTAGGTACAATGTTAGGTTCGTGGCGGTGCCTGACAGGTGTAGCGGATGGATACTCAACAATAGAGGGCTGCTTAGTCGACGGGCCATGCTGTCTGGACAGCTCCACTACTTCCGCGCACCTCTGTGTCATGTAGCCTCCTGTGGTTGTTTCACTCCATCCTTTCTTTTTGGGGAATAAAAATTGTCGAAACAATAACATGTAAATGGTACTTTGGAGTCGTGGGATTCTCTTGAAAAATTTTATCATATTTTTGAAAGATGCTGGATTTATATACCAAGTTTGGGATTCAAAGATATTTTCGTTTTTGAGATTCTATTCACAGGCATACACAGACACCGACCCTTCTCTAGGTTTTTTACTTTTTCTACACGTACTATATATATAGTGTATAGAGAAGGTATTCTATTGCAACCAAAATTTTGATTACGAAATTTCACCGAAAATACCTGTTTTGGGTACATCTAAATCCAAAAAAGGCAGTTTTGGAAAAAGGCCCGTGTATGCGTGTCTGTGGGTGTTTGTCTGTGGACACCATAGCTCTAATACGAACACTCCGTTAAATACCAAACTTGGTGTTTAAGTTCAGTATCTTCCAAGGCTGCGACACGAAGATTTTCAGGAAAATTCCCCCACCTCCAACAACCCTATACATGGACAATTTTCGAAAATGTTGCTTTTCTCAAAAATGGCTATCGATTTTGAGTAAATTGTCGTATATTAAAGATATTTACATGACAAATAAAATGTATATCTTGGATTAACTGGATATAGGCCCTGAAGAGAATTTTATTTTGCGGAATTTGGCATAATGGGTAAGCCGTAAGAGACAGACAAAACCTTACGACACAAAAAAGTAGAGCTCGTTAAAACACACAATTTATGTTATATGATTTTTTTTTTTCTTCTGGAGTTGATGATTTTTAAGATATTCCTTGTTATTGATTGTAGTTTTAAAATAATTTTCTCACACAAGAACTTAACACCTGTCCATACAAACAAAGAAACTTCACTTCAGTCACATAGCAACCAGGTTTTGACTATCACTTTAAATTAAGGTAGTCCCTTACTTTATCTTCTACTTACAAAAAGCATGTAATAGAGACTATTTCTGCCATTTTGTTCTCGATTAGCGTGAAGTAAATAAAAACATAA
The DNA here is from genome assembly GCA_030762935.1 of Hymenopus coronatus. Classification (NCBI taxonomy): domain Eukaryota; kingdom Metazoa; phylum Arthropoda; class Insecta; order Mantodea; family Hymenopodidae; genus Hymenopus; species Hymenopus coronatus. Next base: position 54,134,393 of record CM060889.1, on the reverse strand, counting down.
GCTTTCTAACAATAATTTGTTGCAAAGATGTAGAGAAAGTCATGTGAATGGAACAGATTTTTTTTTTAAATTCAGGGGTGCCGAAAACATGTATTTCCGGTGAAATGTCGGTATCGAAATTTTTGGTGCAATACAATACCTTCAGAGAGGTTGTGGAATCAAGAGTCCAGAATTTGATATACGAAGCCTGAACGCTGAAACACGCAGTTTACCGTCGCTAAAAACACGTTGTTGCATCATTTTGAACTCGACCTGTCTTCAGACGTCAGCAAAATGAACCAGATGCATGTGATATTTCAACATTGTTATTCTCTTGGTTTGGTGTGTGAGCGAAATAAAATAACAGGTGACGTAACCAGCTGTTTGTTTCGCATGAGCAAATGCTGACCTTTAGATTGTGTTTTCCTCCACGCGACTCCTATGCTTATCTATCTGCGCAGTTGAAACCAGTCCCATTAATTATTCCCAAAGTTGGCAGTTGTTACTGATAAGCAAAGATGCCGCTTGTTCCTGTCACGTGCACTGCAACGTGTTCTCTGTGTATATAAAGCCAGCGGACAATTAACCAGACTCGGGATTCGGAACTTGATCTTCGAGCTGAGAAGATGGCTAAGAAGAGCCACGCCGGTTCAGTGCCGTGGTATGGGGAGTCCCTCGGGACCTTTCCACCCTGCATCTTCTCACCGTCGTGCAGTCGCGGTGGCCTTCTTGCTTGAGGGCCACCCGCATATACTGCGACGGGACCAACGCCGCTTGTTCGCCTGGAGATGCAGGACCAGGCTGACTTGGAAGCTGCCTTGGCGTCAGGGTTGCCCTTATTAGGGCGACTTCTGGTCGTCGAGCTAGCATACAAGAACGCCACCGACCCTGCCGACGCTGCTGTGTCTTCGGACACTCAGCCGACGTCTGCTCCTCGCCGCCGCGGTGCCACTACTGTGGTACCAACACCACCACCACCACCACCACCGAGTGCACTGGGCACGATCTCCGACGCTACTGCCGGTTCTGTGCCACCTAACGTGGCACAGGACACTTCACCGGGCAAGCCCAGTGCCTTCTCTACCCCGGGAGCAGACCACCAACACGGAGATCCCAACGTCGGCGCTCGTTTAGCTGCCCTTGAAGAGTTGTGCAGTGACTTCGACGAAAAGCTACAGGACCTTCAAGCTGCCACCGCCACGCTACAGTCCACCACCGCTGAGCTGTCCAGCCGGATAGCCAGTGTCCAGGCGCAGCTTCAACAGGACCTTCAAGCTGCCACCGCCGCCGCCATCGCCACACTACAGTCCACCACCGCTGAGCTGTACAGTCGGATAGCCAGTGTTCAGCCGCAGCCTCATCAGGACCTCCAGCCGCAGTAGCTCCACTCCGCCGAGCGTCCCCACTCCAGGGGCCAATCACACAACGTGGCTGTTCCAAGAACTGGCGCTGAGTCTTGGATTCTTCGCGTACGGCAGTTACGAATGGAGAAGAACCAACACTAACTCCAATTCAATCCTTCACCCTCAAATTCCTTCACTCCTCTCCCTGAATATTCCGCGGTGACAGTCTGGGCCTCGGTCAAGTCTGTCTCCCGGCCCTCATTTCACCCCTCTGACTGCACCCTGCAGTCAGATAAGATGTCACCTTGAATCCGCGGGTGCAATCATGCGGCACCGCCTCTCCTTTCTTCCTTCTAATACCGGTGGAAGGGTTTTTTAGTCGGTATGCCCACATGGGAGACCCCGACACTCCGGGCTTGCTCGAGTTAGTCCTTAAGGTGGATTTTCCCCCTCTACTCGAAAAAAAAAAAACAACCACACTCGAACTTCTGCTCGAGATGCCGTGGAGGAAACACCAGTGCAGACCCGCTGCCTCTTCTGCTGCCAGTTCTCCCCCAGCATCTGCCGGTAGGGAAGCCTTCTCTTCGTCATTGTGATCATCATCGCCTTTTACCGCCTCTGCCTCACCAGTAGCCAGCGCCACTTCTTCGCCGCGGATGCAGCCGCGATCGCCGCCACCCCGGCACAGTGCCGTGGTTCGGAGGAGGGGATCTCTCCACCTGCGCAGTCCCGGTGGCCTTCTTGTTTGAGGGTCACTAAGATTATCTGCGACCGGGGCCCAATACCATTGGTTCGAGTGGAGCTGCTGGACCGCTGCCTTGGCGTGAGAGTTACTCTTTTTAGGGTGACTTCTGCGCGTTGAGGCAAGCAGACAGGAGTAACACCGGCCCTGTCGTCGCTGCTGTGCCTACGAGCACAGCCAAAATGCCTGCTCTTCGCCGCCGAGATGCCAATACTTTGGCACCAAAGCCTACACTTCGAAGTGCACTTGGCACTACCTCCGCCGCACGGGACACTTTACCGAGCAAGCCTCGTGCTACAAGAGCAGGCAACCAACTTCATCACCAGTTACAGACACCTTGCTGCAGGAACTCCAGGACCTAAGAGGTATTACTGAATGTGACGGCCAAGCTGACAGCCCTGGAGGAACGTCAGGATGCAATAGTCTCAACTATACTTGACGCACAAATACCCTACAACATTCGGTGCGTCATACATCAGAACAACGTTCCGCTACGGCAGATCTTCGAGGAGATAGTGAGAGATCTAAAGACGCCGGAGAATCCAGCAACCGTGCCGTGCGAACACACTCAAGTTATCTCCAGTGATTCCTTTAAAACCAACACCCTTAATCCTACATTCTCACCCTGAATCCACCGTGGGGGCAGCCTGGGCCTAGGTTAAGACTGTCTCTCGGCTCTCATTCCTACTCCCCTGGCCGCTTTTGTTTAGCGATTCAGACTAGTATCACCTTGAATCCACGGATGCAGTCATGCGATACAGCCTTTCCTTATCTCTTTCTTATACCGAAAGACTGTTTTTAGTCGGTATGCCCACAGGGAGACACCCGACACTACAGGCTTGCCCGGGTCAGTCCATAAGGTGGATTTTCCCCCTCCGCTCGAAAACAAAACACACCACTCATTCGCCTGCGAGATCTGGGGCATGGCGGCAGATTTCTGCAAGGAACCTCTGGCCTATCATACGTGAAGAATTATATTAGGCGCCGCGTAGTAAAATCCAACGGTTTGCCCTTTCATCAGAGCACTCTCGTTAGGTCTCTATGGGATTACAATCCCAGAAACTGCGATAGGCGATACCGTACATTGCGGGCATATCGGACAGCTGCTACGGCTGAGCTCCTATACAATTCTTCTAAGAGTTGCTTGGACAGCAACATTTCAACCCCAAAATACGAGGATTGGAGCAAAAGTCATGGCAACTAGCTTTTTTTCTTGTAGATATGTGAACGCATATGTGTCGTTTACAAGTTCTGCAGGCATGGTGTGTATGCAGAACAACAGATGGATCTGTGATAGCTGGTAGTAGTGCAGCGAGGGCTGTGAAATCAGTCAGTTGGTGGGTGTCGTGCGAGACGGAAGTGACCCGTGTTGAGCAGCGCTTCGTTAAAATAGCCGTTTTTCGAGGGAGAAATGTGATGGGATGTCACGCGAATTAGTGGAAGCCCTTAGGTTTAATGCCCTGCTATACCGTATAGTAAGCACGGAGGGTAGGAAAGTTTCAGCAAGGACGTGTGTCAACCAGTGATGACAAACGACCTGTCAGTGTGCGGACCGACGTGGCAGCGATAAAAAACCTTATCCGGTAAGTCACCCTAAGCGAGAATCGAACTCGCGACCTGTTGAGGGTAAGACAGACACGCTACCACCACACTAACCAGGCGGGCGGTATTTCTTGTTGTAAGGACATTCTGGATCACTCTCGTCAATAAGGATACACTTCAATGTTCTAATCAATTCAAATTCTGATAATTATGTTATCAATTCCGATTGTGGGGCTATTGCCACCAATTCATAGTGTGAAAATGCTCTGATCGATTCAGATTGTGATGATTCTGTCATCAAATCAGGCTGTAGCTATTCAGCGAATTATCAACAAATCTGGAAGAATTTCAGCGGCGCTGTCCTTCCGTACGCAGTTCCCTCTCTTTGGTATCATGATATCCTACCGACAGGACAGTTATTCACCTGAGAGACTCCCCAATATGCCCTCATTGACACCAACTAGATACTGTATTACATCGTATTGCTACTTGCGCCACTGTGTCTGCTGTATATACCATTGCTATAACCTTTTTTGAAAAGTTAGGTGTTCAAAATTGTGCTCTAGAAACATTTCTTCGTCTGGATTTTCCCCACCCGCTTAGGAGGCAAAATATTTTGCTATGGATCATTGGGCACGCGATCTTTTATGTACTTTCGCACTTCCACACTGGTGTGGATCCGATGCAGTACATGGACTACATGAGGAGGGCGAGGTGGAAGATTAGCGCCAGGAGCAATTCTTGACGGCACTTTGGAAGCTGCTTGCGAGTTCTTGATACTTAAAAACTGATAAAATATATTTGTTCACTTAGTTAATTATAATAGCACTTTTATTATTATAGCAATAGTGTGTTAAAAAACAAATATACTATTATAAACTCCTAAATATTGCATTACAATGCTGTAAAAAGGGAGAAACTCACATTGTGGTAATTCTATCACATTCAGATTGTAGCAATTCTGTCAAATTCATGTGATGATAATTCAGATTGTAGCAATTCTGTCAAATTCATGTGGTGATAATTCAGATTGTAGCAATTCTGTCAAATTCATGTGGTGATAATTCAGATTATAGCAATTCTGTCAAATTCATGTGGTGATAATTCAGATTGTAGCAATTCTGTCAAATTCATGTGGTGATAATTCAGATTGTAGCAATTCTGTCAAATTCATGTGGTGATAATTCAGATTATAGCAATTCTGTCAAATTCATGTGGTGATAATTCAGATTGCAGTAATTCTGTCAAATTCAGGTGGTGATAATTCAGATTGTAGCAATTCTGTCAAATTCATGTGGTGATAATTCAGATTGTAGCAATTCTGTCAAATTCATGTGGTGATAATTCAGATTGTAGCAATTCTGTCAAATTCATGTGGTGATAATTCAGATTGTAGTAATTCTGTCAAATTCATGTGGTGATAATTCAGATTGCAGTAATTCTGTCAAATTCATGTGGTGATAATTCAGATTGCAGTAATTCTGTCAAATTCATGTGGTGATAATTCAGATTGCAGTAACAGTTGCAACGGTATTAGGTCTCGAGTCGACCCAAAGGGAATGAAATACGACGTCTAACCATTGAATATTTTAACCAAACTTTGAGTGATTTCCTATTTATGAGTAAGAATAGCAACTTATGGACGGATAGCGGGGCACATTCGGATACCAGTTGCATACATATTGAGTAAATACCGACCTGCATTGGCGAATGCATACGCCGTATGTATTATCTGTAGTAATGCGTTGGGGAACGTGGCTCCACACGACAGTATGCAGGGTGTATATAAATGAATATCGGGGTTTTAACTCTTTATAATATTTATTACCTTCAACTTACAGTTATGAATGATAATTCAAATGAAAAAGCAACGCAAACAGTTTTACCAAGAAGCTTATAAATGTTCAATGTGACTACCCTTTGTCACACGGCACACATCAAGTCTATAGCCGAGTTCTTCCCAAACGTTGATAAGTGTGTATTCAGTAATTGTAGCAACAGCTGCTTCAATCCGGTTTCTTAATTCAGGGAGGTCAGCTGGTAGCGGAGACACGTACACACGATTCTTGATATCGCCCCAAAGGTAAAAACCGCATGGTGTTAGGTCAGGAGAACGTGGAGGCCATGCATAGCCCTGTCATTGGGGCCCTTGCGGCCTATCCAGCACTCGGGTACAGTGACGTTCAACCAATCGCGTACTTCGTTATGCCAGTGAGGTGGCGCACCATCCTGCTGGAAAATGAAGTTCTCTGGCTCATTTTCTTCCAACTGAGGGAAGAGCCATTGCTCTAGTGTATCAAGTTAAGAAGTGCCAGTTACAGTAGGTTCACCAAAAACGAAAGGCCCATAAACTTTTCGCCGGGATACGGCACAAAAAAACATTCACTTTAGGGGAATCTCGTTGCATTTGTGCTATCTCGTGACGATTTTCTGAGCCCCAGGTGCGCACATTATGAGTGTTAACATGTCCACTAAGGTGAAAGGTCGATTCATCACTGAAGACAACACGATCCATAAAATCGTCATGATTTCTGTTTACTAGTCACCATCTTTGCTACTACCGCTGTCTAGCGGACTGCGGCAGAAACATTGCACACACATGCGCACTTGTGCCAACAAACAAAACTGTTTGAGTTGCTTTTTCATTTGACATATCATTTATAACTGTAAGTTGAATGTAATAAATATTATAATATAATAAATATTACATGAATATTTGGAAACATTGAAATGCTTCGAGCCATAAGAGCTGTCGAACTTATGCAAACAATCGATCAGAGATCCGTAGCACCTGTTTAGGAACGTGTGAAAGACAAAGCGAAGGCAGTGTTTGGGAAAATGTCGGATTTTCTATACAGCGTGTAATACAAAATATACTACTAGGTGCTGCTACTGAATAACTGCGTTTAATGCCCGCATTTACTACAAATAGCACCGCAAGCGATGGCCCTGGTGATTCATGGAATGAAGATGGAGCACCGGTGGAATGCAACGGCAGCGGAAACCGGGGAACCCGGAGAAAACTCGAACGCTTTGTCCTCCACAAATCTCCTATTGCCGAGGTCCTGGCAGATGACACATGAGCAATGGACAGGGCTTTTATATTTTTAGCAAAAGTTTCTTTTACCTTGAGGTTTTTGTGTGGTAGCAGATTTTTTTTTAACGTTTAAATAGCTCGTTTTTAATCTTTTAGTTTTAATGTATCAGATTTATCCCCAGCTCTGGTTACTGGACTGGACAGTTCTTTTACTTCGGTTTTATACTCTTTTACCTCTACTTTTACCTGTGTTTTATTTTGAAACCGTGTTTTATTACTGTTTATTGGCAAGTTTTAATCATAAGGGCGCTAATGACCTCGGCAGCTGAGCGACATTATCATCATCTCCACAAATCTCACATGCGTTCGCTTGGGATCGAACCGGGCCGTATAAGTGAGAGGCGAATGGTCTAGCCAGTCGGCCACGGCGTGGCCCGCTGATGGAGTATCTTACCCAATAGTCCATGATGTAGTGATTGGAGCGAAGTTTTTCACAATATTAAGCCAGTTTACGTGCCAATCGGAGACGATTCACATTTAAGACGCAACGATTGTATGTTGTGGTGCATTGTAATCTATATATATCTTGAGAGAAAATGAAACGGATAAGATGTTGATGACTTGTTGCAAAACAGCAATTGAATGTATGCAAATATTAAAATTGTCTGTTCTCGTAAATCAGTGATTTTATATTAACCACTCCCCAACCTCAATCGCCTTCCACTGCTAATCAAAGCATCACAGTCTACCACGCAACCACTGCCCCATTTCTATATATTAGTAACACTGCATTGTCAATATATCACAACTATATACCATGCTGCATAACTTCGATTCTGCCCCGCTATCGGTCCCCAAGATGCTATCCGTAGTTATCACTTTCAAGTTGAGAGTTTGTGATAAATTAAATGTATAAACTGCTTCTGTTATCCGTCTTCAACTTTTCTTACTATATTGAAATTCCATAAAGGGAAATAAATTACATCTTAAAAGATTTCTCGCACCTCGTCTACGGTATTGTTCTAATGTACCACGAATCCTAGATCTCTGACCTGCCTCTCCTTTCATTTAAATACCTTGAACTAGCCACCTCAAGATAAATAAAACAGATTATTCGTGTATTCTAGTTTCTAGATTCGTGTCACAACTAAAAAAATCTGATGTGTTCCATTCACATGACTTTCTCTACATCTCTGCAAAAAATTGTAATTAAAAAGCTTATGATTATATTTACTTCATGCTAATCGAGAAAAATTAGCAGAAATAGTCTTATTACTTGCATCCTTGTAAGTAGAAGTGAAATAAGGGAGTACTATAGGTTAAAATATTAGCCAAAAGCTAGTTGCTATGTAACTAAAGTTCCTTTGTTTGTATGGACAGAAGTTACCAAATTCCTGTATGAGAAAAGTATAAGTTTTTCAGAGCTGAAACGAAAAACCAGGAATATCTTAAAAACGATCAACTCCACGAAAAAATGTATGTAACATAAAATGTGTGTGTTAATGTGTTCTACATTTTTGTGTGATAAATTTTTGTTTATCTCTTAGGGCTTATCAGTTACACAAAATTCTGTAAAATTCATCAAGAACAAAGTAGTCTTCAGAGGCTATTCCCAGAAAATTCAAGAAATCATTTTATTTGCAAGTTAAATATCTTTAATATACGATATTTTAATCAAAATTTTAAAGCCATTTTTAAGAAAATCAAAATTTTCGAAATTTTTTCCATGTAAAGAGTAGTTTGGGGTGGGGGGATTTTCTTGAAAATATTCGTGTTGTATCCTTGGAAGATATTGAACTTAAATACCAAGTTTGGTATTTAACGGTCTTTTCATTTTTGAGCTATGCTGCCCACAGACACACACGGACATTTTTCTAAAAAATGTTGTTTTTATGGATTCAGGGAATCTCGAAACATGTATTTCCGGTGAAAGCTCGGTTTCGAATTTTTGGGTACAATACAACACTTTCTCTATACACTATGTACATAGTTCGAATACAGAAAGTAAAACTCTTTCTAATAAGCTTTCTCTAATTCTTTGTAACAAATTATAGTTAATAAGCTTTTTACTTTCTCCACACATACAATGTACATAGTGTATAGAGAAGGTATTGTATTCCACCCAAAAATTCGATACCGAGATTTCACCGGAAATACACGTTTTGGGTCCCCCTGAATTAAAAAAAAAACATTTTTGGAAAAAGGTTCGTGTGTGTCTGTGGACATCATAGCTCAAAAACGAAAAGACCGTTAAATACCAAACTCGGTATTTAAGTTTGGTATCTTCCAAGGATGCGACACGAAGATTTGCAAGAAAATCCCGCCCCAGCTACCCTTTACATGGAACTTTTTCGAAAATTTTGATTTTATCAAAAATGGCTGTAACGATTTTGATTAAAATATCGTATATTAAAGATATTTACCTGACAAATAATATGTATATCTTGAATTTTCTAGGAATAGCCTCTGAACACTACTTTATTCTGCATAACTGCTAAACCGTAAGAAATGGACAAAAACTTACCGCACAAAAAATGTAGAGCACATTAAAACATACAATTTATGTGTATGATTTTTTTACGAGGAGTTGATGGTTTTTTAGATATTCATTGTTTTTGGTTTCAGCTTTGAAAAACCAGCTTTTGACTTCACTTTAACCTATGGTATTCCCTTATTTCGCTTCTACTTTCAAGGAAGCAAGTAATAAGACTATTTCTGCTAATTTTTTCTCGATTAGCTTGAAGTAAATAGAAGAAGCTTATTAACAATAATTTGTTGCACAGAAGTAGAGAAAGTAATGTGAATGGAACACATCAGATTTTTAATTTATTTACTTCATACTAATCGAGAGTATTAGCAGAAGCGGTTTTATTACTTAGTTCCTTGTAATTTCGTAGAAGGGAAACAAGTGAGTAAACTAGGCTAAACTGACATTCAAATGTTTTAAACTGTGGTTGCTATGTGACTGAAATCCGTTTATGTTTACTAACCACACAACCTCAATCTCCTTCCAATGCTAGTGGAAATATCACAGTCTACCAGCGCCCCATTTTCCTTCTATTAGTACACACTGCGTTGTCAACACATCACAACTATTTCCCATGCTGCGCTAACTTCGATTCGTCGCCAAGGTGCTACGCCTATATATGAGATTCTTGTCTATGTCCAGCAACTAAAGCTAGGGACTGACCTGAGCGTGTCCCTATTTATGAGATTCTTGTCTATGTCCAGCAACTAAAGCTAGGGACTGACCTGAGCGTGTCCCTATTTATGAGATTCTTGTCTATGTCCAGCAACTAAAGCTAGGGACTGACCTGAGCGTGTCCCTGGCGCCCAGACCTGCAGGCTTCACGTTGTCTTCATCAGCAGTGAACAGCAGTTCCGCGACTCTGGTGCAATGCTCAGCAGCCACTGAAATCTCAAAGCCATCCTCTCCGGTGTAACCGCAGCGAGTCACTCGACATCGTGGTACACCACCAACTGTGGCAAGCGTGCTCTCCATGAAATACAGATGTGACAGGTCGACGTCAACTAGAGGTTGCAGCGCCTTGGCGGAGCGGGGTCCTTGCAGCGCCAGGAGCGCCCGTTCCTCTGGGTCCAGAAACCTCAGTTCTACGTCCTTACCTTTGGCACGCAGCGATTTCTGTAAACACACAAGTATTGTAGTCATTTTTACTTTCTCTTCACGTACTATGTACATAGTGTATAGAGAAGGTATTGTAATGCACCCAAAAAATTCAATACCGAGATTTCACCCGAAATACATTTTTTGAGACCTCCTGAATCCAAAAAAATAATTTTTAGAAAAATGTCCGTGTGTATGTCTGTGGGTAGCATAGCTCAAAAACGAAAAACCCGTCAAAAACCTAACTTGGTATTTAGGTTTGGTATCTTCCAAGGTTGCGACATGAAGATTTTCAAGAAAATCCCCCCACTCCCAACTACACTTTACATGGAATTTTTTTCGAAAATTTTGAGTTTCTCAAAAATGGCTCTAACGATTTTGATTAAAATATCGTATATTAAAGATATTTACCTGACAAATAAAATGCATATCTTGAATTTTCTGGGAATAGCCTCTGAAGACTACTTTATTCTGGATGAATTTTGCATAAGTACTAAACCGTAAAAGATGGACAAAAACCCACCGTAAAGAACCTCAGACAACAAGTGGTTTCTGATGTAAAGCCTCCAATATGACCTTAGATGTTAAAGGGAGCTATATAAATGAAACAATAATTATACAAAAAAACTATCACATACTTCCTCATATACAGTTTTTGTTTATTTTTATTTTTTTTTATTTATTTGTGAAGTTAACCATTTAGCGGATATTTCTTTTTATCGACTTTGCTTTAAAATACTTAATTTTTTCTCATACGGGAATTTGTCACCTCTTGGCCATGCAAAGGAAAACGAATTTCAACCATATAGCAACCGGCTTTTAAAATATTTGGCTATTGCTGTATCTTAGTGTACTCTTCAGTAATGTTTATCTCGATTAGCTTAAAGTAGGTAGAAGAATTTTTAAGAAAAATTTGTTACAGAGATGCAGAGAAAGCCATGTGAATAGAACACATCTGATTTTTTTTATTCCTTTTTTTTTACCGTTAATACCAATTGAGTTGGAATTAATAGTACTTGCACTTACACAAAAAGTAAATTTAAATATCTGATGTGCTACATTGCCATACCTTTCTTTAGCTGTTGCATATACAAACTATTCTTATTACAGACTAACTATTGTCTGTACATCATGCTAATCGAGATAAACATTTGCTTTCGTGTAAGTAGAAGGGAAATAAGGGAATACACTAAGCTAAAGCGATAGTCAAATCTTTCAAAAGCTGGTTACTATGTGAAACAATTGAGGTTCTGCACCGTTTGAGAAAAGTTAGACGGTTTAAAATTGAAACCAACGACAGGGAATATTTCGAAAACTATCAACTGTGCAAGGAAAATCTCTATAATATAAATTATGTGTTTTTACGAGATCTAAATGTTTTTTTCAGTAAGTTTTTTGTATCTGCAAAACACATCCAGGGAAAGAGGTCTTCAGAGGCTATTCCCAGAAAATTCAAAATATACATTTTATTTGCGACGTAAATATCTTTAGTATGCAGTATTGTGATCAAAATCGTCAGAAAAATTTTTGAGAAAATCAACAATCGAAATGTTTTCTATGTAAATGGTAAGTTGGGGGTAGGTGGATTTTTCTCAAAATGTTTGTGTGGTATCCTTGAAAAAATAGAACTTAAGTACCAAGTTTGGAATTTAGTGGACTTTTCGTTTTTTAACTGTATTGTCCACAGACGCCCACCGAAATTTTTCTAAAAAAATTTTGGACTTAGGGAACCCCAAAACAAAAATATCGTTGAAATCTTGGTATTGAACTTTTTGTGGAATACTTCCTCTGTAGTACGTGTAGATAAAGTTAAAATGCTGTGTTATGTGCTTTGTGCAAAGAACAACAATTCTGCACCGTCCAATACCTCAAACATTTTAGTCTAAGGTTCAATTGCGCACCTACCCTTTGAGACAATGAACTCGGTGAACTAATAGTGACGTGTTGCATTTAAACCCTCTGGCGCTAAAGACCGAATAAATCTGAAGACCCAGTATAAATAATGTAGGACTGGGATACGAATACTGGACCTTACATAGATATGGCGCCACTAGGTCAGTTATATGATAGCATCGTATAGTTTAACTCTAGACTAGCTTGTATCCATAGTTACAGGTCAATAGCTTATTTAGTTTTCCAATGACAGCATTTTAAACAAGACAACTTTAGAGTTTTCACGAAGATGGAGGATTTGGAAAAACGAGCAGTGATTAATACTTCCATTTTAAAGGCTTAACGCCTAAAGAAATCAAGGAGGTCTGGTCCCTCGTATTCAGTGATTAAAAGGTGAGTTGCAGAGTTTAAAATTGGACTAAGATGATCCTCGCTCTGGACGCCCTGTAGAAATGACAACTCCAGGGATCATTGAAAAAATTCATTGTTTAGTACTGGAAGACTGCAGATTAAACTTGGTTGAAACAGCTGAGGCTGTAAACATATCAAAAGAACGTGTAGATAATATTTTAAGCAATGCTTTGGGCTTTCATAAGCTATGTGCAAGATGGATACCGCGTTTGTTGACACTTGATGAGAAGGTGCAAAGAAAAACTGTTTCGTTAAGAATGTGGAGCTCTACCGTAAAAATCCAACTGAATTTTTGAGGCGGCTTATTACCATGGATGAAACTTGGATACATCACTGCACTCCAGAAAGTAAATACAGTCAAAACAGTGGATTACACCAGGTGAAGCAACTCCAAAAATCTGATATGTTCCATTCACATGACTTTCTCTATATCACTGCAACAAATTATTCTATTTACCTCATCTAATGGAGCAAACATTAGCAGCAATAGTCTTATTACTTGCTTCCTTGTTAGTAGAAGCGAAATAAGGGGGTACCATAGGTTAAAGTGATAGTCAAAAGCTGCTTGCTCTGCGACTGAAGTTCCTTTGTTTGTATGGACACGAGTACACAAAGTCCTGTATGAGAAAAGTATAAGTCTTTATAGCGGAAAAAAAACATAGTAATATCTCAAAAACAATCAACTCCACGAAAAAATGGATATAACATAAATTATGTGTTTTAAGGTGCTCTACATTTGTTGTGTGGTAAATTTTTGTCCATCTCTTACGGTTTAGCAGTTATGCAAAATTCCGTAAAATTGACCACGTATAAAGTAGTCTTCAGAGGCTATTCCCAGAAAATTCAAAATATACATTTTATTTGTCAGCTAAATATCTTTAATATATGATATTTTAATAAAAATCGTTAGAGCCATTTTTTAGAAAAACAAAATTTTCGAAAAAAATCCCATGTAAAGGGTAGTTTGGGGTGGAGGAGTTTTTCTCAAAATCTTCGTGTCTCATCCCTGGAAGATACTAAACTTAAATACCAAGTTTGATATTTGACCGACTTTTTGAGTTATCGTGTTCACAGACACACACACACACACACACACACACACACACACACACACACACACATGGGCCTTTATCTGAAAATACTTTTTTTGGATACGGGGGAGCCTATAATATATATTTCCGGTGAAATCTCGGTATCGAATTTTTTTGGTGGAGTGCAATTCCTTCTCTATGCACTATATACATAGCACGTATAGAGAAAGTAAAAAAGGCAAAGTCAATTTTGTCAGCTAACGAGGTTATGGCGAGTTTTTTCTGGGATCACTGGGAATTATTTTTATTGATTACTTGGAAAAGGATAAAAGTATCAGTGGTGACTACTACGCAAGCGTACTGCAACGTTTGAGTGGTGAGGTGCATAGAAAAAGACCTCATTTGGCAACAACAACAAATATTCTTTCATTATGCAATAGGGAAACTGTGCGAATTAAAGTTGGAATGCCTTGAACATCCACCCTACTCTCCAGATCCAGTGACTGCCACCTGTTCCCAAACCTCAAAAAAAGTTTTGGAGGACGAAGAATTCACAGCAACGAGGAGGTCATTGATGCGGTAAACACCTATTTTGAGGACCTTGATAAATCGCACTACAGAGATGGTTTAATTAAATTAAAACACCGATATGAGAAATACATTAGTCTTTCTGGAGAAAAAAATTGTTTTTACTTCTCTATACGTACTATGTACATAGTGTATAGAGAAGGTAATGCACTCCAACCAAAAATCCGATACCGAGATTTCACCGGAAATATATATATATTAGGGATCCCTTTATCCAAAAAAGGGTTTTCAGAAAAAGATCCGTGTGCGTGTCCGTGTGTCTGTGAACACGATAGCTCAAAAACGAAAAGTCGGTAAAATACCAAAGTTGGTATTTAAGTATAGTATCTTCCAAGGATGCAACACGAAGATTTAGAAAAAAATCTCCCTACCCCAAACTACCCTTTACATGAAACCTTTTTCGAAAAGTTTTATTTCTTCAAAAATTGCGTTTTTGATTAAAATTTCGTATATTAAAGATATTTACCTGACAATAAAATGCATATCTTGAATTTTCTGGGAACAGCCTCTGAAGTCTACTTTATTCTGGATGAATTTTACGGAATTTTGCATAACAAAAGAACTTCAGTCACATAGCAACCAGTTTTTGACTGTCACTTTAACCCATGGTACTCCCTTATTTCGCTTCTACTTACAAGGAATAATAATAATAAGACTATTTCTGCTAATTTTGTCTACTTATCAGCCGACCCTCGTAAAACAGTTGCAGTTTCATAGAGAAGTTCAGATTTGAAAAGGTGTAACCCAGTTTATACCTGGCATGTTTGTGCACGCCACTGACAGAAGACTACCAACCTTTCACTTCCCCCTCGTTTGTGCATCCATGCCTACTACAATCCACAAGGAGAATGGGGGGTGAAACGAGGGGAGAGATTGTTACACTCGTCACGAATCTTTGGGGTCTACACGCTGTGACACCTTTCAGTTCTTGCTCGTGAAAACGCTCTTGATGCCTCTGTGTACATAATTCAAGTGTTTTGTACCATTCTGTATGAAATGGGGTATTAGCCGTAACCAAGTTAGCATTCGGGGATAAAAACGCGAATTAAAATATTTAAACATCCTTTAAGACGCATAATCAACCCCAAAACTACAAGTCCTTCTTATATTTTATATATTTCAAATATGTTTTCTGTAATTATAAGAAATTCTCTAGTAACTCTTATGTACCCTGTTCTATTTTACTTTTCTCTACACGTACTATGCACATAGTGTATAGAGAAGGTATTGTATTGCACCCAAAAATTCGATACCGAAATTTCACCCGAAATACACGTTTTGGGTCTCCCTGAATCCAAAAAATAAGCATTTTTGGAAAAAGGTCCGTGTGACTGTGTGAACACGATAACTAAAAATCTGATGTGTACCATTCACATGACTTTCTCTATATCTCTGCAATAATTTTTTTTTAAAAGCTTATGCTTCTATTTACTTTCTCTTAGCAGAAATAGACTTATTACTTGCTTTCTTGTAAGAAGAAGAAAAATAAGGAAGTACCATAAGTAAAAGTGATGGTCAAAGGCTGGTTAATATGTGACTGTAGTTCCTTTGTTTGTATGGACACGAGTTCACAAAGTTCTGTATGAGAAAACTATGTTTTTTATAGCCGAAACCAAAAACATGGAATATCTAAAAAGCAATCACCTCCACGAAAAAAATGTATATCATAAATTGTGTGTTTTAAGGTGCTCTACATTTTTTGTGTAGTAAGTTTTTGTCCATCTCTTACGGTTTAGCAGTTATTCAAAATTCAGTAAAATGCATCCTGAATAAACTACTCCTCAGAGGCTATTCCCAGAAAATTCAAGATATACCCTTTATTTGTCAGGTAAATATCTTTAATATACGAAATTTTAATCAAAATCGTTAAGAGCCATTTTTGAGAAAATCAAAATTTTCAAAAAAAGTTCCATGTAAAGGGTAGTTGGGTGTGAGGTGATTTTTCTCAAAATCTTGGTGTCGCATCCCTGGAAGATACTAAACGTGAATACCAGGTTTGGTATTTTACTGACTTTTCGTTTTTGAGTTATCGTGTTCACAGACACACACACATACACACACACACACACGGACCTTTTTGTGAAAATGTTTTTTTTTTATATTGGGAACCCTAAAACATATATTTCCGGTGACATCTCGGTATCCAATTTTTGGGTGGAGTGCAATACGTTCTCTATACACTATGTACATAGTGCGTATAGAGAAAGTAAAAAACGAAAAGTCGGTAAAATACCAAACTTGGTATGTAAGTTTAATATCTTCCAGCGATGCCATACGAAGATTTTGAGAAAGATCCCCCCAACCCAAAGTACTCTTTACATGGAAAAAGTTTCGAAAATTTTGACTTCCCCACGAAACGAATTTGATTAAAATATGGTGTATTAAATATATTTCTGTGGCAAATAAAATGTATATCTTGAATTTTCTGGAAATAAACTCTGAACACTACTGGAATTTTGCGTAACTGGTAAACCGTAACTCGTAAATATGCAACAAAAAAAAAAAACACAATTTATGTCATACATTTTTCCTTGGAATTTACCATTTCTAAGATATTCCTTGTTATTTTTTTTTTCACATTTAAAATACTTAAAATTTTTCCCACACGGAATGTTGTAAACTCCTGGCCCTGCATAGAAGCAATTTTCAACCACATAGCAAGCAATTTTTAAAGGATTTTACTGTCGGTTTAGCCTAGTGTATTCCCTTATTTCCCTTCTACTTATAAGGAACTAAGTAATAAGACCGTTGCTGTTAACGTTTTAGCATTAAATAGATTAGAAGAATAAGCGTATTAATAATAATTTGTTACAAAGATGTAGAGAAAGTATGTGTTTGGAGCACATCAGATTTTTTATGGTGTTTAACGCCCGCTTTTCCTACTTGTGGCACCACAGGCGAAAATACTGATGAAAATTGAATGACGATGCAGCACCGGTAAAATATGATGGCGGAGGAAACCGGAGAACCCCGAGAAACCCGCCCCTGTGACATTTTGGCCACTACAAATCTCACATAGTCACTTGGGATCGAACCCGGGCCGTCTAGGTGAGAGGTGAATAGTCTAGGTAATTCTACCTGGCGTTGTTAATCGAGCAAAACGTTTTATTTCACACCTATAAGTATAGAAAACAAATCTGATGTGTTCCATTCACATGACTTTCTCTACATCTCTGCAACAAATTATTGTTAAAAAGCTTATGCTTCTATTTACTTCATGCTCATCGAGAAAAAATTAGCAGAAATAGTCTTATTGCTTGCTTCCTTGTAATTAGAAGCGAAATAAGGGAGTACCATAGGTTAAAGTGATAGTCAAAAGCTGGTTGCTATGTGACTGAAGTTCCTTTGTTTGTATGGATAGGAGTTGCCAAATTCCTGTATGAGAAAAGTTTAAACTCTTTCAAGGCTGAAAACAAAAACAGAGAATATCTAAAAAGCGATCAACTCCTCGAAAAAAATGTATTTAACATGAAGTTGTGTGTTCTAATGTGCCCTACATGTTTTTTGTTTTTTTGTTTTTTGTTTCTTGTGGTAAGTTTTTGTCTATCTCTTACGATTTACCAGTTATACAAAATTCCGTAAAATTCATCCAGAATAAAGTAGTCTTTAGATACTATTCCCGGAAAATTCAAGATATACATATATGTCAGGTATATACCTTTAATATATTATATTTTAATCAAAATCGTTAGAGCCATTTTTTAGAAAATCAAATTTTTCGAAAATTGTTTCATGTGAAGGGTAGTTGGGGGTGTGGGGATTTTCTTAAAGATCTTCGTGTCGCATCCTTGGAAGATACCAAACTTAAATACCACGTTTGGTATTAAACGGTCTTTTCGTTTTTGAGCTATGCTGCCCACAGACACACAGACAGACACCCACAAGCGGACATTTTTCTAAAAATGTATTTCCGGTGAAATCTCGGTATCGAATTTTTGGGTGCAATGCAATACCTTCTCTATACACTATGTACATAGTACGTGTAGAGAAAGTAAAAATCTAGTGTAGTCCATTCACATGAATTTCTCTACATGTCTGTAACAAATTAATGTTACTAAGCTTACACATATCTATTTAATGCTAAAATACGAGAAGAAACGGCCTTATTAGTTCTCTTATAAGCAGAAGGTAAAGAAGGGAATACTCTAGGCTAAACCGACAGTCAAATGTTTTAGAATGTCGTTGCTATGGTATTGAAATGCCAGAGTTTCACGTATGAGAAAAGTTTAAATATTTTAAAGCTGAAATCAATAAAAAAGAATATCTTGAAAAAGAGCAACTCAACAATTTTTTTTCCTTTCCCTATACGTACTGTGTTCATAGTGTATAGAGAAGGTATTGCACTGCACCCAAAAATTCGATACCGAGATTTCACCGGAATATATGTTTTGAGACCACCTGAATCCTAAAAAAGCATTTTTAGAAATATGTCCGTGTGTGTGTCTGTCTGTCTGTCTATCTGTGTGTATGTGTGTCTGTGAGCAGCATAGCTCAAAAACGAAAATACCCTTAAAAAGCAAACTTGCGACACGAAGATCTTCAAGAAAATCCTCCCACCCAAAGCTACCCTTTACATGGAACTTTTTTCGAAAATGCTCTAACGATTTTGATTAAAATCCCGTATATTACTGACTTTTACCTGACAAATAAAATATATATCTTGAATTTTCTGAGAATAACATCTGAAAAAAAATGAAATGGCGTTTTATTTATGGACGCTCCTTAACTGATGTGGTTCTCAGCGTCCCATTCTATACTGGGCGTGAAATACCGCTTAATTTTGCTCAGAGGCCTCTCTATCAGGCTTGAGGTTCTTTTACGTGCCGCAAATCTACGACACGGGACCCACGTCTTTACTTCCCTTCCGAAGGAAGCCATGCTAAGGATTTTTACGCCCGAAAAACTCCATCGCCGGGTTTGAACCCGCGACCTTGGGTATATGAAGTCAGAATGGTAACCATTACACCACGGAGGGCGACATAGCCTCTGAAGAGTACTTTATACTGGATGAATTTTACAGAATTTTGTATAACTGCGAAACTGTATGTAAGAGATGGACAAAAACTTACCACACAAAAATGTAGAGCACATTAAAACACACAAGTTATGTTATACATATTTTTTTTCGTGTAGTTGGTCGTTTTTAAGATATTCCTTGTTTCTGGTAACAGCTTTAAAATATTTAACTATTCTCCTACAGGAATTTGTCAACTCGTGTCCATTCAAGCAAAAAAAAACTTCAGAGCTACATAGCAACCAGCTTTTGACTATCACTTTAACCTAGGTACTCTTTTATGTTAGAAGAATAAACCTTTTAACAATAATTTGTTGCAAAGATGTAGAGAAAGTCATGCGAATGGAACAGACCATTCTGTTTTTTCTTTGTGAAGGACGGATTTCATGCAGGACGTCCAAAAAGTCGTGTTTCATCCGTTGTACGAGCAATCCTTGAAGAAAATCATACACACTTGTGAATTTATTCGACTGCCATTGGTATAAGTTAAATCCAAAACATTTTACATGAACAGTTACACATGAGCAAATTCTGTTACCGAGGGATTCCACATAAAATGGCTGACGAAATAAAAACAATGTACAGATTGGCGCAGAGAAAAACTTTGGAAAACCTCCAAGGTGGCATTTGAAATATTTGTTTTTTACGTCGTTACTGGTGATAACACGTTTTTACGATCCCGAAAAGAAAAGCCAATCGGTTCAATGTGTCTATCGAACAGAACCTAAAACTATAAAACTCCGACAAAATCTAAGTGCAGATTGCCAGTTTTTACTTTTCTATACGCACTATGTACATAGTGTCTAGAGAAGGTATTCCACACCACCCAAAAATTCGATACCGAGATTTTACCGGAAATATGTGTTTTAGGGTCCCCTGTGTCCTAAAAAAAAGCATTTTCAGAAAAAGGTACGTGTATGTATGTCTGTCCGTGTGTCCTTGTGTCTGTGAACCCAAATCAAAAAGTCGGTAAAATACCAAACTTGGTATTTAAGTTTAGTACCTTCCAGGGATACGACACGAAGATTTTGAGAAAAATCCCCCCACCGTAAACTACCCATTACATGGAACTTTTTTCGAAATTTTTGATTGTATCAAAAATGGCTGTAACGATTTTGATTAAAATATCGTATATTAACGATATTTACCTGACAAATAAAATGTATATCTTCAATTTTCTGGACCGCACGTGAGATTTGTGGTGGACAAAGCGGCGCTGGGGCGGGTTTTCTCCGGGTCCTCCGGTTTCCCCCGCCATCTCATTCCACCGGTTTTCCATCATCATTCATGTATCATCAGTGTCACCGCCTGCGGTGCCATTAATAGTTAAAGCGGGCGTTAAACACTATTTCCTGGGAATAGCCTCTAAAGACTACTTTATTCTGGATGCAATTTACGAAATTTTGCATAGCTGTTAAACCGTAAAAGATAGATAAAAACTTACTACACAAAAAATGTAGAGCACGTTAAAATAAACAATTTATGTCATATACATTTTTTCGTGGAATTTCTCGTTTTTTAAATATCTTTTTCTTTTTTTTTTTCTTTTTTCTGTTTGTGGTTTCAGCTTTAAGAACCATACTTTTCTCATACAGGAATGTGTCACAAACAAAGGAACTTCACTCACATAGCAACCAGCTTTTGACTATCACTTTAAGCTATGGTTCTCCCTTATTTCGCTTCTACTTTCAAGGAAGCAAGTAATAAGACTATTGCTGTTAATTCGTTCTCGATTAGCATGAGGTAAATAGAAGAATAAGCTTTCTAACAATAAGTTGTTGCAGAGATATAGAGAAAGCCATGTGAATGGAACACATCAGATTTTGATTTGTACTAATGTACTTAGAAAATAGGCAATGTATTCCTACCCGAAATTTCTCTACCAAGATTTTACTGAAAATACATGTTTTTGAGATACCGTGAGTGCAAAAAGCACTCCTCCAGCACCGTAAACCCTAAGGCCACCCGCTTACTTCTCGCTTGCGCGAGTATCCAATATATTCCCTAGTGATGCACAGTATAGGGGTAACTTCTATCCCATAGTAGTAGTAGCAATAGAAGTAGTAGTATTTTCTCTGTCTCTTAAGTGGAACAAAAGACATTGCTATGATTTTTCCTTGATAGGATATACATTTCTAATTCGTGAGTTCGCCGCTATGCGCCATGGTGACGAGGAATCAGCTCGTCGCCAGCAGATGGCACTGTAGGACGAAATCACCACTTGCGGCCACATGGCGAAAAATTTCGCTCAGGAACCTTCTTCTTTTAAGTATTGATTTCTTTTATGTACAAAATAACATTACACGGAACCACCGGCTTTACTTTCCTTCCGAAGGTGTTTTGCACTCTGGGTATCCTACAGTATAATGTTTTACTGTTCTGATATCTGGATGACTATCCGCTATGATCTAATAAAGATACACTCTGTATATCAAGTCTCGAGATCACGAAATTCTCCCCCTGGAGACAGCAGACGACCAGAAAGGGTTGAGAGAGGACTGATATTTGGCTGATTATCAAGTCACACGCACAGTTTTCCCGATATCACCTCGAGAGTGCAGATACGACGAGAACAGGTGACTGTCGACCTGTGCCAAGTTTGGATGAACATAAAAATGCGAATCGTATATCCAAATAATTCATAACACAAAATGTCTTATAAGGACAGGTTTCTTTCTATAACAGCAATTTTTGTGAATTAAAGCAAATTTTCTCTGCAGAATGTTATGCATTTGATCAGCTGAGATGCCTCGAGTCTCAACGATCTCACAAATTTTTACTTTCTCTACACGTACTATGTACATAGTATATAGAGGAGGTATTGTAATGCAACCAAAATTTTGATACTGAAATCTCATCGGAAATACATGTTTTGGGGCCCCCTGAATCCAAAAAGGCGTTTTTGGAAAAAGGTCCGTGTGTGTCTGTAGACAGCATAGCTCAACAACGAAAAGGCCGTTAAATACTAAACTTGATATTTATGTTCAGCATCTTCCAAGGATGCGGTACAAAGATTCTCAAGAAAATCACCCACCCCAAACTACCCTTTACATGGAACTTTTTTCGAAAGTTTTCATTCTCTCAAAAGTGACTTTAACAATGATTTTGATTAAAATACTATATATTAAAGATATTTACATGAAAATAAAATGTGTATCTTGAATTTTCTGAGAATAGCCTCTGAAGACTATTTTATTCTGGATGAATTTTACGAAATTTTGCATAACTAGTAAGAGATAGAGAAAAACTTACTACACAAAATATGTAGATCTCATTGAGATATGAGATCTCATATAATTGAGATATAACTTATTATTGATTTCAGTTTTAAAATACTTTAACTTTTTACTCCTGGCAAAGCAAAGTAACGGATTTCATCCACGTGCAACCAGCTTTTAAAATACTTTACTATTCGTTTTAGCCTAGTATATCAAATTCTCCTTATAAGAAAGCATTTTTCCTAATATTTATCTGGATTATATTCTTTAAAGTCACACAAAGAAGCACACTACACGAATATGTGTTTATTTTTTGGATTTAGGAGTCTTCTAAATATGTATTTTTAGTGTAAATTGATATTGACTTTTTGGGGTGAAATGCAATATCTTCTCTAACCACTATGTACGTGGTAGAGAAATAAATAAGCTCTCTTAAGAATAATTTCAATGGATACTAACAATTGATATACAGTATAGAATGTAATGTACGAGGTACGTCCAGAAAGTAAGTTCCGTTTCAATTTATCTCCGCTGCAGCGCTGCGATCGCAGTTCCGCACATGCGCGGTAGACTCTCTGTATCAAGGAGAAGAAACGAGCGCCATTTTCAGATCGCTGTCAGCCACATACGCTTTGTTGTGCTTGTTTACAATGTCGGTGTTGATTGAAAATCCCGCCGCTTGTGAAATCAGATATGTGGTTCGTTTTCTGAATGCTAGGAAAGTGAAACCAATTGAAATTTATCGGCAAATTTGCGAAGTTTACGGACAAAATGCGATGAGTGATTGAATGGTGAGAAGATGGGTCCGACAGTTCAATGAAGGACGTAGTGAAGTGCACAATGAAGAACGAAGTGGGCATCCATCTTTGGTTACAGAAGAACTGGTTCACGCGATTGGTGACAAGATCCAGGAAAACCGCAAGTTTACAATCAGTGCTCTCGCTATGGAATTTCCCCAAAGCTCACGATCACTAATTCATGAAATTGTTACCGAAAAACTGAAATTTCGTAAACTTTGCTCACGTTGGGCACCAAAGATTTTTACTGAGCAACACAAAACAAAACGGATGGGTAGTGCACTTCAGTTTTTAACCCGTTATGATCAAGACGGCGAAGAATTTCTGACACAGTCACAGGAGATGAGACTTGGGTTTCTTACGATACCCCTGAAAGTAAGCGGCAATCAATGGAATGGAGGCACACTTCATCCCCAGCAAAGGTTAAGCCGAAACAAATCTTGACACCTCGAAAAATGATGTGCACAGTGTTCTGGGACTGGAAAGGCATCTTACCGCGTGGTCAAACAATCAAAGCAGATGTTTATTGCGAGACACTTAGGAAATTGCGCCGCGCAATACAGAATAAGAGCCGAGGATTGGTGTCAAAAGGTGTTGTTTTTCTTCACGAGAACGCACGACCACACACTGCAAATGTGACGAAAAACCTCCTACAGGGATTTGGCTGGTACGAGTTTGACCATCCTCCGTACAGCCCTGACCTCGCTCCTAGCGACTTTCATCTGTTCTTACATCTCAAGTCTTTCCTTGGCGGTCAACACTTCAACAACGACGAAGAGCTGAAAGAATATGTTTCCAACTTTTTGAAGACACAGGCGGCAAACTTCTATGAAGAAGGTATACAAAAACTTGAGCCATGCTATGACAAATGCCTGCAAAATTTCGGCAGTTATGTGAAAAAGTAGTTTAAGAGTTGTAAAATGTTGTGCAATAAATAATTATTCTGTATCTGTACATAATTTAATTTTATTACCAAACGGAACTTACTTTCTGGACGTACCTCGTATCTACATATATTTTATATTATGAGTGAGCACTAGATGTTTATCTGTTTTATTACCTGAGCTTCAAGCATCAGCTTCTGGTCATGGTCTCTGCGTGAGGCATTGGAAACAACGTAGAAGTATCCCAGTGTCGTCTTGGTGACTATGAGGTCATCTAGGATACCTCCTGATATAGGATCTGTGAAGACAGTCAGGGTAGCCATGTTGTCTGGAAGTCCTAGCAGGTCTGCTGTTGTGATACTTTCCAGGAACGCAAGTCTGTCCTTACCTCGGACCTCTGTTTGCATCATGTGGGACACGTCGAAGAGAGAACACAGTGTTCGGGTGTGTATGTGCGACGCAGTGATACCCTCTGCTCCATAGCTCACCTGCAAACAAAACTATCATTTTTACTTTCTCTAGACATACTACTATACCATGTAATATAGAAAAGGCATTGCATTACACACAAAAATGTGACACCAAGATTTCACCAGAAGTACCAATTTTAGGGTCCCCTGCTTCCAAAAAAAAACATTTTTGGAAAAAGGTAATGTATGTGTGAGTCCATGTGTTTGTGAACACGTTAACTTAAAAACGACAAGTCAGTAAAACACCAAACTTGGTATTTAAGTTTAGTATCTTCCAGGGATGCGGCAGGAAGATTTTGAGAAAAATATTCTTTACATACAAAAAATTTTAACAATTTTAATTTTCTCAAAACTGGCTCTAACAATTTTGATTAAATTACTGTATATTAAAGATATTTATATGGCAAATAAAATGTATATCTTGAAATTTCTGGGAATAGCCTCTAAAAACCTCTTTATTCTGAATGAATTTTGCTGAATTTTGCATAAGTGATAAACCATAAGAGATAGACAGATATTTACTACAAAAAAAATGTAATCACATTAAAATGCACAATTTATATCACATATGTTCTTTTCGTGGAATTTACCATTTCTGAGATATTCCTTGTTATTTGTTACAGATTTAAGATACTTAAACTTTTCTCACACACAAAATTGTAAACTGCTGGTCCTGCATAGAAATGGATTTCAACCACATGGCAACCAGCTTTTGACTATCGTTTTAGCCTAGAGTATTCCCGTATTTTCCTTCTAGTTACAAGGCAGCAAGTAATTACAAAAAATTCTGCTAATGTTTATCTCAATTATCATAAAATAGAAGAATATGCTGTATAACAATTTCTTACAGTGATATGAATGGAACACATCAGATTTTTACAAAAATATTACAATTGGAGTGTTTTGCTAATCTGTACATACCTGAAGGCTGAACTGCCCCATGTTTGGCATGTGCAGATATCACTTCAACTGTTAAAAGAGTTGTAAAACTCAACAGAGCTATTTTAAGTTAAAACTGGCCAGTGTAGAACTGGCAAGACTGAGCTTTGCTTTTCTTATTTCTTATCAGCAGAGGTGCTGAGTAGGTTATTCTTTTTGTGAGAGATAAAATGTAAGTTAGTCTTGCCAGTTTTCCACTACCAGGTTTTAACTCGAGATAGCCCTGTTAATTTCTGCAACTCTTTAAATGCATGAAGGGATATATGCATATGTCAAATACAGGGCATTGGGCCATCTGGTTTAGGGGCATAAAATTATTAAAAAAATTATAAAAATTAAATTATCTCCACTGCACGAGAGATCCGAGTGTCGCCAGGAAAGTGGTGTTGGCAAAGGCACACTGGAGTCCTTACCTTAAACAAACACTGAAAATATTGGCCATCTGCTCCCAAACAGACAGTATAACAAGTTAAAGATGTTCTCACTCAGCAGCAGAAATCCCTGTGTAATCTACAGAAACTGCAAGAAATCACAAGGATTCCTGCTTCTAAGCTTAGATGAGTGAGAGAGAATATTTTTACAAATTGAGCTGCCCATATGTAAGCAGAAGGTCAACATTTCTATAATTTATCTTCAGGTACCTATTTTCATACGCTTTGTCAGTACCACTTTCCCAGTGACTCTCGAAGCTCTTGCGTCCTGGAGAGAACCTGCGACAGGGGACACCTTATAATTTAACAACCCTATATTATAGTAAGGTATCTGTGAAATTATGAATATCCATAGTAACATCTCTGGTTGTATAAATTATACCAACCTATAACAATAGCTTTATTTCAGTAATGTTTTAATATTCCACTTTACATGACTCTATAAATAAAAATATTTACTGTCTAAATTTATTGTAACAGAAGTGAATGCTAAAAAAATATTTACATCAAAAATTGAAATTTTACAGTAAGTGGGTAAAACAATATATCAACGATATTTTATTAACCCCTCCTTGTCATAGAAAAAATTACTATTTTTTGTACATTCTAAAATTCTTGATTTTTCAAAAGATGTTAGCTTATTTCCCAAAATTAGATCATTATTTGAAAAAAGTCACGTTCTTTACATACTTTTGAGAGGTAGCACAAACATTTTGAAAAAATCTGATGTGTTCCATTCACATGACTTTCTCTATATCTCAGTAAATTATTATTGTTAATAAGCTTATCTTTTACTTATTTCATACTAATCGAGAAAAATTAGCAGAAATAGTCTTATTTCTTGCTTTATTGTAAGTAGAAGTGAAATAAGGGAGTACCATGGGTTAAAGTGAAAACCAAAAGCTGGTTGCTATGTAACTGATGTTCCTTTGTTTGTATGGACAGGAGTTGACAAATTCCTGTATGAGAAAAGTCTTAAGTTTTTCAAAGCTGAAACCAAGAAAAAGGAATATCTCAAAAACGATAAACTCCACGAAAAAAATGTATATAAAATAAATTGTGTGTTTTAACGTGCTCTACATTTTTTGTGTGTTAAGTGTTTGTCCATCTCTTATTGTCCATTTTTGAGAAAATCAAAAGTTTCGAAAAAAGTTCCATGTAAAGGGTAGTTGGGGGTGGGGGATTTTTCTCAAAATCTCTGTGTCGCATCCCTGGAAGATACTAAACTTAAATACCTAGTTTGGTATTTTTCCGACTTTTCATTTTTGAGTTATCATGTTCACAGACACACGGACACACACACACACACACATACACACATACACACATACACACACGCGCGCGCGCGGACCTTTTTATGAAAATGCTTTTTTTAGATAAAGGGGACCCTAAAATATATATTTCTGGTGAAAACTCGGTATCGAACTTTTTGGTGAAGTGCAATACTTTCTCTATTCACTATGAACATAATGCATATAGAGAAAGTAAAAATTAAATCTCATTTAAAAATATTATTATCAAAGGTTTGCAAACAAATCAAAATAAAGAGGTTGTCAACACTTTCAAGTAATACAAAAATGCTCTGACTATGTATTTGTAATACTTTCTCATATTAGTTCCAGTTCTGCAGCTCTCACGGCACTATAAGCTTGCTCAAAAGGGGCAATAACTTTCGGTTTGTTTATTCCTTTACATAATAAAGGGGGCAGTGTTAATAAAGCAATTTCATCCAACTACTCCAATAATATTTGCCTTGCCTACCTCCCTTTACTTCGACCCTAGCAGAAAACTGACATGTGTTATTTGCTTATGAATTGGGTGCATCAAACCAATAGGAGACAAGCACATTTTCAGAGTAAACTCCATCACTTTCCCACCACACAAGAGATTTTCAAGATTTCACCGGAAATATATGTTTTAGGGCCCCCAATATCCAAAAAAAAGCATTTTCACAAAAAGGTCCGTGAGTGAGTGTGTGTGTGTGTGTGTGTGTGTGTGTGTGTGTGTGTGTGTGTGTGTGTGAACACGATAACTCAAAAACGAAAGTCGGTAAAATACCAAACTTGGTATTTAAGTTTAGCATCTTCCAGGGATGCGACACAAAGATTTTGAGAAAAATCCCCCTACTCCCAACTACCCTTTACATGGAACTTTTTTCGAAACTTTTGATTTTCTCAAAAATGGCTCTAACGATTTTGATTAAAATTTCATATATTAAACATATTTACCTGACAAATAAAATGTATATCTTGAATTTTCTGGGAATAGCCTCTGAAGAGTAGTTTATTGAACTTTACTGAATTTTGAATAACTGCTAAACCATAAGAGATGGACAAAAACTTACTACACAAAAAATGTAGAGTACATTAAAACACACAATTTATGTTATATACATTTTTTTCGTGGAGTTCGTCGTTTTGGAGACAGTCCTTATTTTTGGTTTCTGCTATGAAAAATGTATACTTTTCTCATACAGGAACTTGTCAATTCCTATCCATATAAACAAAGGAACTTCATTGACATAGCAACCAGCTTTTGACTATCAGTTTAACCTATGGTAGTCCCTTATTTCGCTTCTACTTACAAGGAAGCAAGTAATAAGACTATTTCAGCTAATTTTTTCTGATTAGCATAAAGTAAATAGAAGTATAAGCTTTTTAAGAATAATTTGTTACAGGGATGTAGAGAAAGTCATGTGAATGGAACACATCAGATTTTTTTTCTACACATTTTACAGGCTAGTACTTACAGGAAGAAGATATCCGCCAAAGGGCACCATTTTTCCGTTGAGAGAAACATGGAGGTCATACAGGCTAGTCTTGCGATATTCCTGTTTCACTGGAGGGGTTGCTGGAGCAGCTTCTGTAGTCAGGAATCTTCTCGATCCACACGTCACAGGTGCCAACTGTCGAACTGAAGCTGAAATAAAATTTTAATTAATTAGTGACATATTGATCTGTTTGCACTTCAATTAGCAATACTAAGTATCAAAAGCTGGAGAAGTTTCTAGATATTTCCTGAAATGTTTTGATACATCAGTAACTTATCTAAGCTTCAATTTGGTCTCTGATTTGGA
The DNA here is from genome assembly GCA_030762935.1 of Hymenopus coronatus. Classification (NCBI taxonomy): domain Eukaryota; kingdom Metazoa; phylum Arthropoda; class Insecta; order Mantodea; family Hymenopodidae; genus Hymenopus; species Hymenopus coronatus. The sequence continues at coordinate 54,105,373 of CM060889.1, read as the reverse complement.
ATTATGCTGTTCTTTCATTTGAATGTAATTATGGCTATATTTATAGAAGTCATATTATTAATGGGTTTAATACCAGTCTTAATCTCTTATTTTTACTTTCTCTAGTCCACATGTACAATGTAATAGTGGATAAAGAAGGTATTCCAATCCACCCAAAACTTCCATGAGATTTCACTGGAAATATATGTTTTAAGGTCTTCGAGTACAAAAAAAAAAACATTTTTAGAAAAAGATCCTGGTGGTGTCTGTGGACAAAGTTGGTATTTAGTGTCTTCCAAAGATGTTACAAAGATTTTCAACATAACTCCCCACCCCAAACTAGCCTTTACACATAAAAAATTTTAAAAATTTTGTTTTAGATATTTACATCACAAATAAAATGTGTATTTTTAATTTTCTGGAAATAGCCTCTGAAGACCTTTTTATTCTGGATGAGTTTTGCAGAATTTTGCTTAATGGTTAAACCGTAAGAGATAGACAAAGACTTGTTATACAAAACTTGTAGATCTCGTTAAAACGTCATATGCTTTTTTTTTTTTTATGTAGAGCTGACCATTTCTGAGATATTCCTTGTTATTGGTTTCAATTTTAAACTACTTTAAACTTTTCTCAAATGGAAATTGACATTTTGTTTCATCTCTCTTGTTTTACTGCTGTCCACCAAAGCAAGCCGAACTTCAGTTGTTTCACAATAGGACATGTTTTAAAAGATCTGACTATTGCTTTAGCCTAGTGTATTAAGGTAATTACTGCTAGTCTTTACTTTGATTAGCATGTCATAGATAAAAGAATAATCTTTGTAAGGAAAGTTGTTTGTGTAACAGCTGGAAAAAGTCATGTGAATGGAATACATCAGTTTTTATTACTTTCTCTATAGGCACTATGTACATAGTGTATAGAGAATGTATTGCACTCCATCAAAAAATTCGATACCGAGATTTCATCGGAAATACATGTTTTAGGGTCCCCTTTATCTAAAAAAAGCACTTTCGGAAAAAGGTCCATGTGTGTGTGTGTCTCCGTGTGTCTGTGAACACGATAACTCAAAAACGAAAAGTAGGTAACATACCAAACTTGGTATTTAAGTTTATTATTTTCCAGGGATACGACACAAAGATTTTGAGAAAAATCACCCCACAGCCAACTACTCTTTACATGGAACTTTTTTCGAAAATTTTGATTTTCTCAAAAATGGCTGTAACGATTTTGATTAAAATTTCAGATATTAAATATATTTACCTGACAAATAAAATGTATATCTTGAATTTTCTGGGAATAGCCTCTGAAGAGTAGTTTATTCCGGATGAATTTTACTAAATTTTGAATAACTGCTAAACCGTAAGAGATGGACAAAAACTTACTACACAAAAAGTGTAGAGCACGTTAAAACACACAATTTATGTTATATACATTTTTTTCGTGGAGTTGATCGTTTTTGCGACATTCCTTATTTTTAGTTTCTGCTATGAAAAATGTATATATTTCTCATACAGGAATTTATCAACTGCTGTCCATACAAACAAAGGAACTTCTGTGACATAGCAACCAGCTTTTGATTATCACTTTAACCTATGGTACTCCCTTATTTCACCCCTACTTACAAGGAAGCAAGTAATATGGCTGCTAATGTTTTACTGATTAGCATGAAGTTAATAGAAGTATAAGCTTTTTAAGAAAATGAAAATATATGGCATATGCAAATTTAAAGACCAATGATCTGAGGTGTCCCATACACATGACACTCTCTAGCTGTTCTGCAAACAAATTATTCTTACAAAGGATTTCGGTAATGCCGTTTAAGAGTCAGTTGGCCGCGCAATGCCGCAAAACCATACCAACTGTAGAAATTGAAAACTCGCTGTAGAACTGAGCCCATAGTGCCAAAGGAATGCAACCGGTTAATAGCCGCAAAATGGCAGTTATATGTTGCTAAATGGCGCGTATATCACGTAGCCGAAGGGCCTGGCAATTCAAGCAGACGACGGCATCTATCATACACCATTAAGCCTACTTATTGCAGATGTTCACTATTTGAGGTTATGTGGTACATGAGCTAGCTAAAGGCGATTTCATCAAAACATAAACATAACCCCATATATATATGTCACACTGCAATTGCGGTTCTCTTAATACGTTTGATCAAGTAATATTGTGGGTTAAATGGAGAAATTTAATACTCAAAGCTACTGTTAAATAAGAAGTTATCGATTGCTTTGTTCCTTTTTAATGAAAACAGGAGCACAAGTAGTAAATAAAAAGTATTATTATGTATTATTGTTATTAATACTATTATTGTTATTATTGTTATCATTATTATTATTAGTTGTAAGTATAACTGTCAGCCCAACCAGATCTACTTGCTCTTTAGTTATGTCATTGGTAGTCTTAAAAAGGGCTGTTTTGTCATTGAAGAAAATATGAAAGAGGTGGAGAACAGTAGGAGATATTCAGAAGAACCGCATATGCATCCCCTGACGCATATAATTGCATATTTCAGCGTTTCCGGCACCTTCCTATAAATGCACTGCCTCGTATATATTTCTGGGTTTCCCCGCCTTGCTATGGTTACGCCTCCTAAAGCATATACCCTCTACGCTGCCTTCCCTCCTTTTCGCAATACCAACTATATATGCTCCATTACGCTGAACATTGCACCTTTCAGATGCAAAGGTTGGCTGCCTGACGTTACGCAGCCAACTGACCCTTAAACGGCAAGATTTCTTGTATCAACATCATACTCGCCGAGATGAATATTAACAAAAATGTATTATTAATTGCTTGTTTCTAAGCATTAGGGAAATAAGGTTATACACTACGCTAAACTGACAGTAAAATGTTTAAACTCTAGTCACTATGTGAGCAGGTGAAGTTTGGATTTCTTTGCATGGCCAGTGGTAAAACAAAAAAAGATATGAAATGATAGGAGACTTCCTATTCCAAAAAAATTACACAGTTTAAAACTGAAACCATTAGATGGAATATTTCAGAAACGAAGCAAAGTACATGTAGAGAAAGTAACAATTCTGATGTATTACACTCATATGACTTTCTCTACAAACCTCCTACAAAAGATTGTTCTTCTTTCTACACATTGCTAAACGAGATAAACATTAGCAAATGTTCTTATTAGTTTGTTATAAGTAGAACGGAACTAAGGGAATACACTAGGCTAAAGTGATAAGTCATATGTTTTAAAAGCTGCCGTTATGTGGTTGTCATTGCAAACTGATTCTCGCTTGGTCAGAGATAGAACAACCGAAAAACGTAAGAAAAAAGGTATAAGTACTTCACAATTAAAATCAAGGAATATTCGGAAACAGTTACCTCCACAACAAAAACTTAAAGCACTTAAGTTGTGTATTTTGACGAGCTATCTCTTACGGTTTAGCAGTTAAGCAAAATTCGGCAAAATTCATCCAGCATAAAGAGGTCTTCAGAGGCTATTTCCACAAAATTCAAGATATAGATTTTATTTGGGGTGTAAATAGCTTTAATATAGGGAATTTCAATGAAAATCGTTAGAGCCATTTTTGAAAAAATCAAAATTTTCGAAATTTTTCCATGTAAAGGGTAGTTTGTACAGGAATTTTCTTGAAAATCTCCGTGTTGCATCCTAGGAAGATACAAAACCCAAATACTAAGTTTGGTATTTAATGGTCTTTTCATTATTGTGTTCAGGGACACACATACATGGACCTTTTTTAAAAAAAAAAAACAAATTGTAATACAGGGGACCGTAAAACGCCTATTTATGGTGAAATTTCGGTATCGAATTTTTGGGTGGAATGCAATACCTTCTCTATACACTATGTATGTAGTATACGTGTAGAGAAAGTAAAAATACATGCATTCCTTACACGGATACCTGTTGAACCAGCTTTGTAATGATATGAGACATTATGTTATATACAGCGGCGGCTGCTGTGTAGGAGCACAGGAGCACGTGAACCTCCAAAATTTCTTAGTGGATCTCCTTTTTCTCTTTCAGGAAACATTTAATAAAATGTGCTATCCGGTGCCACTTGTTAAAATATACCGCGCTCTGCTCTTCAGATTGAACACAGCCGAGAACCTGAGTATGTGGCAACAACGCTTATAGCACAGGCCTCGTGTGCTAGCGTATTACTGACGTTTAGCAGCTCTGCGCTTGCGCGGGCAACAAACCAGCTTGGAGTTTTACAGCCAGAAATGAGCACAGTGCGACCGTGCACATTAACACCTCAAGGGTTCTGTTTATCAGCGGGAGGTGCTGCTATCTTTGAGATTTAGTTGAAACTATCTGGAAGAGCAACTACAGTCTTTGTGAAGCGCGCTATTTTTCTTAGTAATTTGCATTGTAAGCGAGAGTTAAGCTTAAGAGAGAGTTAAGCAGTTCAAAACAGAAAACAACCTCAACGAAGGAACTTTTCCGCAACTAACCGAACTACTGAAGAGTGCTATCACTACGACCATGACCAGAAATATGTTTATCCACAAGAATTATAACCTTTACTAGGAGTACGATGAGTGAAGACCGACTTGGCAACGCTTCTATTGAGAAGAAACTGGTCAACAGCATAAAATACTTTAATCACCGAGTGATAGAAAACTTGCACTGGAATTTCTGTACAAATAAATTTGGTGTTAATTGCGTGATTCAAACAATATAAATATTACTCCCTGTAAATACCATTCTTCACATCACATCTTCTTCACCTCATATTGCTGTTAACTCTCCAAGACTAAGAAATTCAACATTTTCACAATACTGAGTGGGTGACGATTTGTGTAACAAATTTATAATCCACGAGCCGCCACTGATTATATACTTACCTAGAATTTGTCCTGATTGATTTCTTGAACTCTTCTTTGAGCTGAACCAGAAGGTAGCAGCAGGCTGTAGTTCTGAGACTGATTCAGGAAGACGAGAGGCTGCAATGGAGGTACCCACGAGCCGCAAGAAGCGAACCATTTCTCCTTTACCTGCGAAATAACACAAATATACATATGAATATCAGTTGCTATAAATGTCGCTTACGGTGTGATAATTATATATACCCACATATATACAGGGTTACTACAAAAGAAATAGACAACTTCAACTGCCTGTAAAACAAAAACTATTAGAGATAGCAACCTAATTATTTTGCAGGTATGTTGAGAAACTCTCAAAGTTTCGTTTGTTACTATTGGTAACGCTGTAGTGTTTTGTTTGTTGTTGCAGAAGCTGCAATGGCGGAAAATCCTGTGGAAAAGGCATATTGCGTGTTGGAATTTGCTAGAACGCAATCAGCAACTGTTGTCCAACGACATTTTAGAACACGTTACCACAAAAATGAAACGATGCGCTCACAAAAACCAGCATCGTCTTCATCATGTCGCAACAGGTCGATGCAAAAGTCACGCCGTATGACCTTATCTTCTTCACTCAGAAACTGCAACATCTGTAATCTGTAAGGCATCATGTGCAGTCGCTTCCGCAAGATTTTCCATACAGTTTGCTGTGGAATTTGTAATTGCATGCTTGCCCTAGATGTCAATTTCTGTGGGCTTCTTATGTAGGCAGAACGAACACGTTCAACGTTTTCTTCCGAAACTCTTGGTCTTCCCGAGCTCTTCCCTTTGCACAAACATCCCGTTGTCTCGAATTTTCAATACCAGTCGTAGATTGACTGTCTAGTCGGTGGCGTTTTGTGGTAACGTGTTCTAAAATGTCGTTGGACAACAGTTGCTAATTGCGTTCTAGCAAATTCCAACACGCAATATGCCTTTTCCACAGGATTTTCCGCCATTTAGGCTTCTGCAACAACAAACAATATACTACAGCGTCACCAATAGTAACAAACGAAACTTTGAGAGTTTCTCAACATACCTTCAAAATAATTAGGTTGCTATCTCTAATAGTTTTTGTTTTACAGACAGTTGAAGTTGTCTATTTCTTTTGTAGTAACCCTGTATAATAGATATATAAAGACTGTTAATGAACTACACCGAAATAATTTGCGAGATTGTGCACGTGACTGATATAAGTAATTTGAGATCGGCGATGCATGGTCCCCGGATAAACATAACGTTAAACGTGTGGGTATCAGGTGCTGATAAGTCGGTGTTAAAGCAAAACAGGTTGAAAAAATCTGATGTGTTCCATTCACGTGACTTTCTTTATATCTCTGCAATATATAATTGTTAAAAAGCCTATTCATCTATTTACTTCACGCTAAACGAGAAAAAACTAGCGGAAATAGTCTTATTACTTGCTTCCTTGTAAGTAGAAACGAAATAAGGGAGTACCATAGGTTAAAGTGATGGTCAAAAGCTGGTTGCTATGTGGCTGAAGTTCCTTTGTTTGTATGGGCACGAGTTCACAAAGTCCTGTAAGAGAAAAGTATGTTTTTTATAGCTGAAACCAAAAACAAGGAATATCTCCAAAACAATCAACTCCACGAAAAAAAAAATGTATATAACATAAAGTGTGTGTTTTAAAGTGCTCTACATTTATTGTGTGGTAAGTTTTTGTCCATCTCTTACGGTTTAGCAGTTATGCAAAATTCCGTAAAATTGACCCAGAATAAAGTAGTCTTCAGAGGTTATGCTCAGAAAATTCAAAATATACATTTTATTTGTCAGGTAAATAACTTTAATATACGATATTTTAAAGAAAATCGTTACAGCCATTTTTTAGAAAATCAAAAGTTTCGAAAAAAGTTCCATGTAAAGGGTAGTTTGGGGCGAGGGGATTTTTCTCAAAATCTTCCTGTCGCATTCCTGGAAGATACTAAACTTAAATACCAAGTTTCATATTTTGCCGACTTTTCGTTTTTGAGTTATCGTGTTCACAGACACACAGACCTTTTTGTGAAAATGTTTTTTTTGGGTGGAGTGCAATACCTTCTCTATACACAGTGTAAATGCTGCGTATAGAGAAAGTAAAAAAGTTTGAACTTTTATGTGTGCCGAAAGGCATATTTCTGTAATACATTCTCCAAATGTTTACAGATTCTTCTGTACCGCGCGCGTGTTTCACTTTCGTTGCATTTTCTGCAACAATAAAGCAGATATGTTACGCTGGGAGTATAGCGCCCCAAAGAGCGTGTTTTCACTTTTCTCGTTCTGTTATGGCAACACTGAAGAGGACCTCTTTGTTTTGAATCGAAAGCATTGATGAAAAGGTTCGTTGAGTTGAGGGCTGGGAGCGCAAAAAAAGCGAAAAGGCTTGCAAGGACGCGCTTTAAAAAATCAACAAAGACACAGCCTGACAACAGAACAATAGAAGCTTTTTACTACCACTCCGTTATTTCCTAAGGACTCGGCGCACCTAGAAACAAAAGAAGAGAAAAGGCAAGACTTTTCTGTGCGCATTGTGTCGAGTTAGAAGGGTCTGACCAATAGGATTTTGATTCCTCATTTAGTCTTCAATCAGTGGTCCCCTTTACGTCATGTGGTCCATTCATCTCTGCAACAAATTATTGTTAAAAAGCTTATTCTTCTATTTACTTAATGCTAATGAGTGAAAAACTAACAGAAATAGTCTTATTACTTGCCTCCTTGTAAGTAAAAGCGAAATAAGGGAGTACCATAAGTTATATTGATAGTTAAAAGCTGGTTGCTATGTGACTGAAGTTCCTTTGTTTGTATGGACAGGAATTGACAAATTCCTGTACGAGAAAAGTATTTTTTTAAAGCTGAAATCAAAAACAAAGAATATCTCTCCAGGAAGAAAAAATGTGTACAGCGTAAATTGTGCTCTACATTTTTTGGTAAGCTTTTATCCATCTCTTACGGTTTAGCAGTTATGCAAAACTCCGTAAAACTCATCTAGAATAAAGAAGTCTTTAGAGGCTATTCCAATAAAATTCAAGATATACATTTTATTTATAACGTAAATATCTTTAATATATGATATTTTAATCTAAACCGCTAGAACAATTTTTGTGAATATCAAAATGTTTTAAATAAGTTCCATGTAAAGGGTAGTTTGGGGGGGGGGGATTTTTCTCAAAATCTTCGTGTCGACCCCTGGAAGATACTAAACTTAAATACCAAATTTGGTATTTTACAGACTTTTCGTTTATGAGTTATAGTGTTCACAGACACGGAGACACACTGGCGGACCTTTTTGTGTAAATTCTTTCGACTTTCTCTACACGTACTATGTGCATAGTGTATAGAGGAGGTATTGTATTCCACCCAAAAATTCGATACCGAGATTTCGCCGGAAATACATGTTCTAGGATCCTCTGAAAAAAAAAAGCGTTTTTAGAGAAAGGTCCGTGTGTGTGTATCTGTCTGTCTGTGGACAACATATCTCAAAAATGAAAAAGCCGTTAAATACCAAATTTGGTATTTAGGCACACTATCTTCCAATGATGCGACACGAAGATTTTTAAGAAAATTCCCCCACTACAAACTACCCTTTGCATGGAAAAAATTTCGAAAAATGTTATTTTCTTAAAAATGGCTCAAACGATTTTGTTTAAAATCACGTATATTAAAGCTATTTGCTTTAATATACCCGAATAAAATGTATATCTTGAATTTTCTGGGAATAGCTTCTGAAGACCTCTTTATTCTTGATGAATTTTGCCGAATTTTGCATAACTGCTAAACCGTAAGAGATAGAGTAAAACTTACCATACAGAAAATGTAGAGCACATTAAAACTCACAATATACTTTATATACATTTTTTTGTGAAGTTGATCGTTTTTAAGATATTTCTTGTTATTAGGTTCCGCTTTGAAAAACTTATATTTTCTCATACAGGAATTTGTCAACTCCTGTCTATTTAAACAAAGGAACTTCAGTCAACCAGCTTTTGACTATTACTCTCTTGTTTCGCTTCTACTTATAACGAAGCTAGGACTATTTCTGCTAATTTTTTTCTCGATTGACATGAAGTAAATAGAAGCATTAGCTGTTTAACAATAATTTGTTGCAGAGATGTAGAGAAAGTCATGTGAATGGATCACGTCAGATTTTTTTTTTTTTTTTTTTTTTTGGATACAGGGGACCATAAAACATATTTCCGGTGAAATATCGGTATCAAATTTTTGGGTGGAGTGCAATATCTTCTCTATACACTATGCACATAGTACAGATTAACCGTTTGCAAATTAGGCAGTAACATAAAACACATGCAGCTCTCACACATAAAATGCATGTAAAAGTTAATGTTTACACTCGCGTTGGGTAGAATCAGCCATTCTGTCAAAGCTCGTTTTCAGCCACGACAAATCTATCGTTAACATACCATACGAGTACCTACCTATCTTTCTTTTTACTTTCTCTAGCCCGCATGTACAATGTACTTAGCGGATAGAGAAGGTATTGTATTCCACAAAAAAAATCGATGTCGAGATTTCACCGGAAATATATATTTTGGGGTCCATAAGTCAGAAAAAAAAATTTTAGAAAGCGATCCGTGTGTATGTGTGTGTCTGTGGACAGCATAACTCAAAAACGAAAATACTGTTAAATACCAAACTTGGTATTTAATTTCAGTATCTTCCAGGGATGCACAACGAAGATTTTCAATAAAATCTCCCCACCCCAAACTACCCTTTAAATGAAAAAAAAAAAACCAAAATATTTTGTTTTCTCTAAAATAGCCTTAACGATTTTGATTAAAATCCCATACATTAAAGATATTTATATCCAAAATAAAATGTATATACTGAATTTCTGGTGATAGCTTCTAAAAATCTTATTATTTTGGATGAACTTTGCCAGATTCGCACAAAAACTTAAGATCCCGTCAAAACACTATTTATGTTATTTACGTTTTTGCAGTGGAGGTAACCGTTTCTGAGATATTCATTGTTATTGGTTTCAATTGTAAAGTACTTACGTATTACTCAAACAGCAAGTGCATATTTTTACTTTCTCTGCACGTACTATGTACGTAATCTATAGAGAAGGTATTGTAATGCACCCAAAATTTCGATACCGAGATTTCACCGGAAATATATGTTTTAGGTCCCCCTTTTTGGTAGTGTTTAACGCCCGCTTTAACTACTTATGGCACCGGTGGAATGCGATGGCGGGGGCAACCGGAGTACCCGGAGAAAACCCGCCCCAGCGCCGCTTTGTCCACCATAAATCTCACATGCGGTCGCTTGGGATCGAACCCCAACCGTCTAGGTGAGAGTCGAGTGGTCTAACCACTCGGCCACTGCGCGGCCCACATAGGCAGTTTTGGAAAAAGATCCGTGTGTGTCTGTGGACAGCATAATTCAAAAACGAAAAGACCGTTAAACACCAAACTTGGAATTTAAGTTATCTTCCAAGGATGCGACACGAAAATTTTCAAGAAAATCCCTCCACCACAAACTACCTTTTATATGGCAAAAAATGCGAACATTTCGATTTTCTTAAAAATGTTTGTAACGTTTATGATTAAAACCTTTTATATTAAAGACATGCCAAATAAAATGTATATCTTGAATTTTCTGGGAATAGTTTATAAAGACCTTTTTATTCTGGATGATTTTTATTTAATTTTGCATAATAGATATACAAAAACTTACTACACAAAAATGTAAAGCACGATAAAGCACACAATTTATGTCATATAATTTTTTCTGGTAGAGTTGGTCGTTTATGAGATATTCCTGGTTATTGGTTTCCGCATTTAAAAACTTATACTTTTCTCATACAGGAATTTGTCAACTCCTGTCCATACAAACAAAGGAACTTCAGTCACATAGCAACCAACTTTTGGCTTTCACTTTAACCTATGGTACTCTCTTATTTTGCTTCTACATTCAAGGAAGCAAGTAATTAGACTATCTGTGCTAATTTTTTCTCGATTAGCATGAAGTTATTAGAAGCATAAGCTTTTTAACAATAATTTGTTGCTGAGAGGTAGAGAAAATCATGTGAATGGAACACATCAGATTTTTACTTTCTCTACACGTACTATGTACATAGTGTATAGAGAAGGTATTGTATTCCACCCAAAAATTCGAAACCGAGATTTCACTGGAAATTTAAGGTTTGGGTCCTTTCTTAAACGAAAAAAAGTATTTTTGGAAAAAGGTCCGTGTGTGTCTGTGAACAACATAGCTCAAAAACAAAAAGACCGTTAAATACCAAACTTGGTATTTAAGTTTGGTATCTTCCAAGGATACAACACGAAGATTTGCAAGTAAATCCCCCCACCCCTAACTACCCTTTACATGGAACTTTTTTCGAAAATTTCAAAAATGGCTTTAACGACTTTGATTAAAATATCGTAATTAAAGGTATTTACCGGACAAATAATATGTATATCTTGAATTTTCTGGGAAAAGCCTCTGAAGACTACTTTATTCTGGAGGAATGCTAAACCGTAAGAAATGGACAAAAACGTACCACACAAAAAATGTAGAGCACATTAAAACATACACTTTAACTTATATGCTTTTTTTCGAGGAGTTGATCGTTTTTTAGATATTCCTTGTTTTTGGTTTCAGCTTTGAAAAACTTATACTTTTCTCATACAGGAATTTGTCAGCTCATGTCCACACAAACAAAGGAACTTCAGTTACATAGCAACCAGCTTTTGACTTCGCTTTAACCTATGGTACTCCCATGTTTCTCTTCTACTTACAAGGAAGCAAGTAATAAGACTATTTCTGCTAATTTTTTCTCGATTAGCTTGAAATAAATAGAAGCATAAGCTTTTTAACAATAGTTTGCTGCAGAGATGTAGAGAAATTCATGTGAATGGAACGTATCATATTTTTTTTTCTAAATTATCGCATTTTGAGTTTCACTTTTCTCTATAGCCCATTAAGCTACAAGGATGAATTTTTGCTCGTCTTTGTTCACTCTATTGCAGCTAATGTTACTCACATTGGTAATCTAATTTATTATATTGGGTATTTAGATTTATTCGGCCACTGCCACCAGTCGTTTGTCTACGCATGACGTCAACTAAGCTGCAAGAATATCATGTATTGCCTCACGTAGAGGACTAGCAAACGATGAGTAGAAGTGGTGGATGTCAACAGTTTCGAGGTCGCCTTAGTGAAATGGAAACTCTTTCATGCCTTTCTAATATTTATAATTGGAACATTCGTTTGCGCCTGGTAAACTCGCTCTCCCAGCTTTTATGCTGATAGGTAACTCAAATAATTTGACGGTTATGGCTATGTACAGGGTTTTAGAAGTACACAACCCCATTACAATAAGCGCGTGTTCATACTCTTTAGTGTAGCAAATGAAAACGTATCTACACGGAATAAATTAAGGAAACGCACAACAAATCTTGTGTTCCATTCACATGACTTTTTCTACCTCACTGTAACACACTATTGTTAGCTAATACATTCTCCTATATATTATATGATAATAGAAATTAACATTAGTAAAAATTGTCTTAATTAATTGCTTCCTTATAAGAAGAAAAATGAGGGAATACACCAAAGTGATATTCAAATATTTTAATAGCTGGTTGACATGGTGTTGAAATCCGTTTCCGTGCAGGGCCAGGAGAAAAGTGTGAGAGGGGTTTAAGTATTTTAAATCTAAAACAAATAACTTGAAATGTTTCAGAAATGGTAAATTCCACGAAAAAAAGTTATACGACATAAATTGTGTTTTAACGAGATCTATATTATTTATGTAATAAGTTATTGTCTATGTGTTATAATAATATAAAATTCAGCAAATTTCATCCAGATTAAAGAGGTTCTTAGAGGCTATTCCCAGAAAATGCAAGATATACATTTTATTAGTCATGTAAATATCTTTAATATACAGTATTTTAATCAAAATCGTTAAAACCATTTTTGAGAAAATAAAAGTTTTCGAAATTTTTACATGTAAAGGGTAGATTGGGGAGGGGAGGTTTTTCTCTAAACCTAATTTGGTATTTTACCGACCTTTCGTTTTTGAGTTATCGTGTTCACAGGCACATGCGCGCGCGGACCTTTTCCCAAAAGTTCTTTTTACTTTCTCTAGCCCCATGTGTACAATGTACATAGGGATAGAGAAGTATTTTATTCCACCCAAAAAAAGATACCGAGATTTCACCCGAAATACTTATTTTAGGACACCCTGTATCCAAAAAAAAAAAAGCATTTTCAGAATAAGGTCCGCGTGTGTGTCCCTGTGTCTGTGAACACGATAGCTCAAAAACGAAAAGTAGCTTAAATACCAAACTTGGTATTTAAGATTAGTATCTTCCAGGGATGCGACACGAAGATTTTGAGAAAAATCCCCCCACCCCAAACTACACTTTACATGGAACTTTTTTCGAAAATTTTGATTTTCTTAAAAATGGCTCTAACGATTTTGATTAAAATATCATATATTAAAGATTTGAATTTTCTGGGAATAGCTTCTGTTTATTTTGGATGAATTTTGCTTAATTAGCATTAATTAGTGAACCGTAAGATATAACAAAAACTTACTATACAAAAAATGTAGGTCTTGTTAAAATACACAAGTTATGTCATATACATTTTTCTCGTGGAGCTTACCGTTTTCGAGGTATTCATTGTTATTAGTTTCAGTTGTGAAGTACTTATACTTTTCTCAGACGGGAGTGTCCGTTTTTCTTTTGTCCTACTCCTGGCCAAGAAAAGAAGCGATTTGCAATGACAATCGCATAACGACAGCTTTTAAAACATTTGACTATTGGTTTAGCCTAGTGTATTCCCTTATTTTCTTCCTACTTATAAGGAACTAAATAATAAGAACATTCTGCTAATGAGTACCACGATTAGCAAGGTGCAGAAAGAAGAAGACTCTTAAGAGGTTTGTAGAACAGAAGTAATGTGAGTGTAACACATAAGATTTTTTTGGATATAGAGGACCCTAAAACATGCATTTCCGGTGAAATCTCGGTATCGAATTTTTTAGGGAATGCAATACCTTCTCTATAATACTTGTAGAGAAAGTAAAAGAATACGCACAGAACGGTTCTGATTGCCCAGTACATAGACCTGTTTACGAAGTCAGCAATGCATGCAGTCCAAGGTTCAATTCCGTATGAGACAACGAACTCGCCGACTAGTAATGACGTCAGGCTCTTAAACCCCCTGGCGCTAAAGGCCGAATAAGTCTGTGCGACTATACAGGGTGTTTCAAAATAGCACCAAACGAAATTAGCAGTCGATTAGCTTACACTTGTCCGAAACTTGATGTCACAGCTTTCAAACTCTTATTTAAAGTTTTGTGTGTGTTTAAAAATCGCACACATTTGGGATTAGGCAGCGAAGGAACAACGGTTGTTATACGCCACGTAAACAATCTCAGAATATGTTATACGAAACACATAACAAAACCCACATGCTACGTTTTCCATTACTAAGGTGACCTGTGCCGCGCTGGCCTTCTATCAAACCACCACGCGATTGGGGCCTTCGCTACCAACCGGAATATATCTTGGATTGACCAGGCACGTGCCATTTCCTTATGTACAACTGCCTAATCCATGGTGATTTTATGGCAGTTTTTGTATGTGCCGAATTTAGAGCTAAAAATTATATTCACGTATCACATACGGTATGACCAACAAGGTCATCTTCGTTTGGTGTCGTTTTGAAACACCCTGTATATAGAGTTAAACATTAAGAGAAATGCTGTCGCTACTTGCTTCCTTGTAAGAAGAAAAGAAATAAGGGAATACACTAGGCTAAACCAACAGTCACATGTTTTAAAAATCTGATGTGTTCCATTCACATGACTTTCTCTACATCTCTTAAACAAATTATTCTATTTGCTTCATTTAATCCAGAAAAAATTAGCAGAAAAGTCTTATTACTTGCTTCCTTGAAAGTAGAGGCGAAATAAAGGAGTACCATAGGTTAAAGTGATAGTCAAAAGATGGTTGCTATGTGGCTGAAGTTCCTATGTTTGTATGGAGAAGAGTTGACTAATTCCTGTTTGAGAAAAGTATGTTTTTCATAGCTGAAACAAAAAAAAACAAAAAAAAAAAAACAAAAAAAAACAAGGAATATGTAAAAAAGACCAATCCCAGGAAAAAAAATGTACATAACATAAATTGTGTGTTTTGATGTGCTCTATATTTTTTGTGTGATAAGTTTTTGCCCATCTCTTACGGTTTAGCAGTTATGCAAAATTCCGTGAAATTCATCCAGAATGAAGTACTCTTCAGAGGCTATTCCCAGAAAACTGTAGATATACATTTTATTTGTGTGGTAAATATCTTTAATATACCTTATTTTAATCAAAACTGTTAGCCATTTTTAAGAAAATCAAAATTTTCGGAAAAGGTTTCATGTAAAGGGTAGTTGGGGGTGGGGGGATTTTGTTGAAAATCTTCGTGTCGCAACCTTGGAAGATACCAAACTTAAATGCCAAGTTTGGTATTCAACGGTCTTTTCGTTTTTGAGCTATGCTGTCCACAGACACACACACGGACCTTTTTCCAAAAATTCTTTTTTTGGATTCAGGGGTACCCAAAACATGCATTTCATGTGTAATCTCGGTATAGAATTTTTGGGTGCATTACAATACCTTCTCTATACACTATGTACATAGTACATGTAGAGAAAGTAAAATTCTGATGTGTTCCATTCACATGACTTTCTCTATATCTCTGCAACAAATTATTCTGTTTGCTTCATCTAATCGAGAAAAAATTAGCAGAAATAGTCTTATTACTTGCTTCCTTGTAAGTAGAAGAGAAATAAGGGAGTACCATAGGTTAAAGTGACAGTCAAAAGCCGGTTGCTATGTGACTGATGTTCCTTTGTTTGTATGGACAGGAGTTGACAAATTCCTGTATGAGAAAAGTATAGGTCTTTGAAAGCCGAAACCAATAACAAGGAATATCTCAAAAACGATCAACAGTATTTATTCAGAACTTCGGCCGGTCCAAAAATCGAATGAAACTAAGTGTATTTGATTGCCATTGTATTTCTGATGACGATTTCAAATGTTTTATTTGTCGGAAAGGCTTGCTTTTTTTTTTTTTTTTTTTTTGTATTATAGACGAATTAGTACTAAGCTGGAACGGTTGGTATTTTGTGTAAATGACGGATATTTACCAAATAATTATATATACACGAGTATGATTATATAAATAACAAATGGTTTTATAATGTTCTGAAACGTTTTCCCCCCAGAGAATTAGAAACATAAATTTATATAGGCACACTAACCTTCGAACCTAACCTCCGGCTAAATTTGAAAACCACCAGATCCAGTGGTTTTGCCTACACAAACAGATAAACAAATAAAACAAAACCCACATACTCCTCTACCAACTACTATAGTCACACTAACCGGTGAACTATTGCTACGGCTTCTCACGACGCGGTGATCCTGCCAAGAGCGACATATGACGTTCTTGCATACCAATAGTTCAGAATTTTCCGCTAGCAACGAAACCAAGTTTCTTTCTTTTTTTTTTTTTTACTTTCTCTAGCCCCGTATGTATAATGTACATAGGGATACAGAAGTATTGTATTCCACCCAAAAATTCGATACCGAGATTTCACCCGAAATATATGTTTTAGGGTCCCCTATATCCAAAAAAAATCTGATGTGTACCATTCACATGACTTTCTCCATATCCCTGCAACAAATAATTCTTAAAAAGCTTATACTTGTATTTACTTTATGCTAATCAGAAAAAATTAGCAGAAATAGTCTTATTACTCGCTTCCTTGTAAGTAGAAGCGAAATAAGGGACAACCGTAGGTTAAAGTGATAGACAAAAGCTGGTTGCTATGTCAATGAAGTTCCTTTGTTTATATGGATAGGAGTTGACTAGTTCCTGTATGAGAAAAGTATACGTTTTTAATAGCAGAAACCAAAAATAAGGAATGTCACAAAAACGACGAACTCCACGAAAAAAAAGGATATAACATAAATTGTGTATTTTAAAGTGATCTACATTTTTTGTGTAGTAAGTTTTTGTCCATCTTTTACGGTTTAGCAGTCATTCAAAATTTAGTAAAATTCATCCAGAATAAACTACTCTTCAGAGGCTATTCGCAGAAAATTCAAGATATACATTTCATTTGTCAGGTAAATATGTTTAATATCCGAAATTTTAATCAAAATCGTTAGAGCCATTTTTGAGAAAATCAAAATTTTCGAAAAAAGTTCCATGTAAAGGGTAGTTGGGGTGGGGGGATTTTTCTCAAAATCTTCGTGTCGCATCCATGGAAGATAATAAACTTAAATACAAAGTTTGGTATTTTACCGAGTTTTCGTTTTTGAGTTATCGTGTTCACAGACACACGGACACACACACGGACCTTTTTGTAAAAATGCTTTTTTTGGATATTGGGGACCCTAAAACATATATTTCCGGTGAAATCTCGGTATCGATTTCTTGGTGGAGTGCAATATTTTCTCTATACACTATGTACATAGTGCGTATGGAGAAAGTAAAAAGCATTTTCACAAAAGGGCCGCGCGTGTGTGTGTGTGTGTGTGTGTGTGTGTGTGTGTGTGTGTGTGTGTGTGTGTGTGTGTGTGTGTCCGTGTATCTGTGAACAGGATAACTCAAAAACGAAAAGTCGGTAAAGTACCAAACTTGGTATTTAAGTTTAGTATTTTCCAGGGATGCGACACGAAGATTTTGAGAAAAATCCCCCCACCCCAAAATACCCTTTACATAGAACTTTTTTCGAAAATTTTGATTTTCTTAATAATGGATCTAACGATTTTGATTAAAATATCGTATATTAAAGATATTTAGCTGACAAATACTATGTATATCTTGAATTTTCTGGGAATAGTTTCTAAAGAACTGTTTATTCTGGATGAATTTTGCTTAATTTGGCATATCTAGTAAACCGTAAGAGATAGACAAAAACTTGCAATACAAAAAATGTAGGTCTTGTTAAAATACACAAGTTATATCATACATTTTTCTCGTGGAGCTTACAGTTTCGAGATATTCATTGTTATTAGTTTCAGTTGTGAAGTACTTATAATTTTCTCAGACGGGAGTGTCCGTTTTTCTTTTGTTCTACTCCTGGCCAAGAAAAGAAGCGATTTGCAATGACAATCGCATAACGACAGCTTTTAAAACATTTTACTATCGGTTTAGCCTAGTGTATTCCCTAATTTTTTCCTACTTATAAGTAACTAAGTAATAAGAACTTTGTGCTAATGAGTACCTCAATCAGCAAGGTGCAGAAGGAAGAAGAATCTTATGTAAGAAGTTTTGTAGAACAGCTAGAGAAAGTCATGCGAGTGTAACACATCAGATTTTTTTCATTATAAAACCAGTATTTCAGGATAAACCTACACATTATAAACCATTTATTGTTCATATAATACTTGTTTATGTATAATTATTTGGTAAATATCCGTAATTTACACAAAATATCAACCGTTCCAATATGCACCAAATTTGTCTATTATAATAATAATAATAATAATAATAAAAATTTTCCGACAAACAAAACTTTTGAATTCGTCATCAGAAATACAAAGTCAATCAATTACACTTAGCTTTATTCAATTTTTAGAGCGGCCGAAGTTCTGCATAATAACAGTTTTTGTCCATCTCTTACGGCTTAGCAGTAATGCAAAATTCCGTAAAATTCATCCAGAATAAAGTAGTCTTCAGAGGCCTTTCCCCCAGAAAATTCAAGATATACATTTTATTTGTCAGGTAAATATTATTAATATATGATATTTTAATCACCGTTACAGCCATTTTTTAAAAAATCAAAATTTTTGAAACATTTTTCCATTTAAAAGGACGTGTGCGGGATTTCACTGAAAATAATGAACTTACTACCAACTTTGATTGTAAACGATCTTTTCGTTTTTGAGTTTTGCTGTCCAGAAACACACACACATACACACGGAAATCTCTTAACTTTTTATTTCTCTACACGTACTATGTATATACTGTATAGAGAAGGTATTCTATTCCACCCAAAAATTCGATACACATATTTCACCGGAAATACATGTTTTGGGTCCCCCTGAATCCAAAAAAAAAAAAAAAAAAATTTTTGAAAAAAGGTTCATGTGTGTGTGACTGAGGATAGCATAGCTCAAAAACGAAAAGGCCGTTAAACACCAAACTTGGTATTTAAAATTGGTATCTTCTAAGGATGCAATACGAACATTTTCAAGAAAATTCGGTAATTATTTACAAGTTGGGCCGCTCTCTCCGCTGCGACTTATGCCAGTTTTGCACTCTAACGGGACCGGTGTGGTTAGAGAGGGATTAGGGGTGGGGAGATGGTTTAATGTTGTATCCATTGCGCTGTTAGGAGTTGTTGGAAATATCGATAATGAGGTACTACCACGATATAAAATTAGAAACATAAATTTATATACACACACTAACCTAAACGGATTGGAACCTAACCTCGCGCTAAATTTGAAATCCACAGGCTTTGAAATTGTCATCAGAAATACGAAGTCTATCAATCGCACTTAGTTTCATTCGATTTTAGAGTGGCCGAAGTTCTGCATAATAAAATTCACTGAACAGCTGTATCTGCGTGAAACATACTCGTCATACATCAGCGACATATGCCGGTGTTGCATTCCACAATACTGTTCGCCTGCCGCCGACAATGAAACTCAGGCTTTAGGCACTTTAGTGTGTAGTATTATTATATGTTTACATTGCAAAAGTACTACGGAACTTCTTTATTTATATTCTACTCCTTCTAGGCAGCATACTTCATAAATATTCACAAAAAAGAATCGCTACGCGCACGTAATAAATTAGCGTTTAACTTAACTTTTCCGATAAAAAAAATTGGTGAAAACGTAACAAGTATAAACCAAACTTACAGTCAAACCACAATTTGTTTAACTTCTAGAGGGGCCCAAGTTCTCTATAATTACCAAAATCTCTTATATTTAAACCATTTACATGACAAATAAAATGTATATCTTGAATTTTCTGGGGATAGCCTCTGCAGAGCTCTTTATTTTGGATGGATTTTGCATTGGTAAATCGCAAGCGATAGACCAAAACTTAGTACAGAAAAACTGTAGTTCACGATAAAACACACAAGTTATGTCATATACATTTGTTTCGTGGAATTTGCCGTTTTAGAGATATTCTTTGTTATTGATTTCAGCTGTAAAATACTATTAACATTTCTCACACACTTGTCAACTCCTGACCACGCAAAGTAATGCATTTCAATGCCATAGCAACCACATTTTAAAACATGTGACTGTCGGTTTAGCCTAGCGTTTGTCTTATTTCCCTTCTACTTATAAGGAACTAAGTAATAAGATCGTTTCTGATAATGTTTAGCATTAAATAGAATAATAATTTGTAACAGAGACGTAGAGAAAGTCGTGTGAATGTAACATATTAGATTTTTGAAGGCTTTTTTATCAATTTTTTCGTCATATTTCAGAGCGACGGCATCTTAAACGAACAAAGAAAGCCATCAAAGACTTACCCATGTCTGCTATCTTCAGAAAGTGACCAAGTTCTCAGACCGTTGTTTCCATTGCAAGAGACCGCTGCCAAATAATGGCACGACTAACACAACACTGAGCCAAACCAGTCATTCCACTTGTGGAGGTCGTGTTTACTGTTGTCAGGAAATGCAGCATGCTGGGAGCACGTGCTCTCGACCACGTCAAGGTTCCCGCCCAGCTCTGCCGACCTTGATCAACACTAACTTAATATCATTGCTCCCACAAGAAACCGAAACTTCACCAGTGTTGCCACATTGGGCGAAAAGTCGCCGATTGGGCAACTAACACCCGCTTTTTTACTTTCTCTAGCCCCGTATCTACAATGTACATAGGGATAGAGAAGTATTGTATTCCACCCAAAAATTCGATACCGAGATTTCACCGGAAATATATGTTTTAGGGTCCCCTGTATCCAAACAAAGCATTTTTACAAAAAAGTTTGTGTGTGTGTGTGTGTGTGTGTGTGTGTCTGTGAACACGATAACTCAAAAACGAAAAGGCGGTAACTTACCAAAATTGGTATTTAAGTTTAGTATCTTCCAGGGATGCGACACGAAGATTTTGAGAAAAATCCCCCCACCCCCAACTACCTTTTACATGGAACTTTTTTTGAAAATTTTGATTTTCTCAAAAATGGCTTTAACGATTTTTATTAAAATATCGTATATTAAAGCCATTTACCTGACAAATAAAATGTATAACTTGAATTGTCTGGGAATGGCCTCTGAAGAGTAGTTTATTGAACTTTACTGAATTTTGAGTAACTGCTAAACCATAAGAGATGGACAAAAACTTACTACACAAAAAATGTAGAGCACGTTAAAACACACAATTTATGTTATATACATTTTTTCGTAGAGTTCATCGTTTTTGGTTTCTACTATGAAAAACTTATACTTTTCTCATACAGGAATTTGTCAACTGCTGTCCATACAAACAAAGGAACTTCAGTGACATGGCAACCAGCTTTTGACTATCACTTTAACCTATGCTACTCCCTTATTTGGCTTCTACTTACAAGGAAGCGAGTAATAAGACTATTTCTGCTATTTTTTTTTTTCTGATTAGCATAAAGTAAATAGAAGTATAAGCTTTTTAAGTATAATTTGTTGCAGGGATATAGAGAAAGTCATGTGAATGGTACACATCAGATTTTTTTAATTTATTTATTTAAGGTCACTTTATAACAACAAAGGTCATCAGCGACCACAATATTCGTACAAGATCAATGTATATACAAAATTTAATACAAATATATTACAACTATGGTCATAAACTTAACTATTTGAACTTTGGTAACAGTAAAACCTAGTACATGTAAATCGGTAAAGAATAGTATCCAACTCTGGTTATAACAATTAAATTACATTATATAAAAGATAACATTGTGATATTTCCATTAACATGATAAATTTTCTGCATCCCTCGGTGCTGTTACAAATGATCTCTCTTGAGGCTGAAGTTACTTCTGTCGTTGAGTAAAGAGGGAACTCGAGGATAAGGTGGGATGTTGATGCTGAACATTTTGAGCAAAGATCTTTGGTTGTTTTCTTCATCAGATAACCATGGCTGAGGTTGAAGTGGCCAATTTGCAACCTGGTAAGTAGGACTTTGTGATTTCTTCGGAATTTAAAGTGTGATATTGCCGGTTCTGTAATAGATTTCCTAACCAGTTGCAGTTTTGAGGGCGTAGATTTCCACTGTTTGTCCCAGTGGTCGGCGATATAGCATTTAAACATATTTTTACTTTCTCTAGCCCCATGTGTACAATGTACATAGGGATAGAGAAGTATTGTATTCCACCCAAAAATTCGATACCGAGATTTCACCGGAAATACATGTTTTAGGGTCCCCTGTATCCAACAAAAGCATTTTCAGAAAAAGGTCCGTGTATGTGTCCGTGTGTCTGTGAACACGATAACTCAAAAACGAAAAGTAGCTAAAATACCAAACTTGGTATTTAAGTTTAGTATCTTCCAGGGATGCGACACAGATTTTAAGAAAAATCCCCCCACCCCAAACTACCCTTTACATGGAACGTTTTTCGAAATTTTTTATTTTATTAAAAATGGCTCTAACGATTTTGATTAAAATGTCGTATATAAAAAATATTTACCTGGCAAATAAAATGTATATCTTGAATTTTCTGGGAATAGCCTCTGAAGACTACTTTATTCTGGACGAATTTTACGGAATTTTGCATAACTGCTAAACCGTAAGACTTAGATAAAAACTTACTATACAAGAAATGTAGAGCACGTTAAAGCACACAATTTATGTTATACACGTTTTCGTCGTGGAGTTGATCGTTTTTGAGACATTCATTGTTTTTGGTTTCAGCTATGAAAAACTTACTTTTCTCATATAGGAATTTGTCAACTCCTGTCCATATAAACAAAGGAGCTTGTCACATAGTAACCAGCTTTTGACTATCACTTTAACCTATGGTACACCCTTATTTCGCTTCTACTTACAAGGAAACAAATAATAAGACTATTTCTGCTAATTTGTTCTCGAGTAGCGTGAAGTAAATAGAGGCATAAGCTTTTTAACAATAATTTGTTGCAGAGATGTAGAGAAAGTCATGTGGATGGTACACATCAGATTTTTTACATCCTGAAGTGTACCACTTAATCCAGTTTCAATTTGTTGCAGCCCCGTAGCATATTTAGCTGCCAAATATAACTTTTATTAATGTCTGTTTTTAACTTTATGCGCCGTTTGATAGGGAAGAGAGCTCAAAATCTAAATTGACGAAAGAGAAATCCTAAATCCTCTCTGACGTGAGTAAAACTTATTTATACAATGTTATTTTAAGCCTACCAATAATTATTTTTTTTTTTTTTTTTTTGCGCGCGCGATATATTTAATTTGCGGTAC
Organism: Hymenopus coronatus; assembly: GCA_030762935.1. Lineage (NCBI taxonomy): Eukaryota > Metazoa > Arthropoda > Insecta > Mantodea > Hymenopodidae > Hymenopus > Hymenopus coronatus. Next base: position 54,082,134 of record CM060889.1, on the reverse strand, counting down.
TTATTAATATTGTTGCTATGGATGGATCATTAAGTTGGCATTCTCACTTGCAATGTGGTTTCAATGAAAGCAAAAGAAATTTCAGTGCTGGTAGTTAATGTTTCATTATATTTCTTATATATTAGAATTGTTGGTTTCGTTTTATCGATATTTTAACAATTAAATTTAAACATGACCAAAAGCATTAGTGCGGGAAGTAAAACCATACGAATAAAAAGTATGTTCCCATAGCAACACATCGCAGAATCGGCTCCTAAAATGAAACATTTATCGTTTTGTTATAAGTCTGTATGTCTATAAGGCAGCCCGCAACTGAGGGAAGTAATTAATAAAATAAATACTTCAGGTAATGTTTCGGCGCAAACGTCTCGTATGTTCATACTCTTTCCTGAATCTGTCAGCGCAGCTCACACTAGTTAGTATTCCAATATTATGCCATTTATTATAATTGTGCTATACTTACAGAGATACCGGCCATAAGAATATTTTGAAAATATTAGTATTTTCCATAATATGAAATATTTGGACCGACAATCGTAATAACCTGGATGTAAAAATGGTTAAAGCAAAAATGCAATTTAAAAACAACCTCGAATCAATGAAATATTGTGGTTTTTATGGCTGCCTGCTATTTAAACCCTTGCTTGTTAAGGCTGAAGAATTAAACAAGAATTTATTTAAGTTTCAATGATCAAAGATACAATAATATGCAGTATAGGAGACACGATTTGTAAATATAAGAAATGTACTTTGTGAATGTTCATTACTTTTAATCTTGACTGTTATTATATCATTATGTTGATGTTTGATTGACTAAACAGTATACAAAAAGTTCTTCCCTGCACCCTCTGTCCAATCCCCTCAAAAATAAAAATCTAAAGTGTTCCATTCACATGACTTTCTCTACATCTCTGTAACAAATTATTGTTAAAAAGCGTATGCTTCTATTTACTTCATGCTAATTGAGAAAAAATAGTACAAATATTTTTATTACTTGCTTCCTTGTAAGTAGAAGCGAAATAAAGGAGTACCATAGGTTAAAGTGATAGTCAAAAGCTGGTTGCTATGTGACTGAAGTTCCGTTGTTTGTATGGATAGGAGTTGACAAATTCCTGTATGAGAAAACTACAAGTTTTTCAAAGCTGAAACCAATAACAGGAAATATCTCAAAAACAATCAATTCCACGAAAAAAAAGTATAAAACATAAATTGTGTGTTTTAATGTGCTTTACATTTTTTGTGTGGTAGGTTTTTGCCCATAGTTGACGGTTTAGCAGTTATTCAAAATTTCGTAAAATTCATCCAGAATAAAGTAGTCTTCAGAGGCTATTCCCAGAAAACTCAAAATATACACTTATTTGTCAGGTAAATATCTTTAATATGCGGTATTATAATCAAAATCGTTAGTGCCATTTTTAAAAAAATCAAAATTTTCGAAAAATGTTCCATGTAAAGGGTAGTTATGGAAGATACCAAACTTAAATACCAGGTTTGGTATTTAACGTACTTTTCGTTTTTGAGCTATGCTGTCCACAGACTCATACACGCAAACACACACTGACCTTTTTGTAAAAATGCTTTTTTTTTTCAGGGGGACCCAAAACATGTATTTCCGGTGAAATCTCTGTATCGAATTTTTGGGTGGAATGCAATACCTTCTCTATACACTACCTCAAAGCGTGTGATAAATGGCTGCCTTTCGCCGATTAATCCGGACTTCATCAACTGCCATTGTTTGCTGATATGAATACAGAAGAAAACCGCCTTATTTTATTAGACGGAAGACAACATTTCACTAAGCTATTGATCGCCCACACTCACGTCAGGATGCATCAGCTTGTAACATATCCTTCAACTGACCGATTTCTATTATTTCTCCAGAGATTTGTTGAACGGAGGGACTGTCCAAAGCTATTTATCCTATTTCGTTCATGAGATGTGATCGTAGAAACTGGCCAATCCAGAACATCGTCGCGTAAAATTCCAACCAATCGGAACTCATTATCTCTGAATTTTAATCGTTTTGTCTACACGTACTATGTACATAGTGTATAAAGAAGGTATTGTTTTCCACCCAAAAATTTGATACCGAGATTTCGCTGGAAATACATGTTTTGAGTTCCCCTGAAACCAAAAAAAAGCATTTTTGGAAAAAGGTCTGTGTGTGCGTGTGTGAGACCTGGTATTTAAGTTTTTTATGTTCCAAAAATGCGACACGAAGTTTTTCAAGAAAATCTCCCCACTTCAAGCTACCCTTTACGTGGAAAAAAATCGACAATTTTGATTTGCTTAAAATTGTGTAACGTTTTTTTATTAAAATCTCGTGTATTTAAGATATTTACGTGACAAATAAAATGTATATCTTGAATTTTCCGGGAAAAGCCTCTAAAGCCTTTTTTATTCGGATAATTTTTATTGAATTTTGCATAACTGATAAACCGTAAGAGATGGACAAAAACTTACCGCACAAAAAATGTAGAGCGCGTTAAAATAAACAAGTTATGTTATACACATCTTTTTCGTGGAGTTGATCGTTTTTAAGATATTCCTTGTTTTTAGTTTCAGCTTTGAAAAGCTTATACTTTTCTCATACAGGACTTTAACTCCTGTCGAAACAAACAAAGGAACTTCAGTCACATAGCAACCAGCTTTTGACTATCGCTTTAACCTATGGTACTCCCTTATTTCGCTTCTACTTACAAGGAAGCAAGTAATAAGACTATTTCTGCTAATTTTTTCTCAGTTAGATGGAGTAAACAGAATAATTTGTTGCAGAGATGTAGAGAAAGTTATATGAATGGAACACATCAGAATTTTTTAGATACGGGCGGCCCTAAAACGTGTATTTCCGGTGAAATCATGGTGTCTAATTTTTGGGTGCAATGCAATAGCTTCTTTATACACTATGTACGTGTCGAGCAAGTAAAAAGCTGAACATCAAATAATGTTTTTTCTTCTTTTTTTTAGTCGACGTGTTTAATTTGGTCGAATATCTCTTCTATCAGTGGCAATGCTGCCTGCAATTTTGATAGCAGAAAGCTGACAGTAGATGGTTTATGTGAAATAACAATTAAACCTGGAGATGAGGTAAATATGAGAATATTCACTGTATGCTCCAATGCATATTACACAGGAGCTGAGCAGCTTCAATTACGACCTTATTTGCGAGCGATGCATCCGCCGTAAAAATTATTCTCTTTGCTTAAGCTTTTTGCCTTGTTGGATATCCACGTACACTTTGCTGCGCTGACACTTTAGCCTTACAACTATTCGTGTCCGTAATTGGGCCCTTGGTACAACCTGCAGAGTTGTATTTCCGCTAACAAAAAAATTATAGTTTGTATTTCTGTAGAACTGCAAAAAGTAAAATCAGTATTTATGAAATTCTGCTGTGTTCATTCACGTGAATTTGTTTGCATGTCGGTAACAAATTATTATTATTTTTTAGCTTAACGTATTTTAACCTGTTTGTCATACCGGACGATGAATGAAATTGGTGAAATAATGCTTAAATGATCTCGGGGTCCATGGAGCTTAAAGTTACTCGACATAAGTCTTCTTAGAATAAGAAAAACCCTGGAAAAAACCTTATCCGAGTAACTCACCCTAAGCGAGATTCGAACTCGCGACCTATTGAATGTAAGGCAGACACGATACCACCACACTATCCAGGCAGGTCTAAAAAATTACTGCCTTACGTCCTTTAACATGTTGGTCATATAGGACGATAAATGAAATTGGTGAAATAATTCTCAAATGATCTCAGGGTCCAGAGGGTTTATAGTTACTCGACAAAAGTCTTCTAAGAATAAGGGAAAACACCGAATGTGTTTTAATGAGATCTACATTTCTTGTGCAGTAAGCTTTTGTTTATCTCTTACGGTTTACCAGTTATGCAAAATTCAGAAAAATGTATCCATAATAAAGGGGTATTCAAAGGATATTCCTAGAAACAATGCATAATAACATACATTCGTAACGTCTCGAACGTGAATCGTCTCCGATTGGCACGTATATGTGAAAAACTTCGCTCCACATCACAAGATATGATTGGAGGAATCGGAAATAGAACACATCATCAACTATTGGGTAAGATATTCTATCAGAAATTATTCCTTTAGCAACATCTCTTAGCACATTTCGTATTTCACGCATTATTTAAAATCCGACAGTTTTTTTTTCCAAACACTGCCTTTACGTAGTTGTTCACACAGTCTAAAATAGGTGTCACGGGTTTCCGATTAATTGCTTCCACTTGTTTATCGACAGTTTTCAGAGCTTGAGGTATTTCAATGTTCAATGTTTCCAAATATGTTTCGAGATATGTTCCCCAATGTGTTACTGCAGGTTGTTTACATGCGGCGCGTGCTGTCACCAATGCCGGTCCCCATGACCGCGCTCACTAAACTGCCTCGCTCTGGTGCTTCGTGGCGTAGGGGATCGTGGGTTCGAGTCCCGCCTTGGGCATGGGTGTTCATATGTTTGTAAAATGTGTATATGTGTGTATTGGAAGAAAACAGCAAAACGGTAATGCAACAGAAAACAAAGTAAATGTTAGGAAAATGTAAAATGAGGAAAAGGAGTATACAGCGCAGGAGTTCCGACCAGATCCCGAAACTAATGTTCGCATGTATCCCGCTATCGGTCCCCTAGTCATATGTATTAGCATGACATTCATTAAAGAAAAATCTGATGTGTTCCATTCACATGACTTTCTCTACATCTCTGCAACAAATTATTGTTCTACTTACTTCATGCTAATCGAGAAAAAATAAGCACAAATAGTCTAATTACTTGCTTCCTTAAAGTAGAAGCAAAATAAGGGAGTACCACAGGTTAAAGTGATAGTCAAAGGACGGTTGCTATGTGACTGAAGTTCCTTTGTTTGGGTGTACAGGAGTTGACAATTCCTGTATGAAAAAAGTATGTTCTTCGAAGCTGAAACCAAAAACAAGGAATAACTCAAAAACGTTCAACTCGACGAAAAGAAAATATAACATAAACTGTGTTATTTAACGTGCTCTACATTTTCTGAATCGCACATTTTTGTCCATCTCTTATGGTGTAGCAGTTATGCAAAATTCCGTAAAATTGACCCAGAATAAAGTAGTCTTTAGAGGCTATTCCCAGAAAATTCAAGATATACATTTTATTTGTGAGGTAAATATCTTTAAGATATGAAATTTTAATGACAATCGCTATAGTTTCATGTAAAGGGTAGTTTGTGGTGTGGGGATTTTTTTCAAAATCTTCGTGTCGCATCCCTGGAAAATACAAAACTTTAATACCAAGTTTGGTATTTTACCGACTTTTCGTTTTTGAGCTATCGTGTTCAAAGACACACGGACCTCTTTCTGAAAATATCGAATTTCTGGGTGGAGTGCAATATCTACCTTCTCTATGCACTATGCACGTAGTACGTAAAGAGAATGTAAAAATCTTTTGTAAGAAATTTTTGTTTGTGGTACACCTATAGAAAGTTGTGTGTTTATTCAGGATTGCCCAAATTATGTATTTCCGGTGAAATTTCAGTATAGATTTTTAGGTGAATGCAAATACTTCTGTTACTTACTGAATGCTGTACATAGTAGAGAAAGTGCATCATGGTATGTATTATCACTTTAGTCGTTTCACGAGAAACAGAAGCATTTTATAGATGCCCTTTAGTAACGGTTCTTTATGGTCCTCCTTGTTTTACTTGACGGACAGACATGAGTTGGCAAATCTCCAGGTTGTATCATTTGGAAAAAAAGGGCATAACACGCATAGGTAGATGCAAACAAAGACCTGGGAATGTACTATGTATATATACACACATGATTAAGAACTCAAATAGACCTTGGAACCTCTTTTGTTTTCATTCCGGAAGCTGTAAGGCAGAACAAAGTGAGTCATGTAGAATGAATCATTCTGTCTTCAGACGAAACCTATATCCCTCCTATTTCCGTAAAATTCAACCAGAATAAAGTAGTCTTCACAGGCTATTCCCAGAAAATTCAAGATAAACATTTTACTAGTCAGGTAAATATATTTAATATTTTACATTTTAATCAAAATCGTTAAGAGCCATTTTTGAGAAAATAAAAATTTTCAAAAAATGTTCCATGTAAAGGGTAGTTGGGAGTAGGGGGATTTTCTTCAAAATCGTCGTGTCGCATCCTTGGAAGATACCAAACTTAAATACCAAGTTTAATATTTAACGATTTTTTCGTTTTTGAGTTATGCTGTCCACAGACACACACGGACCTTTTTGAAAAAATGTTGTCTTTTTTTTGGATTCAGGGGGACCCAAAATATGTGTTTCCGGTGAAATCTCTGTATCGAATTTTTGGGTGCATTACAATACCTTCTCTATACACTATGTACATAGTACGTGTAAAGAAAGTAAAAATTGTTCATATTTGTTTTATAGATTTTAACGAATAGACATGTAGATATCAATGCAGCGCCTTGCAGTCCCATGTCACTTTTCAGAAAGCACATGACCAACACATCTATGTCGGCGCCGTCATAAGTTGCTGTCCCACTTTATTTCCCTCCGCGAGCCGTTAACTAGGATGAGGGGGAACAGTTGGTACTACTGTGTTCAAAAATGGCACATGGAATATCAGAGACGCCAATGAATGCAATACAGCGCGCAATGGAGTCTCTTCCGTGTTTATATTCTTTGTGAACACCCCGGTGCGCCTTCACAGCGTCATTAACAATAATTGAACCTTCTTGGGGGGAAAACGATTCTTTCAATAAAGCCATTTAATGTTAAATATTAAAAACATCTTGCAAATGTTAAAACATTAAAATTAAACTTAATGATTATTTCGTTCATGACACGTGAAAGTAGGAACTGGCGCATAGAATTCCAACCAATCAGGAGTCATTATCTCTGCATTTTAGTGTAGAGAAAAGGTATTGTATTGCACCCAAAAATGTCTGTGACTCTGGGCAGCATAGCTCAAAAACGAAACGTCAGTTAAATACCAAACTTTGTATTAAAAATCTGATGTGTTCCATTCACATGACTTTCTCTATATCACTGCAACACATTATTCTATTTATTTATCTAATGGAGCAAACATTAGCAGAAATAGTATTATTACTTGCTTCCTTGTTAGTAGAAGTGAAATAAGGCAATACCATAGGTTAAAGTGATAGTCAAAAGCTGGTAGCTCTGCGACTGAAGTTCCGATATCTGATTTCAAGAAATAAACATAAGCATGCGATAGCTGATGCAGCATTCTACATCTAACAAGTGTGTTCGCTCCCGTCTCTCCACTTAAACTGCTTGCTAAGCGTAATAAATGTAATAAATGTAATAAATGTGTTAGTACCGTCATGTCAATAGTTTACATTCTATTTATGTGTAATTATGTATGTATGTAGAACATACAAATAATAGTGAGCATTACAGTGCTTCTGTAATTTTCATTATGATATAACACATGGCTATATTTATTCATTTGTACTACGAAAACTATTTGAGCTAAAAATCTGTGGTTTTTACGGTTCTGCTAAAAACATTACTCCCTATCTTCCATGTGAAATATATCTATCTATACGTGCTATGTACATGGTGTATAGAGAAAGTATGCACTCCACCAAAACATACGATACCGAGATTTCACCGGAAATATATGTTTTAGAGTCCCATGTATACAAAAAAAAGTATTTTCAGAAAAAGGTCCTTGTGCGTGTTTCTGTGAACACGATAAATCAAAAACGAAAAATCGCTAAAATGCCAAACTTGGTTTTTAAGTTTAGTATCTTCCAGGGATGCGACACGAAGATTTTGAGAAAAATCCCCTCACCCCAAACTACCCTTCACATGGAATTTTTTTCGAAATTTTTTATTTCCTTATAAATGGCTGTAACGATTTTGATTAAAATATCGTATATTAAAGATATTTACCTGACAAATAAAATGTATATTTTGAATTTTCTGGGAATAGCCTCTGAAGTCTACTTTATTCTGTGTCAAAATTACGGAATTTGGCATAACTGCTAAACCGTAAGAGATAGACAAAAACTTACCACGCAACAAACGTAGAGCACTTTAAAATACAAAATTTATGTTATACACATTTTTTTCGTGGAGTTGATTGTTTTTGAAATATTCCTTGTTTTATGTTTCAGCTATAAAACATACTTTTCTCATACAGGAATTTGTGAACTCGTGTCCATACAAATAAAGGAACTTCAGTCACATAGCAACCAGCTTTTGACCATCATTTTAACCTGTGGTACTCCCTTATTTCCCTTCTACTTACAAGGAAGCAAGTAATAAGACTATTTCTGCTAATTTTTTCTCGATTAGCAGGAAGTAAATAGAAGCATAAGCTTTTTAACAATAATTTGTTGCAGGGATGTAGAGAAAGTCATGTGAATGGAACACATCAGATTTTTTTGTTGTTGCAAAATTTGAATAGTTTTTATTAGTGTAAGTAGTATTTATGGAACACTCCCCAGTAAAGCGGGAATGCCATATGTCAACAATGCGGCGCTCCGATTGGCTGCCGGCCTGGTGGCGTTCAAGGACAAAACTCATCCCATTTGAAAGCCACTGTAGTCACGTGACAGGAGATAAGGGACAAGCTTGCGTGGAACAGACTTTAGTTCTGGTCAGTCGAAACAGATTGAGGAGGAAAATGAATTATATAAAGCATTGCTTAATAGCGATAAGATAATTGTTTGTGTAACACTTACATGACCTCCTCTATTCGTTTGCATCATGTTTTAACTGTTCTAAAATTCATTAAAAATCTGATTTGTTCTATTCACAAGCAAATGTTTCTTACAAAACAGTATTCTTATATCTCTGCCATGGTAATCGAATTATACAATAGCAGTATTGCTTTTAATACTTATACGTAAAAGAGAAATAAGGGAATACATTACGCTAAAGCGATAGACAAATCTTTTAAGAGCTGGTCGATATGTGTTCCATTCACATGACTTTATCTACACCTCTACAAGAAATCATTTTTAAAAAGCTTATACTTCTATTTACTTCATGCTAATCCAGAAATATTAACAGAAATAGTCTTATTACTTGCTTCCTTGTAAGTAGAAGCGAAATAAGGGAGTAGCATAGGTTAAAGTGAAGTCAAAAGCTGGTTGCTATGTGACTGAAGTTCATTTGTTTGTGTGGACACGAGTTCACAAAGTCCTGTATGAGAAAAGTATGTTTTTTATAGCTGATACCAAAAACAAGGAATATCTCAAAAACAATCAACTCCAGGAAAAAAATGTGTATAACATAAATTGTCTGTTTTAAAGAGCTCTAAATTTGTTGTAGGTTAAGTTTTTGTTCATCTCTTACGGTTTAGCAGTTATGGAAAATTCCGTAAAATTGACCCAGAATAAAATAAGTCTTCAGAGGCTATTCCTAGAAAATTCAAAATATACATTTTGTTTGTCAGCTAAATGTCTTTAATATACGATATTTTAAACCAAATCGTTAGAGCCATTTTTTAGAAAATCAAAATTATCGAAAAAATGTCCATGTAAAGGGTAGTTAGGAGAGGGGACATTTTTCTCAAAATCTTCGTGTTGCATCCCTGGAAGATACTAAACTTAAATACCAAGTTTGGTATTTTACAGACTTTTCGTTTTTGAGTTATCGTGTTCACAGGCACACAGACACACTGACACTCGGACACACATACACGTATCTTTTTCTGAAAATACTTTTTTTTTTTTTTTTTTGGATATAGGAGACCCTAAAATATATATTTCCGGTGAAATCTCGGTATCGAATTTTTTGGTGGAGTGCAATACCTTCTCTATACACTATGAACATGGTACGTATAGAGAAAGTAAAATTCTGATGTGTTCCATTCACATATCTTTCTCTGGCTGTTTCACAAGCAAATGTTTCTTACAAAAGAGTATTCTTTTAAAAGCTGGTCGCTATGTGAAAAAATCTGATGTGTTCCATTCATATGGCTTTCTCTAGATCTCTAAAACGTATTATTGTTAATAAGCTTATCTTCTATTTACTTCATGCTACTCGAGAAAACTTAGCAGAAATAGTCTTATTACTTGCTTACTTGTAAGTACAAGCGAAATAAGAGAGTACCATAGGTTAAAGTGATAGTCAAAAGCTTTTTAAATTTTTATTCTAAAGGTATATTTCTGTTACGACAAAAATATAAACAAATTTGACCGTAACCTCCAAACCATTAGAGCAAAACAAATAAATTTTTATTGTAACTTATTTGTATTAATACACCCGTGGTATACATTTTAAAAAGTTGGCAATCTAGCTTGGAATTTCAAACTTTTAATCATATATGTCCTTAACCTTAGCCCCGCCTACGTCATGGACCCGCATCATAGTTCCTAGGTCTATTATGCAATATCTTAAACATTTTATTCAGATCTGAGACAACAATTTGTTTGTTGACCGACTGGTTTGTCAGAATTCTGTTTCCTCTCTTATTGCCATAATTATTTCCTATGTGTCTGCCTTTTCACGCGTTCCTTTAGATTTCTGAGCCTACTATTTTCAACAACCGAGAGCATTTGGAGGAGGGAGGTGTTGTGGAAATTATCCTGTTGCATCTTTGGAGGATATTAATCGTTTTATAGCTAAAATCTGATGTGTTTCATTCACATGACTTTCTCACCTATTTTACAACAAACCAAAAATTTGATACCGAGATTTCACTGGAATCACATGTTTTAGGACCCTCCGAATCAAAAAAAAAAAGCATGTCCAGAAAAAGGTTCGTGTGTGTGTCTGTGGACATCAAAAACGAAAATACCAAACTTAGTATTTAAGTTTCATATCTTCCAAAGATGCGACACGAAAATTATCAAGAAAATCTCCCACCTCTACTACCCATTGCATGGCAAAATTTTGGAAAATTTTGTTTTTCTTAAAAATGGCTCTAACGATTTTGATTAAAATGTCACATATTAAAGCCATTTCAATCACAAATAAAATGTATATCTTGAATTTTCTGGGAATAGCCTCTAAAGACCTCTTTATTCTGGATTATTTTTATTGAATTTTGCATAATTGGTAAACCATAAGAGATAGAGAAAAACTTACTGCACAACAAATGTAGATCACGATAAAACACACAATTTATATTTGTAGAGCTGACCGTTTTTGAGATATTCCTTGTTATTGTTTCACCTTTAGAATACATATACTTTTCTCATACTAAAATTTGTCAATTTCGCTTCTATTTACAAAGTAAGTAAACTATTTCTCGTTATTTTTTCTCGATTAGTATTAAGTAAATAGAAGGATAAGTTTTTTAACAATAATTTGTTGCAAAGATGTAGATGAAGTCACGTGAATGGAACACATCCTTTTTACTTTCTCTATACGCACTATGTACATAGTGTATAGAGAAGGTGTTGCACTCCACCAAAATATTGGATACCGAGATTTCACCGGAAATATGTGTTTTAGGGCCCTCTGTATCCAAAAAAAGTATTTTCAGAAAAAGGTCAGTGTGTATGTGTCTGTGAACACGATAACTCAAAAACGAAAAGTCTGTAAAATACCAAACTTGGTATTTAAGTTTAGTATCTTCCAGGGATGCGACACGAAGATTTTGAGAAAAATCCCTCCACTCCAAACTACCCTTTACACGGAACTTTTTTCGAAAATTTTGATTTTCTAAAAAATGGCTCTAACGATTTTGATTAAATATCATATATTAAAGAAATTTACCTGACAAATAAAATATATATTTTGAATTTTCTGGGAATAGCCTCTAAAGAGCTCTTTATTCTGGATTATTTTTATTGAATTTTGCATAACTGGTAAACCATAAGAGATAGAGAAAAACTTACTGCACAAAAAATGTAGATCACGATAAAACACACAATTTATATTTGTAGAGCTGACCGTTTTTGAGATATTCCTTGTTATTGTTTCACCTTTAGAATACATATACTTTTCTCATACTAAAATTTGTCAATTTCGCTTCTATTTACAAAGTAAGTAAACTATTTCTCGTTATTTTTTCTCGATTAGTATTAAGTAAATAGAAGGATAAGTTTTTTAACAATAATTTGTTGCAAAGATGTAGATGAAGTCACGTGAATGGAACACATCCTTTTTACTTTCTCTATACGCACTATGTACATAGTGTATAGAGAAGGTGTTGCACTCCACCAAAATATTGGATACCGAGATTTCACCGGAAATATGTGTTTTAGGGCCCTCTGTATCCAAAAAAAGTATTTTCAGAAAAAGGTCAGTGTGTATGTGTCTGTGAACACGATAACTCAAAAACGAAAAGTCTGTAAAATACCAAACTTGGTATTTAAGTTTAGTATCTTCCAGGGATGCGACACGAAGATTTTGAGAAAAATCCCTCCACTCCAAACTACCCTTTACACGGAACTTTTTTCGAAAATTTTGATTTTCTAAAAAATGGCTCTAACGATTTTGATTAAATATCATATATTAAAGAAATTTACCTGACAAATAAAATATATATTTTGAATTTTCTGGGAATAGCCTCTAAAGAGCTCTTTATTCTGGATTATTTTTATTGAATTTTGCATAACTGGTAAACCATAAGAGATAGAGAAAAACTTACTGCACAAAAAATGTAGATCACGATAAAACACACAATTTATATTGGTAGAGCTGACTGTTTTTGAGATATTCCTTGTTATTGTTTCACCTTTAGAATGCATATACTTTTCTCATACTGAAATTTGTCAATTTCGCTTCTATTTACAAAGTAAGTAAACTATTTCTTGTTATTTGTTCTCGATTAGTATTAAATAAATAGAAGAATAAATTTTTTAACAATAATTTGTTGCAAAGATATAGATAAAGTCACGTGAATGGAATACATTTTTTTTTTTTTTTTTTTTTTTTTTTAGGGGCACCCAAAAATGTATTTCCGGTGAAATCTCGGTGTCTAATTTTTGGGTTCAGTACAATAAATTGTCAATAAATTATAAAAGTAAACATGTTCTGTTTAAATTCAGAGCTCAAAGAACTCATATTTTCGGTAAAAAGTCGTAATGAATTTCTGTATAGAAAACCTTGCGCCCTCTATTATGTATGTTGTAGAGGAAGCAATTAGTGATAGAGTTTAGAGAAAGTCATACGATTGCAAAAACTGAGATTCTGATATCAATCACAACGTTCTTCATTAGATTTTCCTTCTTGATATCTTTCCTTAGATATTATTAGAAGTGAACACGTTTCGTGAAGTGCCTCGCCATTGGTCCACGAGACTACAATACAATGACTGCTCGTGTCTGGCACGCGGGGATGGACGTGATAATACCACCACTACAATGCATGACATTTATGACCTTAGATTATACGATGAACTCTGTCGGAATCGATACATTGTGATAGCTGAGTAACGAACGTTGTCAAGGTCACGTGAACCCAGCAAACACGCCCTCAAAGCCTGAAACTTTTGCCTCGCTGTGCGCAGGACGTGCCCAGGAGGCATATTTCCTGCAAGTTAGCGGAATTCTGACAGTTTGGTGTACGGCAATTGGCTAATGAGCAAACAGGAAACTTTTTATGTAGGCCAAACCAACTCGTTAGCTAAAATTTAGTTTAACATGGTTATGGTAATACGTTTTCAAAAGTTATTTCATACAGAATGTTCAACCACAGGTTTTTAGACATCCTAAACTGCTTTATTACATTTGCGACCTATTTATAGTAAAAAATTCAAGTAATATGCTGTTAATAAAGTGTTACAGGTGAATTCATCTCTTAAACGAACAGAAACATCCCAATTCCAAATTTTATAGAAGCAAATTGGGCCCAACCTCAGAATTTTAAATGAAACCATGGTCAATTTTGTCTTCTCTACACGTACTATGCACACAGTGTGTAAAAAGGCATTTTAATACACCGAAAATTTGATAGCGATATTTCACTGGAAATACATGTTTTAGGACCCCCCCCCCCCCGAATAAAAAAAAAAAAGAACTTTTTTAAAAAAGGTCCGTGTTTGTGTGTGTGTCTATGAATTTAATTAAAATACTATATATATAAGATATTTTTAAGACAAACAAAATGCATATTTTGAACTTTTTGGGAATAGCCTCTGAAGACCTCTCCATTCTGGATGGCACTTATGCAACTGACAAACCGAAAGAGATATACAAAAAATTACTGCACTAAAAATGTAGATCTTATTAAAATACGCAATTTATATCATATACATCATTACATACTATATGTTTAGTGTATAGAGAAGGTATTGTAATGCACCCAAAAATTCTATATAAAGATTTCACCGGAAATACATGTTTTGGGACTCCCTGAAACCAAAATAAACATTTTTAGAAAAATATCTGTGCGTGTGTGTGTGTATTTGGACAGCATAGCTCAAAAATGTAAAACGTGGTTAAATACCATACCAGTTTCTTCCAAAGATATGAAACGAAGGTGTTATAAAAAATCGCCCCCCCCCCCAACTACCCTTTATATGGAAAATTTTTCAAAAATTTAGATTTTCTCAAAAGTGGCTCTAACGATTTTGATATAAATATAATATATTAAACATATTTACATCAGGAACAAAATGTTTAACTTGAATTTTCTGGGAATAAACTTTATTCTGGATGAATTTAGTTGGATTTCGGATAACTGCAGTTGACCGTTTTTAAGATATTCGTTGTTTATTGATTTCAGTTTTAAAATACTTAATACTTTTCTCATACGGGAATTTGTCAACACCTGACCACGCAAAGAATCGGATTTCTATACCATAGCAACCACACTTTAAAACATTTGACTGCCGGTTTAGCCCAGTGTATTCCCTTATTTCCCTTCTACATATAAGGAACTAACAGAAGTAGACAGAAGAATAAGCTTGTTAACAATAATTTGTAAAACAGAGGTAGAGAAAGTCTTGCGAATGGAGCACATCAGATTTAATTTAAAGGCCTGCGCTATTTATAAGCTCCTTGGTAGCGTATTTAAGTCATTTTCGCAGACTTTAACCTTTACCAAAAGAATGCACATACAAAACTTAATCCAATCCACTAAATAGCTGCTATAAAAGTGATTTTTACTTTCTCTACGCGTACTATGTACATAGTGTATAGAGAAGGTATTGCACTCCACCAAAAAATTCGATACCGAGATTTCACCGGAAATATATGTTTTAGGGTCCCCTGTATACAAAAAAAGTATTTTCAGAAAAAAATTCGTGTGTGTGCCTGTGAACACGATAACTCAAAAACGAAAAGTCGGTAAAATACAAAACTTGGTATTTAAGTTTAGTATCTTCCAGGGATGCGACACGAAAATTTTGAGAAAAATCCCCCCACCCCAAACTATCCTTTACATGGAACATTTTTCGAAAATTTTGATTTTATAAAAAATGGCTCTAACGATTTTGATTAAACTATCGTATATTAAAGATACTTACCTGACAAATAATATGTATATTTTGAATTTTCTGAGAATAGCCTCTGAAGACTACTTTATTCTGGGTCAATTTTACGGAATTTTGCATAACTGCTAAACCGTAAGAGATGGACAAAAACTTACCCCACAACAAATGTAGAGCACTTTAAAACACACAATGTATGTTATATAAATTTTTTTCGTGGAGTTGATTGTTTTTGAGATATTCCTTGTTTTTGGTTTCAGCTATAAAAAACATATTTTTCCCATACAGGACTTTGTGAACTCGGATCCATACAAAGGAACTTCAGTCACATAGCAACCAGCTTTTGACCATCACTTTAACCCATGGTACTCCCTTATTTCGTTTCTACTTACAAGGAAGCAAGTAATAAGTCTATTTCTGCTAATTTTTTTCTCGATTAGCATGAAGTAAATAGAAGCATAAGCTTTTCAACAATAATTTATTGCAGAGTTGTAGAGAAAGTCATATGAATGAAACACATCAGATTTTTACTTTCTCTACACGTACTATGTACAAAGTGTATAGAGAAGGTATTATATTCTACTCAAAATTTCGATACTGAGATTTCACCGGAAATAGATGTTTTAGGGTTCCCTGTAACAAAACAAAAAGTATTTTCAGAAAAAGGTCCGTGTGTCAGTGTGTCTGTGAGCACGATAACTCAAAAACGTAAAGTTGGTATTTAAGTTTGGTATTCACATGATTTTCTCTTCATCTCTGTAACAAATGATTGTTAATAAGTTATTCTTCAATCTGTTTCATGCTAAAACATTAGCAGAAACGGTCTTATTATTAGTTCCTTATAAGTAGAAGGGAAATAAGGGAATACACTAGGCTAAACCGACAGTCAAATGTTTTAAAATGTGGTTGCTATGGTTTCTTTGTGTGGTCAGGTGTTGACAAGTTCCCGTACGAGAAAATTTAAAGTATTTTAAAACTGAATATCTCGAAAACGGTCAACTCCACGAAAAAAACTGAACATGTATAATGTGCTTTAACGGGATCCACATTTTGATGTAAATTTTTATGCAACATTCAACAAAATTCATCAAGGATAAAGAGATCTTTAGAGGTTATTCCCAGAAAATTCAATACATTTTATTTGTCATGTAGGTAAATATCTGTAACATACATTATTTTAATCAAAGTAGATGCAGCCATTTTTGTGAATATTTTAATTTAAGTTTTACAATTTATAGGGTAGTTTCCGGGGGGGGGGGTTCTCATAATACTTGTAACGCATCTCTGGAAGACACTAAACTTAAATATTAAGTTCGATATTTTACCGAGTGTTTGTTTTTGAGTTATTCGTGTTCACAGACACACGGACACACACATATACAGAGCTTTTTCTAAAAATATTTGTTTTGGATGAAGGAAACCCTAAAACCCTTATTTCTTGGTATAGAATTTTGGGTGGAATGTAATACCTTCTCTTTACACTGTGCATATAATACGTGCAGAGAAAGTAAAAATGGTTAACTCCGCGACATAAATTGTGTGTGTTTTTGGTATGGTAAGTTTTGTGTAGCTTTTACGACTTCCGAGTTATATGAAAGTCATCTAGAACAAAGACGGCTTCAAGGGTTTTCATGAAATTGTAAGATATACATTTTATTTCCTATGAGAATATCTGAATCATAAGGTGTTTGAATCAGTTTTTAGTCATTTTTGAGAAAATTTAAATTTTCAAAAACGTTTCCATTTAAAGTGTAGTTTAGGGTACTGTATTTTATTGAAAATTTTTGTTTCGTATTTTTAGAAGAAGGTGAACTTAAATATCAACTTTGGTATGCAATTATTTTTCGTTTTTGAGTTTTGCTGCAAGGAGATTTTTTAAAATGCGTAACGTGTAGTGAGCTGGAATTTCCCTTAGGGTGAGTTACCCGGATAAGGTTCTTCGGGGGTTTTTCTTCTCCTGTGAAGACGAATGCAGAGTAACTTTAAGCTCCATGGACCCTAAGGTCATTTGAGCAGCATTTCACAAATTTCATTCATCGTCCGATATGACCAAATAGGTTAAAAGACGTTAAACCACAAAAAAAATAATCTGATGTATACCATTCAAATGACTTTCTCTATATCCCTGCAACAAATTATGCTTAAAAATCTTATTTACTTTATGCTAATCAGAAAAAAATAGCAGAAATAGTTTTATTACTTGCTTCCTTCTAAGTAGAAGCGAAATAAGGGACGACCATAAGTTAAAGTGATAGACAAAAGCTGGTTGCTATGTCACTGAAGTTCCTTTGTTTATATGGATAGGAGTTGACATGTTCCTGTATGAGAAAAGTATAAGTTTTTCATAACAGAAACCAAAAATAAGGAATGTCTCAAAAACGACGAACTCCACGAAAAAAATGTATATAACATAAATTGTGTGTTTTAACGTGCTCTACATTTTTTGTGTAGTAAATTTTTGTCCATCTCTTACGATTTAGCAGTTATTCAAAATTCATCCAGAATAAACGACTCTTCAGAGGCTATTCCCAGAAAAATCAAGATATACATTTTATTTGTCAGGTAAATATCTTTAATATACGATATTTTAATCAAAATCGTTAGAGCCATTTTTGAGAAAATCAAAATTTTCGAAAAAGTTCCATGTAAAGGGTAGTTGGGGGTGGGGGAGATTTTTCTCAAAATCTTCTTATCGCATCCCTGGAGAATACTAAACTTAAATACCAAGTTTGGTATTTTACCGACTTTTCGTTTTTGAGTTATCGTTTTCATAGACACACGGACACACACACACACGCGCGCGCGGACCTTTTTGTGAAAATGCTTTTTTTGGATATTGTGGATCCTAAAACATATATTACCGGTGAAATCTCGGTATTGAATTTTTTGGTGGAGTGCAATACCTTCTCTATACACTATGTAGATACATAGTACGTATAGAGAAAGTAAAAACATTCTTAGCATGTTTTCCTTGGGAAGGGAAGTAAACCCGTAGAACCCTTGTCGTATATTTACGACACATAAAAGTAAAGCAAAATTAAGCGGTATTTGGCGTCCAATATAGAATGTTTCGTTGAGAACTGCAACAGTTAAAATGCCCATAGATATCGAGTTACATACACACAAGGATATTTTTTTTTTAACTTTTTTACGTTCTCTATAGTACAATGAACATAGTGTATAGAGAAGGTATTGTATTGCACCCATAAATTCGATTACGAGATTTCACCGGATATATATGTTTTGAGACTCCCTGAATACAAAAGAAACATTTTTAGAAAAATGTCCGTGTGTGTGTGTGTGTGTGTGTGTTATTGGGCAGCGTAGCTCAAAAACGAAAGGACTGTTTAAAACCAAATTTGGTATTTAAGTTTGGTATCTTCCAAGGATGCGACACGAACATTTTCAAGAAAATCCCCTCCACCCCCAACTACTCTTTACATGGAAAACATTTCGAAAATATTGATTTTTGATTTTCTTAAAAATGACTAATGATTTTGATTAAAAGCTCTTATATTTAAGATATTTACTTGCCAAATAAATTGTATATCTTGAATTTTCTGGGAATAGCCTCAAAAGACTTCTTTATTCTGGATGATTTTTACTGAACTTTGTATAACTGGTAAACCATAAGAGATAGATAAAAACTTACTGCACAAGAAATGTAGATCAAGATAAAACACACAATTTATGTCATATACTTTTTTTCGTGGAGTTGATCGTTTTTTATATATTTCTCGTTATTGGTTTCAGCTTTAAAAAACTATACTTTTCGCATACAGAATTTGTCAACTCCTGTCCTTACAAACAAAGGAAATTCAGTCACATAGAAACCAGCTTTTGACTTCACTTTAACCTATAGTACTCCCTTATTTCCCTTCTGCTTACAAGGAATCAAGTAATAAGACTATTTCGGCTATTTTTTTCTCGATTAGCACGAAGTAAATAGAAGCATAAGCTCTCTAACAATATTTTGTTGCAAAGATGTAGAGAAAGTCATGTGAATTGAATACATCAGACTTTTTTTAATTCAGAGCGCCTCCTAACATATATTTCCAGTGAAATCTCGACATCGAATTTTTGCTTGGAATACATTTCTCCTACTTACAGTAAGTAGTAGAGAAGGCAATAGGTTCTACATACTTTGCAAAAAATCAGCAAAATCACTCGACTGTGCTATAAATAGCTTGATAAGCCATCCTTATCTTTAGAAAGTGTGAATAAGCAAACTAAAACGCCACGGTAGCGTGCACAGTGAAAATATCTGATGTGTTCCATTCACATGACTTTCTCTACATCTCTGCAACAAATTATTGTTAAAAAGCTTATGCTTCTATTTACTTCATGCTAACCGAAAAAAAATTAGCACAAATAGTCTCATTACTTGTTCCTTGTAAGCAGAAGGGAAATAAGGGAGTACTATAGGCTAAACTAATAATCAAAAGCTGGTTGCTATGTGACTGAAGTTTCTTTGTTTGTATGAACAGGAGTTGACAAATTCCTGTATGAGAAAAGTATAAGTTTTTCATAGCTGAAAACAAAGACAAGGAATATGTCAAAAAAGGTATATAAGATAAATTCTGCATTCTAAGGTGCTCTACATTTCTTTATAATGTTAGTTTTTCTCCATCTCTTACAGTTTAGTAGTTATGCAAAAATCCATAAAATTCATCCTGAATAAAGTAGTCTTCAGAGGATATTCACAGAAAATTCAAAATATACGTTTTATTTGTCGTGTAAATATCTTTAATATACGAAATTTTAATCAAAATCGTTAGAGCCATTTTTGAGAAAATAGAAAAAAGTTCCAAGTAAAGGGTAGTTTGGGGTGGGGGGATTTTTCTAAAAATCTTCATGTCGCATCCCTAGAAGATACTTAAGTTAAATACCAAGTTTGGTATTTTACCGACTTTTCGTTTTTGAGTTATTGTGTTCACGGACACACACACGGACCTTTTTCTGAAAATGCTTTTTTTGGATACAGGGGACCCTAAAACATATATTTCCGGTGAAATCTCGGTATCGAATTTTTTGGTGGAGTGCAATACATTCTCTATACACTAGTACATAGTGCGTATAGAGACAGTAAAATGCAATACACCAGGCTAAACGGACAGTCATTTGTTTTAAAATGTGGTTGCTATGGGATTGATACTAGTTTGTTTGCGTTGGCAGGAGTTAACAACCTTCCGTACGAGAAAAGCTTAAGTATTTTAATATATCTCCGTAAAAAGTTATTGTTAAAGGATTATGTTTTTCTATTTACTTCATTCTAACCGAGATAAACACAAGCAGAAATGCTTTCTGGTAAGTTGAAGGAAAATAAGGGAATACACTAGACTAAAACGATAGTCAAATCTTTTAAAAGCCGCTTGCCATGTGATCAAATCTATTTTTATGCATTGCCAACAGTTGATAATCCGTATGAGAAAAGTTTAAGTATTTTAAAACTGAAACAAATAACAAAGAATATCTCAAAAACGGCCAACTCAATAAAAACAATATACATAACATAAATTGTGTGCTCTACATATTTTGTGCAGTAGTTTTTGTCCATCTCTTACGGTTTATCAGTTATACAAAATTCAGAAAAATTCATCCAGAATAAAGAGGTCTTCAGAGGCTATTCCTAGGAAATTCAAGATATATATATATATATATATATATATATATATTTGATTTGTCGTGTAAATAGCATTCATATACCTATTTTAATTAAAATCAGTGGAGCCATATTTGGAGAAAATCAAAAATTTCAACAATGTTTCTAAATAAAGGATAGTTTGGGGTGGACGGATCTAATTCAAAATCTTTGTATCGCGTCCCTGGAGGATACTAAAACCAAATACCAAATTTAGTATTTCACGGACTCTTCGTTTTTGGGTTATCGATTTCACAGACACACGGACACACACAAACCTTTTTCTAAAATGCTTTTGGATATACGGGACCTTAAAACCTGAATTTCCGATGAAATCTTGGTGTGTAATTACTTTCTCTACACGTACTATGTATATAGTGTATAGAGAAGGTACGGCACTCCACCAAAAAATTCGATACCGAGATTTCACTGTATAAAAAAAAAGCATTTTCAGAAAATGGTCCGTGTGTGTCCGTGTGTCTATGGACACGATAGCTCAAAAACAAAAAGTCGGTAAAATACCAAACTTGGTATTTAAATTAAGTATCCCCCAGGGATGCGACACGAAGATTTTGAGAAAAATCCCCCCACCCCAAACTAAATGGAACTACAATTAAATCCCTTTACATGGAATTTTTTTCGAGAATTAGGATTTTCTAAAAAACGGCAGTATCGATTTTCATTAAAATATCGTATATTAAAAATATTTACCTGACAAAAAATTTATATCTTCAATTTTCTGGGAATAACCTCTGTAGAGTACTTCATTTTGGATGAAATTTATGGAATTTTGAATAACTGATAAGCCATAAGACTTAGATAAAAACTTACTGCACAGAAGTGTAGAGCACGTTAAAACACAACATTTACGTTATATACATTTTTTTCGTGAGATATTCCTTGTTTTTGGTTTCAGCTATGAAAAACTTGCTTTTCTCATACAGGAATTTGTCAACTCCTGTCCATACAAACAAAGGAATTTCAGCAACGAGCTTTTGGCTATCACTTTAACCTATGGTACTCCCTTACATTGCTTCTACGTACAAAGAAGCAATTAATAAGACCATTTCTGTTAATTTGTTCTCGAATAGCATGAGGTAAATTGAAGTATAGGCTTTTTAAGAATAATTTGTTGCAGAGATGTAGAGAAAGTCATGTAAATGGAACACATCAGATTTTTTTTTTAAGTGAAATGCAATAGGTACCTCATCTATACACAATGTACATAATACGCGATGAGAAAGTAAAAAATCTGATGTGTTGCATTCACATGACTTTCTCTATCTCTCTGTAACAAATTATTGTTAATAAGCTTATCTTTTATTTATTTTATGTTAATCGTGGAAAATTAGCAGAAATAGTCTTATTTCTTGCTTTATTGTAAGTAGAAGCGAAATAAGGGAGTACCATAGGTTAAAGTGAAAGCCAAAAGCTGGTTGCTATGTGACTGATGTTCCTTTGTTTGTGTGGACAGGAGTTGACAAATTCCTGTATGAGAAAAGTATAAGTTTTTCAAACCTGAAACCAAGAAAAAGCAATATCTCAAAAACGATCAACCCCACGAAAAAAATGTATATAACAGAAATTGTGTGTTTTAACATGCTCTAAATTTTTTGTGGGTTAAGGTTTTGTCCATCTCTTACAGTTTAGTAGTTATGCAAAATTCATCCAGAATAAAGTAGTCTTCAGAGGCTATTCCCAGCAAATTCAAAATATAAATTTTATTTGTCAGGTAAATATCTTTAATATATGATATTTTAATCAAAATCGTTAGAGCCATTTTTTAGAAAATCAAAATTTTCGAAAAAAGTTCCATGTAAAGTGTAGCTGGGGGTGGGGAAATTTTCTCAAAATCTTCCTGTCGCATCCCTGGAAGATATTACACTTAAATACCAAGTTTGGTATTTTACCGACTTTTCGTTTTTGAGTTATCGTGTTCACAGGCACACGGACACACTGACACACGGACCTTTTTGTGAAAATGTTTTTTTTTTAGATAAAGGGGACCCTAAAACATATATTTCCGGTGAAATCTCGGTAACGAATTTTTTGGTGGAGTGCAATACTTTCTCTATTCACTATGTAAGTAGTGCGTATAGAGAAAGTAAAAAGAGAAATCAAAATCACATTCCACAGGAAAGATTATGTGATACAGTACCCCCTTTTCATCCGCGCTGGCTGTTTTCAGCTTGTATGTCAGTTTGCTTTCGCGTGTGTTACATTAATCATAACCAATTTGCCTATTTCAGGACTGTCCCTGGACAGTTGCCAGAATTTACATTCAACTGTCATTCTATATCACCATACTGTGCTTGACCTTACGCATGTCTCGAAGTTGGGACTTAAAACTGCCTTCACGAACTTGGTTAATGACCATAGAATACGTATGTTGTCTTTGCTTTTACTTATATATTGCATTCCACCAAAACGTGCACGTGGGAGTGTGCATTCGTGAATTTGTGAACAGAATAACATGAAAAAAAATCAGATGTGTTCCATTCACATGACTTTCTCTACATCTCTGCAACAAATTATTGTTAAAAAGCTTATGCTTCTATTTACTTCATGCAAATCGAGAAAAAATTAGCAGAAAGTCTTATTATTTGCTTCCTTGTAAGTAGGAGCAAAATAAGGGAGTACCATAAATTAAAGTGATAGTCAAAAGCTGGTTGCTATGTGACTAAAGTTCGTTTGTTTATATGGACAGCAGTTTGACAAATTCCCCTATGAGAAAGGTGCAAGTTTTTTAAGGCTGAAACAAAAAACAAGGAATATCTAAAAAACGATCAGCTCCACGAAAAAAATGTATATAACATAAATTGTGTGTTTTAATGTGCTCTACATTATTGTGTGTTAAGTTTTTGTCTGTCTCTTACGGTTTACCAGTTACACAACATTCCGTAAAATTCATCCAGAATAAAGTAGTATTCAGAGGCTATCCCCAGAAAATTCAATATATAGATATTATTTGTTCAAGTATATGTCTTTAATATATGATGTTTTTATCAAAATCGTGTATAGAGAAGTAGTAGTGAAGACACAGTGTATAGAGAAATTATTGTAGTGCACCCAAAAATTCGATACTGAGATTTCACCGGAAATACATGTTTGGTATTTAAGTTTTGTATCTTCCAAGGATGCAACACGAAGATTTTCAAGAAAATCCCCTAACCCCCAGCTACACTTTACATAGAACTTTTTTCGAAAATTTTGATTTTCTCAGAAATGGTTAAACGATTTTGATTAAAATATCGTATATTAAATATATTTACTTGACAAATAATATGTATATCTTGAATTTTCTGGGAATAGCCTCTAAAGACCACTTTATTCAGCATGAATTTTACGAAATGTTGCATAACTACTAAACCGTAAGAAATGGACAAAAACTTACCACACAAAAAAATGCAGAGTACATTAAAACACACAGTTTATGTTATATACAGTTTTTCGAGGAGCTGATCTTTTTTGAGATATTCCTTGTTTTTGGTTTCAGGTTTAAAAAAACTTGTACTCTTTTCATACCGGAATTTGTCAACTCGTGTCCATACAAACAAAGGAACTTCAGGCACCTAGTAACCAGCTTTTGACTTCATTTCAACCTATGGTACTCCCATATTTCGCTTCTACTTACAAGGAAGCAAGTAATGAGACTATTTCTGCTAATTTTTTCTGATTTGCATGAAAGTCATGTGAATGGAACACATAAGATTTCTTCCATGTAAAAAGTAGCTATGCTGTCCACAGACACACAGACCTTTTTATAATTTTTTCGTTGTTTCAGAGGGACCGAAACATGTATTTTTCGGTGAAATCTCGGTATGGATTTTTTGGGTGGAATGTAACACCTTCTCTATACTATATGTACATAGCACGCGTAGAGAAAGTAATTAAAAAGTATAAAGTCCCTTTTCGACTCCTGTTAAGGAACATTTCTTGAGCACTTACGTATTTTATGTAGACTGCTATATTTCCTTGACTGAGAGCTGCTCCTCCAGCACGCTTACACTGAATCACTGCAACACCAAAAATGAGCCACGGATGGTCACAGTCTATGTAACACACTGATAATAATTGAAGGATGTAAAAAGAACGTTCAGAGGTCAAGCTTGTGTCAGACACAGACATTATCTTCCACACACACAACGCTCCAGAGCAAGAGTGGCACAGTGAATAACCTTTTGCGTGTGACGCCAGCCAACTGCTCAGTATTCACGACCACGTTCAGGCGCGTTCGTCGACACAATGTCCGTCTTCATATACGACCAGGGTTGAATAGTTCGCTTTTTACTTTCTCTACACGTACTATGTACATATTATATAGATAAGGTATTGCATTGCACCAAAAAATCTGATGTGTTCCATTCACATGAGTTTCTCTTCATCTCTGCAAGTAATTATTTTTTTTAAATGTATTTATTTAAAGTCGGTTTAACTGCAATGGTTATATCGCGACTTCTCATTAGGGTTACAGAACATTAGTTGAATACATTTACATTGCAAATTTAAATAAACATGTACAAGGTATACATCAAAAAATAAACTCAATGCAGTATTTTACAAGAGAAAAGTTATTTTATGTTTGTTGTGAACTATGACAATATTTAGCATTTACTTTAACATTTTGAAATATATAGATCGAAACAAGAACTTTAGATTAAAGTTTATGATTACTTGTAAGAACTTCAAGACTTTGTTGGAGAGTTGTAGTTGGTCCAGTGCTGTCGTTTGGCACGTTACATGTGGTTCGTTGTTCCTCATAGAGACTGCAGTTGGTAATGAGATGTTTCACTGTTGCTGACAGTTGCACATCGGTGGGTTTTCACGAGACAGAAGGTGTGAACAGACGAGTCTGGTCCTTACGATGAAATGATTTGTATGAGTAGCTAGAATCGGCGAGAGTGTGTACCTCATGTTGGACAGCGTAGACCATTCTTGTTTCCACTTTTGGATAATGACACCTTGAACAAAGTTGCTGTAGTCACGGTGGGGAGTCTTGAAATCTGGTAGGCTACACGGATGTCTGGTAGCTTCTTGGCCGCTTCATCTGCCCTTTCGTTTCCCGGTGTGCCTACATGCGACGGGAGCCAAAAGAGCAAGATTGTTTTACCAGAAGACAGTATTGTTTGGATCTCCAGGAGCAGTGGATGCGTAGGGTGCTTCTGCTGAAGAGCAACTAGAGCACTCATGGAATCACTGAAGATGATGTAGGAGTGGTGCTCATTGGTTCGAAGAATATATTCCATAGCGAATTTAATGGTTAGAGAAGATGGAGATATATTTGGGTAGACTGTACAACATTGTGTGTTTGGGAAAGCCTCCACACAGCCACAACTGTCGCCATATTTTGATCCGTCTGTATAGATGTGTTGATAATGGGGGTAGCTTGAACATATTTCGTTAAACAGTCTGAGGTGGGTAAACTTGTCAGGGTCTCTTTGCGCTATCTCGCTAAGCAGATATTATTGATAAAAAGCTAATGCTTATATTTACTTAATGCTAATCGAGAAAAAATTAACAGAAATAGTCTTAAATATATGCGTAAGCTTTCACGGCCGGTGTCCATGGTTTTAAAATTTAAAATTTTCGGGCTGTTTTGCCGTGGTCTGTAGGTTAAAATATGTTCAGTTAAAATATTTCTCCCTAACGTTTCGTCCCTGTCTGTGAGGGACATCTTCAGAGGCACTGCACTCACGTCGCTAACTCGGAAAGAATTACATCAGTGCGAGTTACAGATGTCCCTCACAGACAGGGACGAAACGTTAGGGAGAAATATTTTAACTGAACATATTTTAACCTACAGACCACGGCAAAACAGCCCGAAAATTTTAAATTTTAAAACCAGAAATAGTTTTATTACTTGCTTTCTTATTTGTATGCACACGAGTTGACAAATTCCTGAATGAGAAAAGTATAAGTTTTTTAAAGCTGAAACTAAGAACAAGAAATACCTAAAAAACGATCAACTCCACGAAAAAAAAGTATATAACATAAATTGCGTGTTTTAATGTGCTCTACAATTTTGTGTGGTATGTTTTTGTGCATCTCTTACGGTTTAGCAGTTATGCAAAATTCCGTAAAATTCATCCAGAATAGTCTTCAGAAGCTATTCCCAGAAAATTCAATATATTACTTGTCAGGTAAATATTTTAATATACGATATTTTAATGAAAATCGTTAGAGCCATTTTTGAGAAAATCAAAACTTTCGATAAAAGTTCCATGTAAAGGTTAATTGGGGGATTTTGTTGAAAATCTTCGTGTCGCATCCTTGGAAGATACTAAACTTAAGTATCAAGTTTGGTATTTTACTGACTTTTCGTTTTTGAGTTATCGTGTTTACAGACACACGGACACACGGACCTTTTTTGTAAAAATGTTTTTTTTTTTTTTTTTTTTGGATATTGGGGACCCTAAAACATATATTTCCGGTGAAATCTCGGTATCGAATTTTTTGGTGGAGTGCAATACCTTCTCTATACACTATGTACATTGTGCGTATAGAGAAAGTAAAAAAACTTATTAACTGCTTTCGATACAGAACGCCTGTGAATATCTCAGTCGGTTTTAGTAGCTCATAAGATATTACGCCGACCTTGGAACTATAGTGTATTTGGTTTGACTGTCAATGTAGCAGCATGGCCGGGAAGTCCCTATGATTTTCTGCGCTTGAGGTTATCGTAATGAACCCATTTTTCGTCACCAGTCATAATTCGGTGCACAAATTTCTTCTGTCTTTGAATTTCAAGCAGCTGTTCACAAGCAAACAAACGCCGTCCAACATCTCTCGGCTTCAACTCCTACAGCATTCAATTTTCTTATTTCTGAATCTTTTCCATGGCTTTGAGGCGTTTTGAAATGGCTTATTGGGTCACTCATAATGATCCTGTTAATTATATTCTCTAGCCCCGTATGTACAATGTACATAGGGATATAGAAGTATTGTATTACACCCAAAAATTTAATGTCGGGATTTCACCGGAAATACATGTTTTAGGGCCCCCTGAGTCCAAAAAAAAAAAAAGCATTTTCAGAAACAGGTCCATGTGTATGTGTTTGCAACAGTGGACAGGATAGCTGATAAACGAAAAGACGGTTAAATACCAAACTTGGTATTTAAGTTTGGTATCTTCCAAGGATGCGACACGAAGATTTTCAAGAAAATCCCCCCACCTCTAACTACTCTTTATATGGTAATGTTTACAAAAATTGTGTTTTTCTTAAAAATGGCTCTAACGATTTTGATTAAAATACCACATATTAAAACTATTTCTATCACAAATAAAATGTATATCTTGAATTTTCTGGGAATAGCTTCTAAAGACCTGTTTGTTCTGGATGAATTTTGCTTAATTTGGCAGAAGTGCTGAACCGTATAAGATACACAAAAACTTATATTACAAAAATTGTAGAGCACGTTAAAACACACAAATTATGTTATATGATTTTTTTTCGTGGAGTTGATCGTTTATAAGCTATTCTTTATTTTTGGTTTCAGCTTTAAAAAAAGTTATACTTTTCTCATACAGAATTTGTCAAATCCTGTCCATACAAACAAAGGAACTTCAGTCACATAGCAACCATCTTTTGACTATCACTTTAACCTATGCTACTTTCTTATTTCCCTTCTACTTGCATGGAAAATAGAGAATATAGAGAATAGAGAAATTCATGTGAATGGAACACATAATATTTTTCTTGCATTCGACACGAGGCTTCACGAAGTAATACCCCCAATTCTGTATATCCTCCACCCTATTCCGGTTTTCGATGTCAAAATCACTGTTCTTGAAGCGTTGAAACCACTCACGACGTGCTCTTTCTCTCATAACCTCGCAATAACTATTTGAGAGCATTCGATGAGCATTCATATAGAAAATCAAAACCTCTTAAATTGCAAGAATGTTGCTCGTACACTGACACTTTCCTATTCTAGAATACCTATGGTGCCCAACCTCTGCTCTTATGAGCTACTGACGTCACCTAGACGTGTTACCCCGCCTCCTTCGTTTTGTGCATGGCCAACCAGGAAACTTTTCCCCTTTAATCATTCAGTGGGTTTAACTAGTTCGACTCTCGACCCGACGGTGGGGTTCAACCGAATCAAACATATCGTATTCCAGAAAAAATCTGATGTGTTCCATTCACATGATTTTCTCTATATCACTAAAACAAATTATTCTATTTGCTTCATCTAATGGAGCAAAAATTAGCAGAAATAGTCTTAGTACTTGCTTCCTTGTTAGTAGAAGCGAAATAAGGGAGTACCATAGGTTAAAGTGATAGTCAAAAGCTGTTTGCTCTGCGACTGAAGTTCCTTTGTTTGTATGGACACGAGTTCACAAAGTCCTGTATGAGAAAAGTGTAAGTCTTTATAGCTGAAAAAACAAGGAAAATCTCAAAAACAATCAACTCCACGAAAAAAATGTATATAACATAAATTGTGTGTTTTAAGGTGCTCTACATTTGCTGTGTGGTAAGTTTTTGTCCATCTCTTACGGTTTAGCAGTTATGGAAAATTCTGTAAAATTGACACAGAATAAAGTAGTCTTCAGAGGCTATTTCCGGAAAATTCAAAATATACATTTTATTTGTCAGGTAAATATCTTCAATATACGATATTTTACTCAAAATCGTTAGAGCCAATTTTTTTAAAAAATCAAAATTTTCGAAAAAAGTTCCATGTAAAGGGTAGTTTGGGGTGAGGGGATTTTTCTCAAAATCTTCGTGTCGCATCCCTGGAAGATACTAAACTTAAATACCAAGTTTGGTATTTTACCGACTTTTCGTTTTTGAGTTATCGTGTTCACAGACACACGGTCACACACACATGGACCTTTTTCTGAAAATACTTTTTTTGGATACAGGGGACCCTAAAACATATATTTCCGGTGAACTCTCGGTATCGAATTTTTGGTGGAGTGCAATACCTTCTCTATACACTATATACATAGCACGTATAGAGAAAGTAAAAATGGGAGGAAGAATTGTTTTTCCTAAATGTGTTATTTGTGTTGGGGTTCCGATGTAATATTAAAGGTCACTTTGAAAAATACCATCATAATAATTATGGCAAACATTTTTATCAGGTATGCAACCAGTAACAGCACTTGAATTTGAACTAACTTTGCCTGCAAAGACGCTCACCACGATCTTCAAATGGAACTAAACGCTTTGCAAAAGTCAACAGCCATTAGATATTCTCAGAAAAACATTCGGATTTATTAAAATCTGTTCCGAATGAAACATTTCCAAAATTGTAAAATGTTGCTGGAAAACATATATCAATAGCTGGTTCTACATATACATCGCCATCGCGGCAAACTGAAATGGCGGACTCAAAACGTAAGCGATGAACTCGTAATGACATCTGGAGTAATTTCCATGAACCGCACGAAGTTGAACGCACAATTTGAAAGCTATTGCCCCAATGGTATACTTGTAGAATCAAAATTCAATTGGGTGACTTTTCGTGCGCCACCCTGTATTTGTGAACAGATGAAAATGAATCAAATTAAAAACAAGTATTTTTTTTTTTTTCTTATAGAGAGAGGTTTTTGCGTGCCGCTACCTAATAAATGGGTGGAGGTAAATCTGCCCTCCAATTTAACGCTATAGGTTGGTCACCTCTGGTGAATACTTTATGTTGCGAACACAAATGAACTAATTTTCGATGAGGTTATGTCCACAAACCGAAGATCTTTATATGTCTTCATCTGCTTATTTCAACCACAACGTAAAACTAAAGCCATCTATTGGAAAACGGCGGAAGTAAAGTTGTACACCTGTGCATTTCCGGTGAAATCTCGGCATGGAATAGTTGACGAAATATAATACTCCCTCTACTTTCTATAGGTTAGCAGTGGAGAAAGTAAAATACTACAAAATTTGTATAACCTGTACTTTTAGGCACTTAGCTAACGGACATATTTTCAGCTCTTTCTAGATATTTTAAAGTATTTCCCCAAAGCGGTCAGATGAACAAAGTCGTATGATAGTAAATCATTTTAAAAGTATTGATAATGGTGGGGTAACACATAACATTGTGATAGAGTAATCAATATATCTTCCTTCCTCATTAAAGATAACCCTCTGGTTTCCTATCTTATCACAGATATTGCTTAAGGCGAATAAACAAAGGAAATAGCTTATGATCAGAGTTACGAAATTCAAAATACTTCTTTAGTTATTCGCAATTAATTTAAGAACACATTACTCCTATTTATTATATAGAATCAACAAAAACACAATTTATACTAATATTAAAAATTGTTCCATTCATATGAGGTTCTCTACGTCTCTGCAACAAATTACTGTTGAAAAGCATAGCTTCTATTTACTTCATGCTATTCGAGAAAAAATTAGCAGAAATAGTATTCTTACTTGCTTACTTGTAAGTAGAAGCGAAATAAGGGAGTAACATAGGTTAAAGTGATAGTCAAAAGCTGGTTGTTATGAGACTGATGTTCCTTTGTTTGAATGGACAGGAGTTGACAAATTCCTGTATGAGTAAAGTATAAGTTTTTAAAGCTGAAACCAAACACAAAGAATATCTCAAAAACGATTAACTCCAGGAAAAAATGTATATAACATAAACTGTGTGTTTTATACTGCTCTACATTTTGTGTGTAAGTTTTTGTGCATGTGTTACGCTTTAGCGTAAAATTCATCCAGAATAAAGTAGTCTTAAGAGGCTAATTCCAGAATATTCAAGATATACATTTTATTTGTGAGGTAAATATCTTTAGTATACAATATTTTAATCAAAAAATCTTTAGAGTCATTTTTGTGAAAATCAAAATTTTCGAAAAAAAGTTCCATGTAGAAGGTGGTTGGGAGTGGCGGGATTTACTTGAAAATCTTCATGTTGCATCCTTGGAAGATACCAAACTCAAATACCAAGTTTGGTATTTGATGGTCTTTTCGTTTTTGAACTATGTTGTCCACAAACTCACATACACATACAGACCTTATTCTAAAAATGTTTTTTTTTATTCAATTTTCTGCATTTCTCTATACACTATGTACATAGTATGTGCAGAGAAAGTACACAAAACTATTGCTCCGAATCACAGTCACTCTGAACCACTGCGTCACGATTGACAATTAAACTGCACGTTGTAACTCCTTAACGCCTTGCACTCTTATTATCTCGCTGACTTACTAACTGGGCACGATGAAGAGATCTTCAGAGGCTATTCCAGAAAACTCAAAGTACACATTTTGTTCGTCATGTAACTCTCTTTATTTTAATCACAATCGTTAGAGTCATTTTTGTCAAAATAAAAAATGTTGATACTTTCATTATGTTTTGTGTCGCATTTTTCGAAGATACTAAACCTAAATGCCAAGCTTGGTATTTTTCAGACTACTTCCCTTACCTGGACGAACGTTCTGGTCGCCGAAGTTACGAGAATCTGCCGAAAGAAAGCCTCCAGAACTGTAGACTCATTAGAACAAACCTTTTCACTGCACTCTTTTTACTATCTCAACTGTCCGTTCTTGAGTAACTGACCGATTTACCGGGCGCTACTTGGCCCCTTATATACTACTGTATACGAAGCCGAAGGTTCTAGTCGTCGAATTTACGAGACACTGTCAAAAACAAGCCTCCGGAACTTTAGAATCGTTATACTAGACTCGTTAACTCACTGCACTGTTCTACTATCTATCCTCGGGCTCCGAATTCTTACTGGCAGGCTGAGGCTCAGTCGAATACTTTTATTGCGTGCTCACTCTCAACAGAAGTTTATCATTGGGTGTTTGTTTCTAGAAGGATTCTTCAGGATGGTCTTTTTTAAGGATGGTTTGGATCGCAGGAACCCAGAATTCGCCTGAAGCAGCGTGTTCTTAAATCGACTGTAATACTCTTGTATATAGTGCCCCTTATATACTCCCGTACACCAGGCCGAAATTTCTAGTCGTCGAATTTACGAGACACTGCCGAAAGGAAGCTTCCAGAACTATATTTCTCCAACTGCAGGTAAGTGTGGCATAATGGGCTTTGGACGACTATAGTGTTTGTCTTCTATTATTCTGAGAGAAAAGTCTATACTCCGCGTCACGGTCGCATTATAAATAAATATACCCTCTATACAGTATGAAATCAAGAGAGGTGACTTTTTATTACAGGAATGAACATAGATGGTTAATAATAATACTTAAACAAACAAAATAAATATTTTAAACAATCGATTTCATATTATATTTCCTTCTTTAATTGGGATTTATCAAATACTGCAGATTTGCATCTAATGGAACTGTATCAAAATCTCTGAATAATCTTTTATGTGCAGGGAATGTTTCAAAAAACGAACTCTTTGGAATGGCTAAGACTCTAGGTTCCCAAGATAGTGTGACCGACATAAGGAAAATCTGAAGTGTTCATTCACATGACTTTCTCTACATCTCTAAACAAATAGTGTTAAGAAGCTTATTCTTCTATCTACTTCATGATAATTGAGATAAGCATTAGCAGAAAGTGTCTTATTGCTTGCTTTCTTGTAAGCAGAAGGGAAATAAGGGAATTAACTAAGCTAAAGCTGTTGTCAGATCTTTTAAAACTTGCTACGCGATTGAAAGGCGTTTCTTCGCGTAGCCAAAATGGCTTTAACGATTTTGATTAAAATATCGTATATTAAAGATATTTACTTGACAAATAAAATGTATATCTTCAATTTTCTGGGAATAACCTCTGAAGCTTACTTTATTCTGGATGACATTTACAGAATTTTGCTTAACTGTTAAACCATAAGAGATAGACAAAAACTTACTACACAAAAAATGTAGAGCACTTTAAAACATACAATTTATATTATATACTTTTTTTCATGGAGTTGATAGTTTTTTAGATATTCCTTGTTTTTGGTTTCAGCTTTAAAAAACTAACTTTTCTCAAACAGGAATTTGTCAACTCCTGTCCATACAAAGGAACTTCAGTCTCATAGCAACCAGCTTTTGACTATCACTTTAACCTATGGTACTCCCTTATTTCGATTTTACTTACAATGAAGCAAATAATAAGACTATTTCTGCTATTTTTTTTCTAGAATAGCATGAAGTAAATAGAAGCATAAGCTTTTTAACAATAATTTGTTACAGATATGTAGAGAAAGTCATGTGAATGGAACACATCAGATTTTTTTCTTCCTAATGGACTTCCAATTACAACTTTTGCTGGTTTTTAACTCTCTTTCGAAGCGTATTGTATCGTGTTGTAATATAATTTGTTAGCAAAAATGCGAAATAATTATATAAAGACAGAAAACTGCTAACCTTAGAAGTTAGTAAACTGATATGTTATAATACTTGAAACGTTTATTTCGCTTAATAGTAGCAGACCATGTGTATTTTTCAAAGAGGTTAACTGGTTGGCCTGAGAGTGCGGTATCATATTTCGTTGTATGTGTTGGAGTTTCTGTGAGCATTGTGTAGTTTTATGTTATTAAATAATTATACAATGAAGGAATACAATGTTTAAAATGTATTCGACAAGTGTCTAAAAAATTACTCGGGCATTCTTCCATACCAAAGTGGTATTTATAAGTTATGCAACATTTCCAGAGGCCGAAACAATGTCCGGGATGCGGTTGTTAATGAAGTCGGACGTTCCTCTGACATTTTACATCCTGTTGTGTGAATATCGGAAGGTTTGCATTTGTTATTTGGAATAGTCGGGATTATAAAAAAGTACAATTCGGTATAGCAAAATCAAAGAAATTAGAGGCTAAATAAAATGAATTAATTCATCGATGGAGATGAAAAAAACTAATGTGTTCCATTCACATGACTTTCTCTACATCTCTACAATTAATTTTTGTTAAAAAGCTTATTCTTCTACTTGCTTAATGCTAATCGAGAAAAAATTAGCAGAAAGGGTCTTATTACATGCCTCCTTGTAAGTAGATGGAAAATAAGGGAGTACATAGGCTAAATCGATAATTAAGGTTCTCTAAAGCTGGTTGCTAGGTGATTGGAGTTCATTTGTTTGTATGGACAGGGGTTGACAAATTCACGTATGAGAAAAGTGTAAGTATTTTAAAGCCTGAAAGTAATAACTAGGAATATCTCAAAAACTGTCAACCTCAAGAAAAAATATATAACATACATTGTGTGTTTTAACGAGCTCTACACTTTTTGTGTTGTAAGCTTTTGTTTTATCTTTTACGAGTTAGCAGTTAAGCAAAACAGGTGTCTTCAGAGGCTAGTCCCAGAAAATTGAAGATATATATTTTGTTTGTCATTTAAATATTTTAAATATAAGAGATATTAAATAAAATCGTTTAGAAAATAAAATTTTCGAAAAAAATTCCATGTAAAGGGTAGCTGAGGTGGGAGGATTTTCGTGAAAATCCTCGTGTCGCATCTTTGGAGGATATCAAACTTAAATATTAAGTTTGGTCTTTAACCGTCTTTTCGTTTTTGACACACACACATACCCGCTTCAAAAAATGTTGCCGCCAATAATTTCAAATAATCAATAACGTTGTTTCGAAGATCTTCGTTGGTTTGAAAGTGCTGCGCTCCTAGCCACGTCTTCAGTTCAGGGAAAATGTGAAAGTCACTGCGTGCCAGGTTAGGACTGTACGGCGGATGATCGAAAATGCCCGTTGAAACTGTTCAAGGAGCCGATGGGTTGTGCCAGCAGTGTGTGGACGAGCGTTGTCATGGATCAACACAATTCCGGAAGTCAACATTCCTCTTCGTTTGTTTTGAATGGCTTTCCGCAAACATCGTAAAAAACGAAGTATTGCAAAGCTTGTGCAAAGTGTGATAAAAGTCTCAATCGTTTCGGTGAGTATGTTGAAAAGTAGCCATAAGTGTACAAAACTTTCAGTAATGAAATAATTGTTTTCTATGAACTTGTCTTTTATTTATAGCCTCTCGGAGGTTGAAAAAAGAAAAAGGTCCTCGTACCAAATGCTAGAGTGTAATTTCTTTGACTTTCTGAGGGGTAATTGAACGCCCCTCATATTAAAACTTGTTTGTACTCTATTCATCAGCCTGTCTGTATGCTTTAGAAGAGAGATATTTTCTGTTTTGTCAATAATGACGTGGTCGTTAAGGAGATAATGGTTCAAGGAGACTGGGTTAAACCCCTCTAATGACAGCCAAGTAATAAGAGCAAGGAGGTCTTGCCTAGCAGCAATTAATGCTAACTGCAACTAATAAAGGTCAATAGCTGCTGGAAACAGATTTAAAAATCTGCTATGTTACATTCATTTGACTTTCTCTTTGTTTACTACAATAAACTATTCCTTCAAATGTGGATTACTCTCTCTATGCATACTATGTACATAGTGTGTAGAGAAGATATTGTATTGCACCCAAACATTTGATTACGAGATTTCACCGGAATGTATGTTTTGAGACCTCCTGAATCCAAAAAAAGCTGATGTGTTCCATTCATATGACTTTCTCTACAACTCTGCAATAAATTATTGTTAAAAAGCTTATACTTCTATTTACTTCCTGCTAATCGAGAAAAAAATTAGCATAAATAGACTTATTACCTGCTTCCTTGTAAGTAGAAGCGAAATAAGGGAGTACCATAGGTTAAAGTGATGGTCAAAAGCTGGTAGCTATGTGACTGATGTTACTTTGTTTGTATGGACACGAGTTCACAAGTCCTGTATGAGAAAAGTATGTTTTTTATAGCTGAAACCAGAAACAAGGAATATCTTAAACCAATTAACTCCACGAAAAAATGTATATAACATAAATTGTGTGCTTTAAAGTACTCTACATTTGTTGTGTGGTAAGTTTTTGTCCATCTCTTACGGTTTAGCAGTTATGCAAAATTCCGTAAAATTGACACAGAATAAAGTAGTCTTCAGAGGCTATTCCCAGAAAATTCAAAATATACATTTAATTTTTCAGGTAAATATCTTTAATATATGATATTTTAATCAAAATCGTTAGAGCCATTTTTTTAGAAAATCACAATTTTTGAAAAAAATTCCGCGTAAAGGGTAGTTTGGGGTGCAGGGATTTTTCTCAAAATCTTCATGTCGCATCCCTGGAAGATACTAGACCTAAAGACCAAGTTTGGTATTCTACCGACTTTTCGTTTTTGAGTTATCGTGTTCACACACCCACACACGGACCTTTTTCTGAAAATACTTTTTCTGGATACAGGGGACCCTAAAACATATATTTCCGGTGAAATCTCGGTATCGAATATTTTGGTGGAGTGCAGTAGCTTTTCTATACACTATGTACATAGTACGTATAGAGAAAGTAAAAGGCATTATTAGAAAAATGTCCATGTGTGTGTGTGTCTGTGGGCAACATAGCTCAAAATGAAATAACCGTTAAAAACCAAACTTGGTATTTAAGTTTGCTATCTTCCAAAGATATGACACGAAGATTTTTAAGAACACCCCCCCCTTTCCCCAACTACCCTTAACATGGAAAAAATTTCGAATATTTTTATTTTCTTAAAAACGGGTCTAACGATTTTGATTAAAATCCATTATATTTAACATATTTACTTGCCAAATAAAACATATAATTTGAATGTTCTGTGAATAGTCTTAAAATACCTCTTTATTCTGGATGATTTTTACTGAATATTGCATAACTGGTAAACCGTAACAGATAGACAAAAACTTACAACACAAAAATGTAGATGATAAAAAAGCACAGAATTTATGTCATATACATTGTTTCCATGGAGTTGAGCGTTTTTGAGATACTCTTTGTTATTGGTTTCAGCTTTAAAAACTTACACTTTTCTCATACTGGAATTTGTCAACTCCTGTCCACACAAACAAAGGAACTTCGGTCAAATAGCAACCAGCCTTTGACAATCAATTTAACCTATGGTACTTCCTTCCTTCGCATCTATTTACAAGGAAGCAAGTAATAATACTATTTCTGCTAATTTTCTCTCGATTAGCATGACGTAAATAGAAGCAAAGGCTTTTTAACAGCTTGTTGCATAGATGTAGAGAAAGTCATGTCAACGGAAATCATCAGATTTTTTTTTCTATCTGTCTATATACTTCATGTTAATTGAGGTAAATATTAATATACACGGTCTTATTACTTAGTTCCTTATAAGTAGAAGGGAATACACTAGGCTAAACTGACAGTCAAATGTTTTAAAATGTGGTTGCTATCGGAATGAAATGCTTAAAACTGCAATCAATAACAAGGAATATCTCAAAAACGGCCAAAGCCACGAGAAAAATGTGTATGACATAAATTGTGTGTTTTAACGTGATTTACGTTTTTTGTGAAGTAAGTTTTCGTCTGTCTCTTACGGTTTACCAGTTTACCAGTTATGTAAAATTCAATAAAATCATCCAGAATAAAGAGGTCGTTAGAGGCTGTTTCCGGAAATTTCAAGATATACATATTATTTGGTATGTATATATCTTGAATATAAGAGATTTTAATCAAAATTGTTAAAGCTATTTTTTAGAAATTCCAAATTTTGGAAAATTTTTCCATAGAAAGGGTAGTTTGGGTTGGGGGATTTTTCTCAAAATCTACGTGTTGTATCCCTATAAATACTAGACTTAAATACCAAGTTTGATATATTACTGACCTTTCGTTATTGAGTGTTCAGAGACACACGGGCACACATGGACCTTTTTCTGATAATACTTTTTTTTTATACAGGGGACCCTTAAGGGTGTATTTCTTTTGAAATCTCAGTATCGAATGTTTTGCGTGGAATGCAATACTTTGTGCTAGGGAAAATAAAATTTAAAATTTTCATTTTAAAGAATCGTATCATCGGTGTCAAATTTGGGAACTGTATAGTGCCTGAAAATGTTCGTAGTTTCTCTCAACGAAGTAGGTATACCACCCTTGTTAGGTCCAGGGGCTGAAGGGGCAGGGATGCAGAATTCATACCCTGCCATTTAATTCTCTGAAAACGGATGGCAGCATTGCATTGACGTATGTGTTACCATCGACTGTCATCTCATGAAATATTGGTCCCATGATTCTTTCCTGCGCTTGGCGCATCAATTTTTACCTTCTCTACTACGTGCTTACAGCAAGCAGAGCAAGTATCATATTGCACCCAAAAATTCGACTCATGATTTCACCGGTAACACATTTTCTGAGGCCCTGAATCCAAAAATGTATATTTCTCTACATCTCTGTAACAAATTAGTGATTAAAAGCTTATGCTTCTATTTACTTCAGTTTAATCTAGAAAAAGAATAGCAGAAATAGTCTTATTACTTGCTTCCATGTAAGTAAAAGGGAAATAAGGGCGTACTATAGGCTAAACTGATAATCAAAAGCTAATTGCTATGTGACTGAAGTCCCTTTGTTTGTATGGACAGGAGTTGACAAGTTCCTGTATGAGAAAAGTATACGTTTTTCATAGCAGAAACAAAAATAAGGAATGTCACAAAAACGACGAACTCCACGAAAAAAATATATATAACATAAATTGTGTGTTTTAATGTGCTCTACATTTTTTGTGTAGTAAGTTTTTGTCCATCTCTTATGGTTTAGCAGTTATTAAAAATTTAGTAAAATTAATTCAATATAAACTACTCTTCAGAGGCTATTCCCAGAAAAATCAAGATATACATTTTATTTGTCAAGTAAATATGTTTAATATACGAAATTTTAATCAAAATCGTTAGAGCCATTTTTGAGAATGTGGGGATTTTTCTCAAAATCTTCGAGTCGCATCCCTGAAAGATACTAAACTTAAATACCAAGTTTGGTATTTTACCGACTTTTCGTTTTTGAGTTATCGTGTTCACAGACACACGGACACACACACACACACACACACACACACACACACACACACACGGACCTTTTTGTGAAAATGCTTTTTTTGGATATTGGGGACCCTAAAACATATATTTCTGGTGAAATCTCGGTATCGAATTTTTTGGTGGAGTGCAATACTTTCTCTATACACTATGTACATAGTACGTGTAGAGAAAATAAACGTTTCTGTACATTGACCAGTGAGATCGGGAGTTCGCTTGACAGTGTTTATCTGTTTATCCACAATTTGCTGGCTGTCAAGGCAATGTGTATTTCGTGCCAGGGACATATAGTTCCTGATCTTTACCGATAAAAAGTATATTTTATCACTTAATTGGAGCATTTGTGAGCGATATGACAATGGGCGGAATTTCGTCGATTAACGTCTTATCTTGTTTACGATAACACGTGTTATTCTGCGAATCTTAAACTGACAGTTCACGTGTTCTAAGCTCGCCGGCAGTTCTTAAAGTGTACTGTAAACGTTTTGTGCTGTTCGTCAGGACTGTAAATATCTCCAGGTAAGTGCCACTTTGTAAATATTACACACAATCTTGCTGTCTTTTTACTTTCTCTATACGTACTATGTACATAGTGTATAGGGAAGGTACACCCAAAACTTCCATACCGAGATTTCATCGGAAATATATATTTTAGGGTCCCTGTATCCAAAAACAGTTTCATTTTCAGAAAAAGGTCCGTGTGTGTGTCTGTGGAAAAACCCCTCACCCCAACTACCCTTTACATGGAACTTTTTTCGAAAATGTTGATTTTCTCAAAAATGGCTCTAACGATTTTGATTGAAATGTCGTATATTAAAAATATTTACCTGACAAATAATATGTATATCTTCAATTTTCTGGGAATAGCCACTGAAGACTACTTTATACTGGAGGAATTTTGCATAACTGCTAAACCGTAAGTAACGGACAAAAAATATCCACACAAAAAATGTACAGCACATTAAAACACACAATTTATGTTACATAATGTTTTTCGAGGAGTTGACCATTTTTGAGATATTCCTTGTTTCTGGTTTCAGCTTTGAAAAACTATTACTTTTCTCATACAGGAATTTGTCTACATGTGTCCATACAAACAAAGGAACTTCAGTCACATAGCAACCAGCTTTTGACTATCACTTTAACCTATGGTACTCCCTTATTTCGCTTCTACTTACAAGGAAGCAAGTAATAAGACTATTTTTGCTATTTTTTTACTTTCTCTATCCGTGCTATGTACATAGTGTATAGAGAAGGTAATGCGCTCCACCCAAAAATTCGATACCGAGATTTCACAGGAAATATATGTTTTAGGGTCCCCTGTATCCATAAAAAGTATTTCCAGAAAAAGGTCCGTGTGTTTTTGTGTGTCCGTGTGTCTGTGAACACGATATCTCAAAAACGAAAAGTCGGTAAATTACCAAACTTGGTATTTAAGTTAAGCATCTTCCAGGGATGCGGCACGAAGATTTTGAGAAAAATCCCCCTCCCCAACTACCCTTGACATGGAAAAAATTCGAAAATTTCGATTTTCTAAAAAAATGGCTTTAACGATTTTGATTAAAATATCGTATATTAAAGATATTTACCTGAGAAATAAAGTGTTTATTCAATTTACTGGGAATATCCTCTGAAGACTACTTTATTCTGGGGTCAATTTTACAGAAATCTGCATAACTGCTAAACCGTAAGGGATGGACGAAAACGTAACACAGAAAAACACTGCGCGTTAAAACACAATATATGTTATATACTTTTTTTTTCTTGGAGCTGATCGTTTTGAGATATTCATTGTTTTTTGTTTCAACTTTAAAGAACTTACTTTTCTCGTACAGGAGTTTGTCAACTTCTGTGCATGCAAACAAAGGAACATCAGTCACATAGCAACCAGCTTTTGGCTAACACTTTAACCTATGGTACTCCCTTATTTTGCTTCTACTTACAAGGAAGCAAGTAATAAGACTATTTCTGCTATTTTTTTTCTCAATTAGATGAAGTAAATAGAATAATTTGTTGCAGAGATGTAGAGAAAGTCATGTGAATGGTACACATCAGATATTTTTGGCATAGACTTTACCTTCCATTTTAAACACCAAAGGTTTTGGTAATTCGGAGCATAGAGGAACAGAATAATAACTCCGCGCCGCTGTTTTACTGAGCAGAGATAGATTCTGTGTCCTCTTTATCTACATTTACTGTTCTTTTTTGAAGTATGTTTAAACATCGGCCATTTGCTAAATGTGGAGGGTATGGAGAAATAAAGGAAGCGCGTGAAATGATTCAGTGACTCGTGTCACTGCTGGTGCAGAAATATTGCCTCTTCTGAAATGCATAAATCCACAAGATAGCCACAAGGTTTATTGAGTTTTGTAGATCCCCCCCCCCTTTTTCGATTTCACAAAAGCCACCCGTGAAGCAATCATTCACTCCTGGTGTTGGCAGGTAGCTAGCTACCTATACCAGAGATTAGCTACGCACTGGCCTTCTGCTCAATGTTTTTGTAAAACATACAGCCCGGCACAGAAACGTTTTAGAATTCCATGTTTCTAAAAGCAAATTAAATTTCTTTATATTTGAGAGATGATTGTTGTGTCCTTTTGTTAGATTTGCTCTGAATGGTTGTTAATTATTATCACTAAAAGAATTTGTGTTCACCCAAAAATGGAATTGACTAGTATATTTTTGGGCTATAATTTTTTACTTTCTCTATACTCACTATGTACATAGTGTATAGAGAATGTATTGCACTCCACCAAAAAATTTGATACCGAGATTTCACCGGTAATATATGTTTTAGGGTCCCCTGTATCCAAAAAAAGTATTTCCAGAAAAAGGTCCGTGTGTTTCGAAAATGTTGATTTTCTAAAAAATGGCTCTAACGATTTTGATTAAAATATTAAAGTTATTTTCCTGACAAATAAAATGTATATTTTGAATTTTCTGGGAATAACCTCTGAAGACTACTTTATTCTGGATGAATTTTCCATAACTACTAAACCGTAAGAGATGGACAAAACATTAACACACAAAAAATGTAGAGCACGTTAAAGCACACAATTTATGTTATATACATTTTTTTCGTGGAGTTGATCGTTTTTGAGATATTCCTTTTTCTTGCTTTTAGCTTTGAAAAACTTATACTTTTCTCATACAGCAATTTGTCTACTCCTGTCCATACAAACAAAGGAACTTCAGTCACATAGCAACCAGCTTTTGGCTTTCATTTTAACCTATGGAACTCCCTTATTTCGCTTCTGCTTACAATAAAGCAAGAAATAAGACTATTTCTGCTAATTTTTCTCGATTAACATGAAATAAATAAACGATAAACTTATTAACAATAATAATTTACAGAGATATAGAGAAAGTCATGTGAATGGAACACATAAGATTTTTATCGGTTTATACCACCATTAACTCTAAAAAAAAAATGTAAAAATCGTCATAGAAATGCTTATGGGGCATAAGGTACATTTAAGACAACACTTTATATACAGGGTGTTAATGAACTACACCGAAATAATTTGCGAGATTGTGCACGTGACTGATATAAGTCATTTGAGATCGGCGATGCATGGTCCCCGGATAGACATAACGCAATTTCATAGCGTTAAACGTGTGGGTATCAGGTGCTGATAAGTCGGTGTTAAAGTAAAGCAGGTTGAAAAAATGTCTTTAAAACTGCTGCCCGAGTATAGAAATATCGATTTTTAGCAGCTCGTTACTAGCGTTCTCAAGATTTAATGTCGCAAAAATCTGTAAAATCTCGAACTAATCACTTGACAGTGCGTCACTGAGCATTCATTAACTACGTTCTTAGTTATGCAGCCTACTCTGGAGGCGTTTCTTTCAACTGCTCTGGGGGCTTAATGTGTAACGCGGGAAGCTGTTACCCCAAAGGTCATGAGTTCGATTCCTGTCGTAAAGTTGTTCATGTTTTTTATTATTATTTTTTTCATTCCAGATGAAGTGCCACGATACGTGAACGAGACCCGAACTCGGAAACTATCTTTCACTTGAAAGCCAGTATCATAACCACTACGCTAGAGAGGTACGCTGTAATATGTGCCTTCGTTTTTCGTGTTATGCTCTCGAATGGTTGATAAATTAGCCAGTGGCGTACTGGCACTTCAGAAACTTATAGCCGTTACTTCGACATTTCAATAAGTCTCCTATCTCAAATTACTTATTTATGTAATCTACATATTCTTTGAAAAGATTTCGGTATAGTTCATTAACAGGTATATATATGCATACACAGTCTGTTTCAAAACGACACCAAACGAAGATAGCAGTCAATTAGCTTCACTTTGACTTGTTCGAAACTTGATGTCGCAACATTCAAACTCTTATACTTACTGTTTATGTGTATTTAAAAATCGCACACATTTGGGAAGGAGCAACGGTTGTCATATGTCGCGTAGTCAACCTCATAACGTGTTATACGAAACATATAACAGAACCCACATGCTTCATTTTCCATGACTAAGGTGACCTGTGCCGCGCCGGCGTGTCTATCAAACACGAAGATGCTGTTCTTTACAAGGAAACAAATCGAACATTTTGATTTCCTCTAAAATGGCTCTTAGGGTTTTGATTAAAGTATATTAAAGATATATCTTCTCGGAATAGACCACTCGCCTCTCACCTAGTCTGCTCGGATTCAATCCCAAGCGACCACATGCGAGATTTGTGGTGGACAAAGCGGCGCAGCGGCAGGTTTTCCTAGGGTTCTCCGGTTTCCCCCGCCATTTTCATTTCACCAGTGCTCCGTTTTTACTTTCTCCATACGCACTATGTACACAGTGTATAGAGAAAGTATTGCACTCCACCAAAAATTCGATACCGAGATTTCACCGGAAATATATGTTTTAGGGTCCCCAATATCCAAAAAAAGAATTTTCACAAAAAGGTCCGTGTGTGTGTGTCCGTGTGTCTGTGAACACGATAACTCAAAAACGAAAAGTCAGTAAAATAGCAAACTTGGTATTTAAGTTTAGTATCTTCCAGGGATGCGACACGAAGATTTTGAGAAAAGTCCCCCCACGCCCAACTACCCTTTACATGGAACTTTATTCCAGAATTTTGATTTTCTCAAAAATGGCTCTAACGATTTTGATTAAAATTTCGGATATTAAACATATTTACCTGAAAAATGAAATGTATATCTTGAATTTTCTGGGAATAGCCTCTGAAG
Organism: Hymenopus coronatus; assembly: GCA_030762935.1. NCBI lineage: Eukaryota > Metazoa > Arthropoda > Insecta > Mantodea > Hymenopodidae > Hymenopus > Hymenopus coronatus. Next base: position 54,037,198 of record CM060889.1, on the reverse strand, counting down.
AGTAGTTTATTCTGGATGAATTTTACTAAATTTTGAATGACTGCTAAACCGTAAGAGATGGACAAAAGCTTACTACACAAAATATGTAGAGCACTTTAAAACACACAATTTATGTTATATACATTTTTTTCGTGGAGTTCGTCATTTTTGTGACATTCCTTATTTTTGGTTTCTGCTATGAAAAACGTATACTTTTCTCATACAGGAACTTGTCAACTCCTATCCATATAAACAAAGGAACTTCATTGACATAGCAACCAGCTTTTGACTATCACTTTAACCTACGGTTGTCCCTTATTTCGCTTCTACTTACAAGGAAGCGAGTAATAAGACTATTTCTGCTAATTTTTTCTGATTAGCATAAAGTAAATAGAAGTATAAGCTTTTTAAGAATTATTTGTTGCAGGGATATGGAGAAAGTCATGTGAATGGTACACATCAGATTTTTATTAAATGTATCACCAGTGACATCGCCTGCGGTGCCATAAGAAGTAAAAGCGGGCGTTAAACACTATCCCTCACAAAAAAAAAAGTTCTCGGGATATCAGACAGGTCACCTGATAATGGTGACAGAGCACGTCGTTGAAAGCTTGAAAATGAACTCAACACTTACTTAGAAGACATCCCGGGAAGAAAATATTAATAACCAGCGCCGGGAAAGTTTCAAGCCCTTGATCATATTAAAGCTATTTACATGGCAAATAAAATGCATATCTTGAATTTTCTGGAATAGCCTATGTTTACTCTGGATGAATTTTGTGGAACTTTGCATAACTGTTAAACCATAAGAGATGGAAAAAAGCTTACTAAACCAAAAATATAGATCACAATAAAACACACAATTTATGCCATATACATATTTTTCGTGAAGTTGATCGTTTTTGAGATATTCCTTGTTATTGGTTTCAATTTTTAAAAACTTGTACTTTTCTCAAGCAGGAATTTTTCAACTCCTGTCCATACAAAGGTTCTTCAGTCACATAGCAACCAGCTTTTGACTTCCTCTTTAACCTATAGTACTCCCTTGTTTCGCTTCTACTCACAAGGAAGCAAGTAATAAGACTATTTCTGCTAATTTTTCCTCAATTATCATGAAGTAAATAGAAACATAAGGTTTTTAACAATAATTTTTTGCATAAATGAAGAGTAAGTCATGTGAATGGAACACTGCAGATTTTTTTGGTTAAAAGGGACCCTAAAGCATGTATTTCCGGTGAAATCTCGGTATCAAATTGTTGGGTGGAATGCTATTAGTTCTCTACACACTATGTGTATAGTTCGTGTAGAAAAAGTAAAAATAATTTGAATAGATTTAATATTAAGAGAACGATTCCAGCAGGTAACATTTTTGATGGATTTGCCTGCATTATTAATGTAGATGAAGCTTTGGTGCTTTCGACAAAGGATAAATACATTCTCAAAGCGCCTGAGTGCCTGAGAACGTGAAGAATGTGCAAATACTTTTTTTGTTATTCAACCAATCAACATATTTCAACATAAATTTAAATAATAATGTATTTCAGAGAACCTTCTTAGACCTCTCTGCGCTGTTGACTATTCCTCCCGAACCTTTTGCGCTCCAGAATCACATAAAACGAAGGTGGAGGAATTCACCCCTACGGCGCTAGCATCGTCACCATGTGGGCGAGGGGTTACAGCGAGAAATGTAAATGGGGTAGTTTCAACCGACCGTCTTCTCTCGTTTCATTTAATTTCAGACCTTACTTGCGTCTTTGCTAGGGTAGCAGCCCCCAAAACTCCTTTTCCTCCTTGCGCTGCTGCTGGTCGTTTGTCTTCGACCTGCAAATTAAAAGTGGCTCCATACTTCTTACACAGCGACCATGCTTGGCCCACTCTAATGGAAATCTGCAGCAGCCTTCGGATTCAACATGTTTAATGGCCAGCTGCTGAGATTCTAATTTCACATTCACTTTATACCAGCGTTACGTAATATATAGACATCGGAATTTAGGCAAATCTCTTAAGAGGAGTCGAAATGAAATTTTTTTTCAACTTCCAATAGGTTATAAATAAAAGACAAGTTCATAAAAACAATGATTTTATTACGAACAGTTTTGTACACTAATGGTTACTTTCCGACATAATCATCGAAAAGATTGAGACATTTATCGTACCTTTGCACAAGCTTTGCAATGGCCACTTCAAAAAATGTTGCCGCCAATAATTTCAAATGAGCATAGACGTTCTTTTGAAGATCTTCGTACTTTACGACGTTTGGGGAGAGCCATTCAAAACAAACGAAGAGGAATGCTGACTTCAGGAATTGTGTTGATCCATGTCAACGCTCGTCCACACACTGCTGGCACAACCCATCGACTCCTTGAACAATTTCAATGGTATATTTTCGATCATCCGCCGTACAGTCATGATCTGGCACACTGCGAGGATATTTTTTTTTCTCTAGCGATTCTACAAAATTCTTACATAAAATTATTCTTCTTTTGCACATTGCTAATCGAGATAATCATTAGCACAGTGTTCTTATTACTTAGTTCCTTATAAGTAGGAAGAAAATAAGGGAATACACTAGGCTTAACCGGTAATCAAATGTTTTTAAAGCTGTCGTTATGCGATTGTCATAGCAAATCGCTTCTTTGCTTGGCCAGGAGTAGAACAAAAGAAAAACAGACACTTTCTGTCTGAGAAAAATATAAGTACTTCGCAACTAAAACCAATAACAAGGAATATCTCAGAAACGTCTACCTCCACAACAAAAATGTAAAGGACATAAATTGTGTGTTTTGACGAGATCTACATTTTCTGTGTAGTAAACTTTTGTCTATCTCTTACCGTTTAGCAGTTAAGCAAAATTCGGCCAGAATAAACAGGTCTTCATAGGCTATTCCCAGAAAATATATTTAATATACAGGATTTTAAGCAAAATTATTAGAGCCATTTTTGAGAAAATCCAAATTTTCGATAATTTTTCCATATAAATGGTAGTTGCCGATATCGGGATTATCTACGTGTCACATCCTTCAAAGATACAAAACCTAAATACAAGCATTGGTATTTAACCGTCTTTGCGTTTTTGAGCTATGCTGTCCACAGACAAACACGCGCACTCACACGGACCTTTTTCTGAATTTTTTTTTTTTTTTTTACTTTCTCCAGCCCCGTAAGTACAATGTACATAGGGATAGAGAAGTATTGTATTCCACCCAAAAAGTCGATACCGAGATTTCACCGGAAATACATGTTTTAGGACCTCCTGTATCCAAAAAAAACATTTTCAGAAAAAGGTCCGTGTGCTACGAAAAGTAGCTAAAATACTAAACTTGGTATTTAAGTTAAGTATCTTACAGGGATGTGACACGAACATTTTGAGAAAGATCCCCCCACCGCAAACTAACCTTTACATGGAATTTTTTTCGAAAATTTTGATTTTCTTACAAATGGCCCTAACGATTTTGATTAAAATATCGTATATTAATGATATTTACCTGACAAATAAATTTTATATCTTGAATTTTCTGGGAATAGCTTCTGAAGACCTGTTTATTCTGGATGAATTTTGCTTAATTTGGCATAACTATTAAACCGTAAGAGATAGACAAAAACTTACTATACAAAATATGTAGGTCCTGTTAAAATACACAAGTTATGTCATATACATTTTTTTCGTGGAGTTTACCATTTTCGTAGTATTCATTGTTATTAGTTTCAGTTGTGAAGTACTTTTACTTTTCTCAGACACGAGTGTCCGTTTTTCTTTTGTTCTACTCCTGGCCAAGAAAAGAAGCGATTTGTAATGACAATCGCATAACGACAGCTTTTAAAACATTTGACCATTCGCTTTAGCCTAGTGTATTCCCTTTATTTTCTTCTTACTTATAAAGAACTAAGTAATAAGAGCATTGTGCTAACGAGTAACTGGATTAGCAAGGTGCAGAAAGAAGAATAATCTTTTGTAAGAATTTTGTAGAACAGCTAGAGAAAGTCATGTGAGTGTACCAAATCAGATTTTTTGTTTAGATTCAAGGACTCCTAAAACATGTATGAAATGTCGTTATCGAATTTTGGTTTGGAATACAGTATTTCCTCTATACTCTATGTACATAGTATATGTAGAGAAAGTAAAAATTCCATCGATTCCAAGGTACCTATTTAACAAAGAATTTGAATGTGCTCGTGTGCGTGAGTGTATGTTCTTATGCAGCCAGCATACATATTTGAGAGAGAGAGGGAGGGGGAGAGAGAGAGGGGAGGAGAGGGATAGAATGAGAGAGAAAATTACAGCGTTCTAATTTTGGAACTGAGAGGGAAAAGGCAATTAGTTGCCAGCGTACGGCTTTTATGAAGAGGCATTTAAAATAAATAAACGCCGGGGGGCTATTTCCTCGGCGTAAATTAATTTTAGTAAAGTTATTTTTGTTCTGGCTGTCATTTGAAAGCCCCCTGTTGTCTGTCAGTTGTATAAAAGTAATAAATTCTCTGTGAACTAACGGTTTTCAGTTACACATATTAAATTGACATCTAGGGTGGCAGATAATTTTAACTTGTTTTATTGTGGCTAATAGGGTTTTAATTCAAATGCTTTGTAGCCATCGTGTCAAAAACAAAATATACAGAATATTGTTTTAAAAAAATGTATGTGTTCCATTCACATGAATGTTCTTGCAAAAAGCTTATTTTTCTGACCATTTTTTACTTTCTCTATACTCACTATAGAGAATGTATTGCATTCCACCAAAAAATTTGATACCGAGATTTCACCGGAAATATACGTTTTAGGGTCCCCTGTATCCAAAAAAAAGTATTTTCAGAAAAAAGTCCGTGTGTGTGTGTCCGTGTATCTGTGAACACGATAACTCATAAACGAAAAGTCGGTAAAATACCAAACTTGGTATTTAAGTTTAGTATCTTCCAGGGATACGACACGAAGATTTTGAGAAGAATCCCCCCACACCAAACTACCTTTTACATGAAACTTTTTTCGAAAATTTTGATTTTCTAAAAAATTGCTTTAAAGATTTTGATTAAAATATCGTCTATTAAAGTTATTTACATGACAAATAAAATGAATATTTTGAATTTTCTGTGAATAGCCTCTGAAGACTAGTTTTCTGGATGAATGTTTCATAACTACTAAACCGTAAGAGATGGACAAAAACTTAACACACAAAAAATGTAGAGCACGTTAAAACGCACAATTTTTGTTATAAACATTTTTTTCGTGGAGTTGATCGTTTTTGAGATACTCATTTTTCTTGGTTTCAGCTTTGAAAAATATACTTTTCTCATACAGGAATTTGTCAACTCCTGTGCATACTAACAAAGGAACTTCAGTCACATAGCAACCAGCTTTTGACTGTCACTTTAACTCCCTTATTTCACTTCTACTTACAATAAAGCAAGAAATAAGACTATTTCTGCTAATTTTTCTCGGTTAGCTTGAAATAAATAAAAGATAAGCTTATTAACAATAATAATTTACAGAGATATTGGGAAAGTCATGTGAATGGAACACATCAGATTTTTAATAGAGGTAAATTTCCATTGCCAATTTACACATCTCCCTTTAATTATTTTATAAAAGAATCTGATGAGTTACACTTGCATGACCTCCTTTACATCTCTGTAACAAATTATTGTTAAAAAGCTCACTTCATGATAATCGAAATAAACGTTAACAGAAGTTGTCATTACTTGTTTCCTTGTAAGTAGAAGGGCAAACATCTAATGTGTTCCATACACATGATGTCGTCTAGCTGTTAAATAAACAAATATTTTATTCAAAAGAGTACTTATTATTTTATCTACATAATGCTAATCAAGTAAAACATTAGCAGAATTAGTTTATATTAGTTTCCTTGTAAATGGAAGGGAAATAATAAAATGCACAGACTAAAATATCTCGTCCTTTAAAAGCCGGTCGCTATGTGAAGCAATTGAAATTTCAATATCTTTGCTTGTCAGCAGTAAACAAACGAGAAACGAGGAAAAAATGTCTTCAGTTTGAGAAAAGTTTAAGTGAATATCTCGGTTAACTCTATAAAAAAAGTATATGACAAATTGTGTGTTTTAAAGAGATTTAAGATCTATATTTTTGTGTATTAAGTTTTTGATTTCTCTTACGTCTGCCAGTTATATAAAAGTCATCCAGAATAAAGATGACTTCAGAGGTTATTCCCAGAAAATTCAAAATATACATTTCGTTTTTCATAAAAATGTCTTAAACATAAGGTACTTTAATAAAAATCGTGAGAGCCAGTTTTGAGAAAATTAAGATTTGCAATTTTTTCCACGTAAAGGTACTTTGGGTGGGTGGATTTTCATGAAAATTTTCGGATCGCATCCTTGGGAGATACAGAACTTAAATATCAAGTTTGTCAATCAACGGTCTTTTCGTTTTTTGTTATGCTGCCCTCAGACACATACACCCACAGTCATACATACATGCATATGGACCTTTTTCTAAAAATGCTTTCTTTGGATTCAGGGGGTCAAAAAACAAGTATTTCCGGTGTTATCTCGGTATCGAATTTTTGGGTGCAATACAAAATCTTCTCTATACACTATGTACATATATCGTGTAGAGAAAGTAAATATAGAGTAGAGAAAATCGTGTGAGAGTAACAACTGATTTTTACTTATCCTGGCTCAATCAACACAACGATTTGTTTGTAGAGTTCAGTAAGCCTTCTTCGAACATTTGTAACAGTCTCTGCACTCAATGCTAGTCTATGTTTTCCACTCTCACTAATAAGTAAAATAGATAGTCAACAGATGGCACTGATCGAGTGTTGCCATGATTGTTGTTGATTCTCCCTGAACCATTGAGATCATTAAAACAAATTTCACATTTCTACGAGCTTTCAGAGAGAAATTATGACCTATTTAAATGTTTCAATGGATGGTACGTGTAGAGAAAGTAAAAATAAGTATTTGTAAACACTAATAAAAATGTAGGCGGAGTATTTGGAGAAAAATTAAGAACCGCCTCTGTGATATTGACAGACAGCAAATAATTGCGCAATGCACGGAGAAGGTTTCATTAGTACAGTCTGGGCTAAAATCGGAGTGGGGTATGGAGCAATGCATCAAAACAGATACCAAACTCATTAGAGAGGGGCTCGCGTGGATTAGACTAGGAGCATGGAGGAGCACGAAAATTGCTGACGAGAATGGTATGAGAATCTGTCCCATTTGCGAGGAGGAAGAGTCGTGGACCCACATCTTGGCAAGATGTAGGAAGGAATGGCGGGAAAAATATTTACCGTGATTCTTTACCACCGCGAATGTAGAGCTAGATGCATGTTGGGCACTACTGGCAGGCACGGAAGACGTGGACGGGCTAGGTATATTTATACTTAAGGCAAGACAGCTGAGATCTGAGGAGGCTACCAGAAGAATAAGAGGGGGGGGAGATAAGAATAACTAAACAAAAGTGACTACAATGTTTTACATACATATATAGGTATATATTTTATGTCATACTTTGGTCACTGTTGTGTTTTGGTTTTATATATTGCGTATATATTTCTTTTAAGTGAATTTATATATTATAAAAGGGTACATTTATGAAGGTGTACTCTGTATTGTAAATTTAAACTGCTGTAATTAAATATCTTTGTATTTTTATTTTTGGGTTTACTCTTTTAATTCTTTGTTGTTTTAATATTGATTTTTATTGTGCATTACCTTTGTTTTTCAGTTTTTCGTGTATAGCGTTTTAACTCTGTTGTTTTAATATTGCGTTTTAGTGTGTATTACAAAAGTAAGTACGGTCTGTGGACCCGTGCGATTGTTGAAATTTAATGTATGATATTGTTATGTCAATAAATACACTTATTCCCTCGTCCATTCAATAAAAATGTAGATTAGAGAAAATCATGTGAGAGAAACTTAACTGATTTTTTTCTTGCTGAAAGTTTGAAGTGTTCACTAGATTGTGAAACATCTTGTAATAGGAGAGGCTTACAAACGAAGACAGGAATGAAATTTATAACTTCAATAAGCAGAGGAAGAGAGATTGAGAGAAAAGGGAAATGTATGTGTACGGTAACGCCCAGGTGTTCTGCCTGCTGCCCTCAAAATAAACTTTTTCTTTTCCGAACAAAAATAAAACTTTATTATCCGTAATATTTATGTTTTCCGCTAGCGGCTCTGTATATCATACGCTAAGCTCGTTTAGTGTGCTTTTTCCTTTCAAGCGAAAATAATGGCCGTCAGAAAAGCAAGCGCCAAGCGGCGAGGGAAATCGAATGCCATCGATAAGCATGGCTTCGATCATTTCATTACTGCAAACAAAATGTATTGCCTGGCTGCAAGATGAACTAGGCCTTCGTTATGTAGTTTTATACTTTCTGTGGCAGTGTAAACTAAAAAATAAAGCCACTGCTTGCCACGTAAATTTACTGGTGTAAAATACGGCGGAAAAAGGAGTTAAATTTCGTATATTTATAGCTACGGTACATATGATTCTCTTGTACGGAGGGGGTTTCGGATGTACAAATTAACCTGATAATAAATAACACCAACTAGAGTTTTGAAAAATCGTAATTAACTTTCTCTCAGTTTTTGCTTGTGCAGTAAAAATAATCCTTAAGGAAAGAAAATTAAATTCTAACAAGTTGCAATAATTTGGTTACAAAAAAAAATTATGTGATCCATTCTTATGACTTTCTCTACATCTCTGCAACAAAATATCGGTGAAAAGCTTATGCTTCTATTTACTTCAGCTAATCGAGAAAAAAATAGCAGAAATAGTCTTATTACTGATGCCTTGTAAGTGGAAGCGAAATAAGTGAGTACCATAGGTTAAAGTGATAGTCAGAAGCTGGTTGCTATGTGACTGAAGTTCCTTTGTTTGTGTGGACAGGAGCTGACAAATACCCGTATGAGCAAAGTATAAGTTTTTTAAAGCTGAAACCAATAACAAGGAATGTCTAAAAGACGACCAACTCCACGAATATGTATATAAGATATGTTGCGTGTTTTAACGAGTTCTATATTTTCTATTAAATAGGTACATTTAAGAATATCTCTTACGGTTTACCATATAAAGTAAAAAGACGACTATGTGATATAAAGGGGCAACAAATAGAATCTGAATGTAGTAAAAATTATCATTGGAGTTCCAAAATGAAATAAAAATTGGGTGGGGGTAAAGAAACATATATTTTAGAATTGGGTATGAAATACAGATCGGGAATATCGGGTCTCAGGTTGGGAAACCCGTAAGGTAGTTGATGAAGCTGGTAGGCGGATTTGCCCATCATGTGGGTATCAGGAACACTGGACGCATATTTTGGCAGATTGCGTGCAGACGGAGGATGTGAGGAACAAATTATTGCCGGAAGTATTTTTAGCTTCAAAAAGACGAATGACAGCATTCTTCGATTTGATTCTAAACAGTCAAAACTGGCCAAGCCTGGGCACATACTTAATAGAAATTCGTACACTAAGTGATACAATTTTTGAGTAAATATTGTATAGACTTATTTGGTGTTTGAGTATATGTATATGTATGAATACGTGGAGTATTTGTGAGCGCAAGTGTGTGTGTGTGTGTATTTCAAATGCTATAACGATATAAAATAGATATGTAGGTAATATTTTAAATTCAAGTATTTTTAGACAGCTTGTACGGTCACCCGACCCAGTGCGACTGTGTGACGCAAATATTGTATGTATGTATGTATGTATGTATGTATGTATGTATGTATGTATGTATGTATGTATGTATGTATGTATGTATGTATGTATTTATTCCTCTGCAAGTGGGTACCCGGTGGCAGAGTTATATATGTATACAAGATATATAAACAATAAATCACAGCTGCCAGTTTATGGCTTTGTAAGCTAGATATAATAGTTATTTACAACAAATATGAAAACATAAATTTTTCTCTCAATTCAGATTAATTAATTTCATAATTAGAATCACCACCAATTTAACATTTGTATTTACAACAATATAAAATCACAAGCATTTCATTTAAGGAATATTTACAAGAATTATCCAACATTAATATCAAGATTTTTCCTAAATTTCTTCAGAGACAGAGGACAACCCCGAAAGGCTGCTCCAGGCAATTCATTCCAGTCTTTTATGATTCTATTTACAAAGGAGAACTTTCCCACGTCAGTTCTGTATCTTCTACCCTTAATTTTCAACGGATGATCGTTTCGTGCATAGTATTATTGTAAAGTTCATTCCTTCATTCCTTAATACCTTCATTCGTTCTAGATAGTTAGTTTGGTTAGTTTAGTTAGTTTAGTTAGTTTAGTTAGTTTAGTTAGTTTTGTTAGTTTTGTTAGTTTAGTTAGTTTTGTTAGTTTAGTTAGTTTAGTTAGTTTAGTTAGTTTAGTTAGTTTAGTTAGTTTAGTTAGTTTAGTTAGTTTAGTTAGTTTTGTTAGTTTGGTTAGTTTAGTTAGTTTAGTTAGTTTTGTTAGTTTAGTTAGTTTTGTTAGTTTTGTTAGTTTAGTTAGTTTAGTTACTTTTGTTAGTTTAGTTAGTTTAGTTACTTTTGTTAGTTTAGTTAGTTTGGTTAGTTTGGTTAGTTTAGTTAGTTTAGTTACTTTTGTTAGTTTAGTTAGTTTAGTTAGTTTAGTTAGTTCGTTTGTTCGTTCGTTCGTTCGTTAGCTAGATAGTTAGGTCCCTGGTTCGATTCCCGGCTGGTGCGATGAATTTTTCTTTAGTCAGAATTTCTCCCTCAGTCTGGAAGAGTGAAATGTGTGTGTGAAGAATGATTTAAACCTACAGACGAGTTGTTTGAAGTGCAAAGCCCCCGATATGACCTTAGATGTTAAAGGGGAACATTAAAAAAGAATAGTATTTATACATAGCCTACCATATTTTATGACTATAAGAACGCCATAATTCAATGCCTTATTTCTTATTTAATTTATTACTATCTGTTGTAAAATTATTAACTGAACATTTGTCACATATTAATTTATCGTATCTTTAGGATAAAACAATGTATTATACAAGTGGACGAGCCTCTATTATCCACTCGTAGAACCCTTCGGGTCGCGTTTAAAACTGTTGTACTCGTGGATATCTATTATCATATCTATTTGATCATATTTATGTGACACAGAAATGTCATAGTGTAAAATAAGAGTTAGCATAAAGTAAAATAACAAGAATAATTTGTTACACAAGGTAGAAGATATTCGCGTGACTGAAAGAGATATTTTATTCAAGAGACTTCAAAATATATTCTTCCAATAAATTGTGGTATCGAATTTAGGTCTGCTTAGTATGAACGTAATATAGGAAGCAGAAATAACGTTCTGGAAAGCCTATTTCTTGCGCTATCTGGATATCACCGTTGCTTTAAACCGGCATCAGTTCTGCTTTTTGCTTCTGAAAATGCGAAAAAAGTTATTCTGTCTCGCGCTTGGCGATCATAACGTTCGCAGCGAGAAATTTATCAGAGACTGCATTAAACCAACACGTTTACATCTCTTAGAAGAAGCATATAAAATTTTACATGTCCGGCCATGTTTATCTCTCGTGCGCATGTCCTAACACACAAGAATAAATACAAATTAAAACATCTCCGGCGCTGAAAGCAGAGCTACATCTTTTAAAAAGCCTGCGCTCGTAAATTTCACATGGGACATTAAATTTTGTTTTACCGGCTTCCATATATGCCTACTTTATTACGGAAGTTCTGCTGTTTGTGAATTATGTCGGGGTGTAGTGGAGCATTATCTTTTCCCTTTTAAAACCCCATTGACATAAAACATAAGATTATTACGTTAAAAATCTGAAGTGTTACATTCACGTTACTTTCTCTACATCTCTGCGACAAATTATTGTTAAAAAGCTTATGCTTCTGTTTACTTCATGCTAATCGAGAAAAAATTAGCAGAAATAGTCGTATTACTTGCTTCCTTGTAAGTAGAAGCGAAATAAGGGAGTACCATAGGTTAAAGTGATAGTCAAAACTGGTTGCTATGTGACTGAAGTTCCTTTGTATAAACAGGAGTTGACAAATTCATATATGAGAAAAGTAAAAGTTTTTTAAAGCTGAATCCAAAAATAAGAAATATCTAAAAAACGATCAACTCCACGAAAAAATATATGACAAAGTGCGTGTTTTATTTTGTGCTCTACAATTTTTGTATGGTAAGTTATTGTCTATCTCGTACGGTTTAGCAGTTATGCAAAACTGTGTAAAATTCATCCAGAATAAAGTAGTCTTCAGAGGCTATTCACAGAAAATTCAAGATATACATTTTATTTATCAAGTAAATATCTTTAATATACGATATTTTAATCAAAATTGTTAAAGCCATTTTTGAGAAATTCAAAATTTTTCCATGTAAAGCGTAGTTTAGGGTTGTAGGGATTTTCTTGAAAATCTTTGTGTCGCATCCTTGGAAGGTACTTAACCTAAATACCATGTTTGGTATTTAACGGTCTTTTCATTTTGGGGCTATGCTGTCCACAGACACACACACATATGAACCTTTTTTTAAAAATCCTTTTTTCGGACTCAGGGGACCCCAAAAATACAGACATGGAAAAAAGTATTCATACACTAGTGTTTATGTAGAAAAACTTAATTTATTATAACTAAAGTTAACACCAGAGAGGTTATATGGTAAACTAACAGTATGATATTTCCTCCTGAATCTACACATATAAACGCATGACCTAAATTACTCCTCTTCAAAAAGTAAATAAAACATTTGTACCAGCTGGCTTCTCACAACAAGGAAAAAAGTATTCATACACTCAAAGAAAATTATAGTTTAAATACAATACAATAACAAAAGTAATACTTTGTAGGCATTCCTGTTTTGTTAACCTCTTTGGAATGGAATGAACCAGGTTTTTTGTAGTCTCTAAGTAATATTTTGCCATTCTTGCTGAAGACATTGTTTCAGAGCTGCTTTACTCTGTATGTCATGCCTTCGGACCATTCTTTCAAGGGTATCCCAAGATATTCAATTGGATTAAGGTCTGCACTCTGTGCTGGAAACTTGAGAACGTGGGGAGTATGGTACAACAACCACAAACGAAAAATTTCCGCCGCATGCTTAGGATCATTTTTTTTTTTTTATTGTTTCATTAACTTGAATGCTCATATCGGGGGCTTTGACTTGTAAAACAACTCGTATTACTGTAGGTTAGAACATTAGGTTAATCATTATTATATTACTAATACACACGCACATTCACTCTCACATTCATACTTCCAGACTCTGTGGGGGATAGGGAATAAATCTGGTTAAAGAAAAAATCCCCGTCCCAGCCGGGAATCGAACCCGGGACCTCCGGGTGAGAAGTCAGCTCGCTGACCACTCGACCGCTTAGTATCATTGATTTGTTGAAAATGGTAATCTAGGCCTAAACTCAATTTATCAACACTCTTTTGCAGATTTTTCTTTAGGATATTTAAATATTGAAATCTATCCATGTTACCTTCAACAAAAACAAGTTCCCCAACACCAGATGTAGCCATACATCCCCATACTATAATTCCTCCTCCATCATGCTTCACTGTGGCTTGAAGGTGCTTGGGTTCAAGCTCAGTATTTGGTCTTCTCCACACCAAAATTCTGCCATCATTTACAAATACATTCAATTTACTTTCATCTGTGAACAGTACCCTGTCCCAGAAACTCGTGTTCTTGCTTAGATGCTCTCGAGCAAATTCAAGTCTGACTTTCTTGTTCTTCTTGCTGATGCATGGTTTCTTTCTAGGTACCCTAGCCCCATGGCCTGCACTACTTAGAACATAGCGAACAGCTCTTGGTGTTATTTCCTCTCCGAACTGATCGTTAACATCGGCAGACAATGCAGAGGCTGTCAATTTAGGATCTTTTTTTTTATCATTCTTATTAACATATTCTTTTCCCTTTGCGTTAGCTTCTGTGGTCGTCCTCTTCTTTCGCTATTAATGATAGAATTTCTCTCTCTATATCGTGTTATTATGGACTGCACAGTTGCCCGGCTTCTTCTAATAACATCAGCAATGCTTGAAAATGATTTTCCCTTTTGATATTGAGAGATAAGTATCTGTCTTTCCTCTACAGTTGTTTCTTTACCTTTGCGGCCCATATTTCTGTCGCACGGCATTCACTACGTAACAGAACCAACAAGCAGGAGGTGTAGCTTGCCACTGAAGGCCTTGCTTGCTGCAAACGGTTCGTCGGTGGTTTCTGTGTTACATTTCTAGTGGTGTAAGAATACTTTTTTCACTGTCAAATACAGCCAGCATTGGGGTATCGTTTATTTCCTTGGGGTGCGTTTGTTTAATACTCAAATCTTTGTTATCATGACACTGTTTATTTAATGGGGTGGCTTCCTACACAGAATCGTAGCGCTGTCATTTAATTTAACTTGGAAATATCAGTGGTCAATTTCAATTGCAGTACTGTATGAATACTTATTTCCATGACTGTATATTTCCGGTGAAATGTCGACATGGAATTTTTGGGTGCATTACAATACCTTTTCTATCCCTATGTACATTGTTTGCTGTTACGCAAACAAATTTCCTTACAAAAGATTATTCTTTTAGCTACGTCGTGCTAATCGATGTAAAGATTAACAGAAACTGTCTTATTACTTGCTTCCTTGTAAATAGATGGACCATAAGGGAATACACAGGCTAAAGTGATATAGTCAAATATTTTAAAAGCTGGTCCTATGTGAAACAAATGAAGCTCGCGTCGCATGGTCCGCAATAAAACAAGAGAGAGAAACGAAACGTCACTTCCCGGTTGACAAAACTATACCTAAGCAGTTTTAAATTGAAACGTATAACAAGGAATAGGGGAAGGCTGTGTATTTTCGATCGATATCAGTTTAAGAAAATGGGTACCATTGGTAACACCAACAATACGGGTATCTTGAGCAGCAATTGTTGTAAGCGTTCCCTCCAATTTTCCGCATTCTCTTGTCAATAGCCTTGGCGGGAAGTTCTGATCTTTGTTGAGAGCGTTTTCGTTGTAATTTTGTCCCGCTTTTGGAATCGTGTTTTCTTCCAGCTAAGATCTTTCTTTCGGAAGCAAACCAACACGACGGAACATTCAATATATTGAGGTAAGTGTGATGTAAAATTATTTCAATAATTCAGTTTAGGATTATAAAATACCTGATGTGTACAATTCACATGACTTTCTCTACATCTCTGCAACAAATTATTCTTAAAAAGCTTATACTTCTATTTACTTCATGCTAATTAGAAAAAAATTAGCAGAAATAGTCTTACTACTTGCTTCCTTGTTAGTAGAAGTGAAATAAGGGAATACCATAGGTTAAAGTGGTAGTAAAAAGCTGGTTGCTCTGCTATTAAGTTCCTTTGTTTGTATGGACACCAGTTCACAAAGTCCTGTATGAGAAAAGTATACGTTTTTATAGCTGAAACCAAAAACAAGTAATGTCTCAAAAAAAATCAACTCCACGAAAAAATGTAAATAACATAAATTGTGTGTTTTAACGTGTTCTACATTTGTTGTGTGGTAAGTTTTTGTCCAACTCTTACGGTTTAGCAGTTATGCAAAATTCCATAAAATTGACCCAGAATAAAGTAATCTTCAGAGGCTATTCCCAGAAAAATTCAAAATATACATTCAATTTGTCAGGTAAATATCTTTAATATACGATATTTTAATTAAAGTTGTTAGAGCCATTTTTTACAAAATGAAAATTTTCGAAAAAAGTTCCATGTAAAGGGTAGTTTGGGTTGGGGGGATTTTTCTCAAAATCTTCGTGTCGCATCCCTGGAAGACACTAAACATAAATACCAAGTTTGGTATTTTACCGACGTTTCGTTTTTGAGTTATCGTGTTCACAGACACACGGACCTTTTTTCGAAAATGCTTTTTTTAGATAAAGAGGACCCTAAAACATATATTTCCGGTGAAATCTCGGTATCGAATTTTTGGGTGGAGTGCAATACCTTCTCTATACACTATGTACATAGTACGTATAGAGAAAGTAAAAATGCGATACTTATAAAGTTGTCTAGTGTTGTGTAAATTGGACCTGGAATATTTGGGTATAACATTCCAAATGGGCATGTGTGTATATATTTATTTGAAGTCACGCTTTTAATTTGCTTTGGTAATTTATTTAGATATGGATAGGTGGTCAGACTGAAAAATTCAATGCAATAGCCGGGATTTGAACCACGGATCTCCCGATCTCTAGCCGATTGCTCTGCCACTGAGCTACCATAGCAACATGCATTGACTTATTTCTCAAATTCATTTGAGGACACTGATGTCATCCATCGCGAATCGCAGAAGGCTCTGAACTTCCAGAGGTGCTTCCAGCAGCGGCAGATGCGCTGGGACAAGTGTATCAACTCCCAAGGAGACTACTTCGAGGGTGACAGTGCAGACTAGACAACACAAACTGTTGTATAGTATTTATGACGTCATTCCAGAAACTTTTTGATCACACCTTGTATCTCTTACGGTTTAGCAGTTATACAAAATTCCATAAAAATTCATCCAGAATAAAGTAGTCTTCAGAGATCATTCAAGATACACATTTTATTTTTCAGACAAATACCTATAATATACGCTATTTTAATCAAAATCGTTAGTCATTTTTGAGAAAATCAAAATTTTCGAAAACTTTTCCATATAAAGGTTATTTGGGAGTGTATGGATTTTCTAGAAAATCTTCGTGTCGTATCCTTGGAAGATACAAAACGTAAATACCAAGTTTGGTATCTTACCGAATTTTCGTTTTTGAGTTATTGTATTCACAGACACACGGGCCTTTTTCCGAAAATGCTTTTTTTTTAGATAAAGGGGGCCCTAAAACATATATTTCCGATGAAATCTCGGTATCGAATTTTTGGGTGCATTACAATACCTTCTCTATACACTGTGTACATAGTACGTGTAGAGAAAGTAAACCGTGCGCGCAGACACGCTGGAGCTGATGAGGGAACATGACATTAAACAGTTGAGCTACAATCATTGCGTTAAAACTTGCAGGTATAGTGTCCCACATGTCTCCCTCTCCGCTTCTGATCTCTTTATAACTGTTGTGCGACTCCTTTTTACTTTCTCTACACGTACCATGCATGAAATCTCGAGATTTCACGGGAAATATACCATTTAGGGCCCCCTGTATTCAAAAAAAAGTATTTTGAAAGAGGTCCGTGTGCCTGTGTGTCCGTGAACACGATAACTCACAAACGAAAAGTCGGTAAAATACCAAACTTGTTATTCAAGTTTAGTATCTTCCAGGGATGCGACACGAAGATTTTGAGAAAAATCCCCCCACCCCAAGTTACCCTTTACATGAAACTTTTTTCGAAAATTTTGATTTTCTAAAAAATGACTAATGATTTTGATTAAAATATCGTATATTAAAGATGTTTACCTGACAAATAAAATATATATTTTGAATTTTCTGGGAATAGCCTCTGAAGACTACTTTATTCGGAGTGAATTTTACGGGATTTTGCATAACTTCTAAACCGTAAGAAATAGATAAAAACTTACCACACAAAAAATGTAGAGCAGGTTGAAACGCACAATTTATGTCATATGCCATTTTTTTCGTGAAGTTAATTATTGTTTAGATATTCCTTGTTTTTTGTTTCAGCTTTAAGAAACTTATACTTTTCTCATACAGGAGTTTCTCAACTCCTGTCCATATAAATAAAGGAACTTCAGTGACATAGCAACCAACTTTAGACTATCACCTTAACCTATGGTATTCTCTTATTTCTCTTCTACTTACAAGGAAGGAAGTAATAAGACTATTTCTGCTAATTTTTACTCGATTAACATGAAGTAAATAAACGCATAAGCTTCAGATTTTAGTAGCTTTTGCCGTTCGTTTAACTCATGCTTTTAAAATGGTCGTAACTGTTGCTGCTAAGGTCTACTTTCCTATGAAAAGCAGGCTAGATGTGCGTGGTTACCAAATGCTCAACAGGCCGGTAATTTCGACCTTATTGCTTTTAAAGTATGTAGTGTTGTCTATCTACAAAGATAATAAGAGACAGGTGAACCACCTGGTATACATAATATGTGTAGAGAAACTAAAATATTTTAGTTAAACTCCAACTGTAGATTTCTGGTATCTGTTGAATATCGAAAAAGGAGACAAAATATGGTACTTGGAGTTTTGTTCTAGGGGAAATTTCCTTCTTCTTTTGTTTGTTGAATTGAATGGCCAGAACAAGAATATGCTGACATCTACAACAGCACAATATGCTTTATTCTGTCGTGTTGAAATTCTAGTGTTTTTGCTGCTCTTGTCGGGGGGAAGTATCACCTTCCCTGTGGGGGAGAGAACATGGGGGAGAAATACAAGTTTTATTACCAGCAAGTTTTCATATCAACACTTCCCCTCCTCATTTCGACTCACGTTTCTCTTGACAAAACAGTTGCAATCGTAACAAAAGACAGGAGAAAAATTACTTGGGAGATCTGATGATCTTTATTACGTGTACATGATGGGGACTTGAGGGGACTGGTAGTGCCCTTTCTTACCAATGTTAAAATTAAAATTTTAAGGGCCCATTTTCTCAGTGTCTGTTGAACTGCTTAAATTTTTATTTCCTCGACAAGTAGAGAGGGTTCCAACGGACTTCTCTGGAAATAAATATTTTGAGGATTCCTGAATAAAAAATTCTGATGTGTTCCATTCACACGAACTTCTCTACATTTCTTCAACAAATTATTGTTAAAAAGGTTATGCTTCTTTTTACTTCATGCTAATCCAGAAAAAAATAGCAGACATAGTCTTATTACTTGCTTCCTTGCAAGTAGAAAGGAAATGAGAGAGTACCATAGGTTAAAGTGATAGTAAAAAAAACTGGTTGCTATGTGACTGAAGTTCCTTTGTTTGTAAGGACAGAAGTTTTTCAAAGCTGAAACCAAAAACAAGGTATATATCAAAACGATCAACTCCAGAAAAAAAAAACGATATATCATAAATTGTTTGTTTTAATGTGCTCTATATTTTTTGTACGGTAAGGTTTTATTTATCTCATACGGTTTAGCAGTTATGCAAAATTCCGTAAAATTCATCCAGAATAAAGTAGCCTTTAGAGGCTATTGCCAAAAAATTCAAGATATACATTTTATTTGTAAGGTAAATATATTTAATATACAATATTTTAATCAAAATCGTTAAAGCCATTTTTTAGAAAATCAAAATTTTCGAACATTTTTTCATGTAAAGGGTAGTTGGGGGGAGAATTATCGTATCGCATCCTTGGAAGATACCAAACTGAAATACCACCTTTGTTTAACGCTCTTTTCATTCTTGAGACATGCCGTCCAGGGACACACGGATATTTTTCCTATAAACGCTGTATATGGGTTGGTCTCAAAATGAAATCTCGGTATCGAATTTTTGGATGCATTACAATACCTTCTCTATACATATGTACATAGTACATATAAACAAATTTAAAAATCTGATGTGTTACACTCACGTGACTTTCTCTAGCCGTTCTACAAACTTCTTACATAAGATTATTCTTCTTTCTGCACCTTGTTAATCGAGGTATTCAGCACATTGTTTTTATTACTTAGTTCTTTTTAAGTAAGAAGAAAATAAGGGAATACACAAGGCTAAATCGATAGTCAAATGTTTTAAAAGCTGTCGTTATGTGATTGTCATTACAAATCGCTTCTTTTTTTGGCCAGGAGTAGAACAAAAGAAAAACGGACACTCCCGTCTGAGAAAAGTATAAGTACTTCACAACTGAAACTAATAGCAATGAATACCTCAAAAACGGTAAGATCCACGAGAAAAATGTGTATGACTTAAGTTGTGTATTTTAACAAGGCCTACATTTTTGTATAATACGTTTTTTGTCTATCTATTACGGTTTACTAGTTATGCCAAATTAAGCAAAATTCATCCAGAATAAACAGGTATTCGGAAGCTATTCCCAGAAAATTCAAGATATACATTTTATTTTTCAGGTAAATATCTTTAATATACGATATTTTAATCAAAATCGTTAGAGCCATTTTTAAGAAGATCAAATTTTTCGAAAAAAGTTCCATGTAAAGGGTAATCTGGGGTGGGGGTATTTTTCTTAAAATCTGCGTGTCGCATCCCTGAAAGATATTGAACTTAAATACCAAGTTTGGTATTTTAGCTACTTTTCGTTTTTGAGTTATCGTGTTCACAGGCACATGGACACACACGGACCTTTTTGTGAAAAGATTTTTTTTTTTTTTTGATACAGGGGACCCTAAAACATTTATTTCCGTTGAAATCTCGATATCGAATTTTTCGGTGGAGAGATTGTGAATAGAGAACGTCATAGGTATGAAAATTCGTTTATATGCTATATTCTGTTGCTCATTTGTTTTTCTTTCTAACGCCGGTGGAACCATTGTTTATGTAAGTGATATTAAAGCTAAGATTTGTTTTGCAGACTCCGTGTTGAACTAGAATGCTGGTATTTATGACAAAAGAAAATAAGCCTTCAGAAAAGTCAACTAGATATGTTTCGCCAGTTATTTGCAGTGTTTTGTCTTGTCTTGGGGAGGGGGGGGGGGTCAAAAGGAGAATAACAGGAAATTTAATATCTAATAGTTTCCAGCACAAAGGTAATAAAGTTAAGATATGTAACTTCTAGGAAGCTGCAAGTGGATTTATCGACACAAATGTTGCCATGGAAATCGTACATATTTTGTTTAAAGAACTGATCTCTACTATATGCATTATTATAGGTGTTGCACTACCTGTGCTTACGGAAAACATTTTACATAATTTCCAGAAAATAAAAACTGATCTGTTGCAATCACATGGTTCTTTCTACTCACACTTCTACAAGAAATACTTAAAAAAGCTTATTCCTTATTATTTTCTCTACACGTAATATGTACATAGTGTATAGAGAAGGTATTGTAATATACCCTAAAGTTCGATACCGAGATTTCACCGGAAATACATGTTTTGAGACACCCTGACTCCAAAAGAATATTTTTTTTCGAAAAATATCCGTATGTGTGTCTGTCTGTGTGTATGTATGTGTGTGTTTGTGTGCAGCATAGCTCAAAAATGAAAAGGCCGTTATAAACCAAACTTGGTATTTAGGTTTAGTATCATCCCAGGATGGAACACGAAGATTTTCAAGTAAAGCCGCCTACTAACCTTTACATGGAACATTTGTCGAAAATTTTGATTTTCTCAAAAATGGCTCCAACGAATTTGATTAAAATATCGTATATTAAAGATATTTACCTGATAAATAGAATATATATCTTGAATTTTTTGGGAATAGCCTATAAAGAATACTTTATTCTGAATGAATTTTATGGAATTTTGCATAACTGCTAAACCGTAAGCGATGGACAAATCTCAACATGCAAAAACTGTAGAGCACGGTAAAACTCAAATCTATGTAACATACATTTTTTTCGTGAGGTTGATCACTTTTGAGATATTCATTGTTATTGGTTACAAGCTTTGAAAAATATGCTTTTCTCATACAGGAATTTGTCAACTCGTGTCCATACAAACAAAGGAACTTCAGTCACATAGCAACCAGTTTTTGACTATCACTTTAACCTATGGTACTCCCTTATTTCGCTTCTACTTACAAGGCATAAGCTTTTTAACAATAATTTGTTGCAGAGATGTAGCGAAGAATGCAACACATCAGATTCTTTTTTTTTTTACTTTCCCTTCATACATAGTACATAGGTAGAGAAGGTATTGTATTCCACCTAAAATTCGATACCGTGATTTCACTGGAACATACGTTTTAGGTACCCCTGAATCTAATTAAACTTCTCTACAAAACGACCCGTGTTTGAGTGTGTGTCTGGGAACAGCATAGCTCAGAAATAAAGAAAATTGTTAATTTCTTTGGTATTTACTACACTTTACTTGGAAAAAAATGTTCAAAAATTTTGATTTTCTCAAAATTAGCTGTAACGATTTTGTTAAAATGCCGTATATGAAAGATATATAAATTATAAATAAAATTAATATTTTGAATCCTCTGGGAATATCCTCTGAAGGTCTTTCACTCTGGGTGTCGTTTGCATAAATGGTAAATCGTAACAGAAAAATATTTATTCCACAATTAAAGTCATCATGTTCATTTGTTTCGAGCTAACCATTTCCGAGATAATAACTTTTCTTAAACGGGAATATTTTTTTTATTTAAAAGAACCGAATTTCAATCGTATCACATAGCGACAGCTTTTAAAGGACTTTAACCTAAAGTACGACTTTATTTCCCTTTTGCATATAAGGAGCTACGCAAGAAAACCATTGCTGCTAATGTTTATCTCGATAAGCGCGAAATGCATCGAAGGAGAACCTTTTGTAAGAATAGTTTGCAAAACATAAAGAGATAACATGTGAATGGAACTCAAGTTATTACTTTGTCTACACGTACTATGTACATAGTGTATAGAGAATGTATTGTATTCTACCCCAAAATTCGATACCAGATTTCACCAGAAATACACGTTTTAGGGTCTCTTGTATCCAAAAACAATTCAGAAAAAGGTCCGTGTGTTTTAAAGCGCTTTACATTTGTTGTGGGTAAGTTTTTGTCCATCTCTTACGGTTTAGCAGTTATGCAAGATTCCGTAAAATTCACCCAGAATAAAGTAGTCTTCAGAGGCCATTCCCAGAAAATTCAAAATATACATTTTATTTGTCAGGTAAATATCTTTACTATACGATATGTTAATCAAGATCGTTGGAGCCATTTTTTTAGAAAATCATAATTTTCGAAAAAAGTTCCATGTAAAGGGCAGTTTGGGGTTGGGAATCTTTCTCAAAATCTTCGTGTCGTATTCCTGGAAGATACTAAACTTAAATACAAAGTTTGGTATTTTACCAACTTTTCGTTTTTGAGTTAACGTGTTCACAGACATACACACACGCGGATCTTTTTCTGAAAATACTTTTTTTTTGTATACAGGGGACCCTAAAACATATATTTCCGGTGAAATCTTGGTATCGAATTTTTGGTGGAGTGCAATACCTTCCCTATACACTATGTATATAGTGCGTATAGAGAAATTAATTATTCTTAAAAAAAAGTATTTTCAGAAAAAGGTCTGTGTGTGTGTCAGCGTGTCCGTGTGCCTGTGAAAACGATAACTCAAAAACGAAAATTCAGGAAAATACCAAACTTGGTATTGAAGTTTAGTATCTTCCAGGAATGCGACACGAAGACTTTGAGAATAATCCCCCCACCCCAACCTACCCTTTTCATGGAAAAAGTGTCGAAAATTTTAATTTTCTGCAAAATGGCTCTGACGATTTTGATTAAAATACCGTATGTTAAAGATATGTATATGATAAATAAAACGTGTATTTTGAATTTTCTGGCAATAGCTTCTAAAGACCTCTTTATTCTGAGTGAATTTTCATGAATTTTGCGTAACTGATAAACCGTAAGAGATATATAGAAACATATTAAAAAATGTAGATTCACGTTAAAACACACGATTTTTGTCAAATACGTTTTTTCGTAGAATTGACATTTCTGAGATATTCCTTGTTATTTGATTCAGATAGAAAATGTTTGTACTTTTCTCACACGGAAAGTTGTAAACTGCTGATCCTACATTGTAATAGACTTCAACCACATGGCAACCAGCTGTTAAACGATTTGATATCGTTTTAGGCTAGTGTATTCGCTTAATTTCCATCTACTTACATGGAGCAAGTAGGCAATTAAGGCAATTTCTGCTAATGTTTAAGTCAATTATTATAAAGTAGGCAGAAGATGCTTTTTAACAATAATTTGTTACAGCGTTGTAGAGAAAGTCATGTGATTGTAACACATCACATTTGTTTAAATTCGATTTATTTTACATCACTTTAACGTCTTGGTCACATCGCAAATAATCTCTTAGGCGAGATACCTAATCAAAAATGTGTGATAGTAAATTTCTAGATCTCATTCCCATACTATACTACTTTCACTTCGCAGCAAGAAAATGGCGTTAGGGTGCCATCCAGTCTCGTTGTTCTCGCCATCTGTAGTCGAAGGTTCCATTTCTTTTTACAATTCCGTAAAAGAACAAGCAGATGCCGTTGGTGAGCTACTAAGTACAGCTAAATTTACTACCCGAGTTGGCAGTGCAATCGCTTTTTCCGTCTATTTGTTGTTTTAGAATGAAGGTGAATTTAGGTTATGGTATTAAATATCCAATCCGGAATTTACCTTTGTTTACCTTTATCTCTGTAACAAATTATTGTCAAAAAGCTTATTCTTCTGTCTAGTTCATGATAATCGGAATAAATATTAGCAGAAATGGTTTCTTGTAAGTAGCAGGGAAATAAGGAAATACACTTGACTAAAGCGATAGTCAAATCTTTTAAATCTGGTTGCCATGTGGATGAAATTGTTTCTTTGAATTGCCTCGAGTCGACAAATTTGCGTATGTGAAAAGTTAAGTATTTTAAAATGGAAACCAAGGGACAGCTAAAGAATTATCAACTCCACGAAATTGTGTTTTTTAACGAGATCTACGTGCTTTCTGTTGTAATTTTTGTCTAACTGTAAATGGCGTGTTGTTTATGGACGCTCTTTAACTGCTGAGGTTCTCAGCGTCCCATTCAATATTGGGCGTGAAAGACCGCTTAATTTTGTTCAGAGGCATCAGAGGTTCTTTTACGTGCCGTAAATCTACGACACGGGACCAACGGCTTTACTTCCCTTCCGAAGGAAACCGTGCTAAGGATTTTTACGCCCGAAAAAATCCATCATCCACCGCCGGGTTTGAACCCGTGACCTAGGGTATATGAAGTCAGCATGGTAACCATTACATCACTAATTTATTGTCCGCCTAATGTTTAAGAGTTATACAAAATCCAGTAAAACTGGTCTTTTAAGGCTATTCCCATAAAATTCAAGATATTTTATTTGTCAGGTAGATATCTTTAATATACGATGTTTTAATCTAAATCGTTAGAGCCATTTTTGAGAAAATCAAAATTTTCAAAACATGTTTCATGTAAAGGGTAGTTTTTGGTGGGGGATTTTCTGGAAAAGCTTTGGGTCGCATCCTTGGAAGATACGAAGTTTGTTATTTAACGGCCTTCTCGTTTTCGAGTTTTGCTACCCACAGACAAATCCGGACCTTTTTCTAAAAACATTTTTGGATTCAAGGGGACCCAAAACATGTATTTCCGGTGAAATCTCGGTATCAAATTTTTGAGTGCATTACAATGCCTTCTCTATATATTATTACATAGTATGTGTAAGAAAATTAAAAAAAGGTTTTCGAAACAAATTATCAACAAGAGATAATTTTGTTCGTGACTAGAAATATTTCAGGTCGAACTCTGATCCAGATTAATTACGTGGCGATGCCCTCAAAAATCGGGATACTCATTAATTGAAACTGGGAACAGCGAACAGAAAAATGTATGCCTGAATATCGCGTTAATATGCGTTAATTACTCAGATGGAAGCATAATCATGTTTGTTGGTGAACATGAATACGGTTTAATTAATATTTGAATTTAATGATCAAGCCCCTCTCTCTCATTACTCAGTCCCAATATCGTGAATATTTTTATTCAGAATGATTCAGGACGTTTAGAGCAAACTTGTGCCTCATTAGACCTACCATAGAAGATTAAAGCTATTTTATTATTATCTCTACACGCTCCATGTACAAAGTGCATAGAGAAGTTATTGTATTGCATCCAAAAATTCGATACCGAGATTTCACTATAAATGTGTTTTCGGTCCCCCTGAATAAAAAAAATTATAAAAAGGCCCGTGTACATGTGTGTGTGGCTGTGAACACGATAACTCAAAAACGAAAAAGCAGTAAAATACCATACTAGGTATTTATGTTTAGTATCCTCCAAGGATAGTTACCATGCTAACTTCATATACCCAAGGTCGCGGGTTCAAACCCGACGGAGGACGATGAATTTTTTCGGGCGTAAAATACCTTAGCATGGCTTCCTTCGGAAGGGAAGTAAAGCCGTTGGTCCCGTGTGGTAGATTTACGGCACGTAAAAGAACCTCAAGCCTGATAGAGAGGCCTCTGAGCAAAGTTAAGCGGTCTTTCATGCCCAATATAGAATGGGACACTGAGAAACACAGCAGTTGAAGAGCGTTCATAAATAACACGCCATTTTACTTCCCTTCCGAAGGAAGCCATTCTAAGGATTTTTACACCCGAAAAAATCTATCGTTCTCCGCCGGGTTTGAACCCGCGACCTTGGGTATATGAAGTCAGCTAGGTAACCATTACACCACAAACAAAGAAGCTTCAGTCACATAGCAACCAGCTTTTGACTATCACTTTAACCTATGGTACTCCCTTATTTCGCTTCTACTTAACAACCAAGCACGTAATAAGACTATTTCTGCTAATTTTTTTCTCAGTTAGCATAAAGTAAATAAAATTATAAGCTTTTTAATAATATTTTTGAAGAGATGTAGAGAAAGTCGTGTGAATGGAACACATCATATATTTTTTCACAAGTTATGTGAGAAATATATCACGTTGACCATCAGGTTTACAGGTTTACAGGTGTGTGTGTGCGCGTTAAGTATAATTTCCACGCGCAGGAAAGGTAAAGTAAACAACATTTGAAAAACCAATGAAATGTAAAATTCCAGTTCATAGAGGTCAGGGTGACGAATTCCTTAAGTGTGCAAGGCGACAAAAAAGTTTCTGCATCCACATTGATGAGCCACTTACGATCAAGAAACTGCTTGTGACTCCGCCCTTCATACGTTCAAGCAAACACCTCTCTATAAGCTGTTACTCAACATTGGTTTCTAATTCAGGAATACCTTTGTCTGACTGTGGAGATGTATTGTTGTCCGTCCGTACACCCACTTCTCCGTCCCTAACACTCCATCCATCCGTCCGTCTGTGCGTTCTTTCATTCCTACCTTCCCCTTCTTTCCTTGTTTCCCTCACTCCTTCCTCTTTTCTTTCCTTCCATCCTTCTTTCCTACCTCTCCCCTTGTTTCTTTTCTTCTTTCTCTACATCTTTATTTCCTACCTCTTCCCTTCTTTCCTTTCTTATTTCCTTCCATCTTTCTTTCCTACCTCTTCTCTTCTTTCTATTCTTCTTTCCTTCCATCTTTCATTCCTACCTCGTCCCTTCTTTCCATTCTTCTTTCCTTCCATCTTTCTTTGTTACCTCTTCCCTTCTTACCTATCTTCTTTCCTTCCATCTTTCTTTCCTTTCTCCTTGCCTTCAATATTTCTTTCCTACCTCTTCCCTTCTTTCCCTTCTTATTTCCTTCCATCTTTCTTTCCTACATCTTCCCTTCTTTCCATTCTTCTTTCCTTCCATCTTTCTTTGTTACCTCTTCCCTTCTTTCCATTCTTCTTTCCTTTCTTCTTTCCTTCAATCTTTCTTTCCTACCTCTTCCCTTCTTTCCTTTCTCCTTTCCTTCCATCTTTCTTTTCTATCTCTTCCCTTCTTTCCATTCTTCTTTCCTTCCATCTTTCTTTCCTACCGTTTCCCTTCTTTCCATTCTTCTTTCCTTCAATCTTTCTTTCCTTTCTTCTTTCCTTCCATCTTTCTTTCCTACATCTCCCCTTGTTTCCTTTCTTCTTTCCTTCAATCTTTCTTTCCTACCTCTCCCTTTCTTTCCTTTCTCCTTTCCTTCAATCTTTATTTACTAGCTTTCCCCTTCTTTCCTTGGCTTCCTTTATTCCTTCCTGTTTTCTTTCCTTCTTGCTTTCTTTCCTTAGTACTCGCCTTCCTACCTCAGTTCTTGTCTCCCTTCTTTCTTTCCTACCTTCTCCTTCTTTCTTTGCTTCCTTCTTTCTAATCTATCTTCCCTCATTCCTTCTGGCCTTCTTACCTTCTTTCTTTCCTTACTTCTTGCCCTCCTTTCTCTCTTCCTTCCTTCTTCCTTTCTTATTTCCCCCTTCTTTCTTTGCTTCCCTCACTCCTTTCAGTCTTCATTCCTTCTTTATTTTTACGTTTTTCTTTTCTCTCTTCACCTTTCACCTCCTTTTATCCTTCTTTATTTCTTGTTTCCTTGTGCAATTAAAGCCTATAAAGTTGGACATGAGAATGTGGGGTTTAACCTAGGCTGGACATTTGTGCAAAGAACGCAAAACAATAAGAATTATTACTCGGCTCGTCTCTCGCAATATAACCTCCGTATGACGTGACGCGGCTATGCATAATGGAGACGAACACCGAGCTGCAGATTAATATTAATAGAGTAATAATTTCCAGCTCTCTCTCTCTCTCCCTTGCAGAACGAAACTGGGGACTATTTTACAAGCCTGCCTCCATTTCCAGTATTAGTGATGACGCAGGGCTGAGCAAAACCCTTCGCGTTTCATCACGTGACCTTCATACAAGCTTTCCTCCAAATGTTCACACACAAATATGTAACATTAATGCACCTTGTAAATCTATTCATTTTGTCCAACTTTATAACTTTTCCACCTGGATTATTGGATTTCGTGGTCGAAAATCAGGGTTTCTCTGGCACGTATATACAAGGTGCATATTAGGTAGAAAATATATTGCATTTCTGCCAAAAATTCTATACCGAAATTTCACTGTAAATATATGTTTAGAGACCCCAGAATCCAAATAAATGATTTTTAGAAAAATGTCAACGTGTGTCTGTGAACACGATAACTTAAAAGTCTGATGTTTTCCATTCACATGACTTTCTCTACATCACTGCAAAAAATATTGTTAAAGAAATTATGTATATATTTACTTAATTCTAAACAATAAAAAAATAGCAAAAACAGTCTTATTACTTGCTTCCTGGTTAGTAGAAGCGAAATAAGGGAGTACCACAGGTTAAAGTGATAGTCAAAAGCAGGTTGCCATGTGACTGAAGTTCCTTTTTTGCATGGACACGAGTTGACAAATTTCTGTATGAGAAAAGTATAAGTTTTTTAAATGTGAAGCCAAAAACATAAAAATCTCAAAAACGATCAAATCTACGAAAAAAATTGCAAGAGCATATTATAATAGCAAGAAAAAATTAATAAAGAGGCGTTGGTGTACTACACATGCTGCAAAATGAACTCGTTTCTGACCCTGTAAATTATTTTAACTTCCTTAGAATGGACGAAAATTTGTTTGGAAAGTTGCTGTCCTTAGTTGAGGCAAAATCGCTTGCCAAGACACAAATATCAGGTACTCCATACCAGCAAATCAAAGGTAGCGTTTTTATGGTTTTTTTAGAAAAAGGTTAGGTACAAATGAATCCGATAAAATACATTTGCAGGGGTTATAAATTCCCGAGTCATTATTTCCCAAATCTCTGCCGCACAAAAAAATCTATGTGTTCCATTCACATGACTTTCTCTATGTCTCTGCAAATTATTATTGTTAATAAGCTTATCTTTTATTTATTTCATGCTAATCGAGAAAAATTAGCAGAAATAGTCTTATTTCTTGCTTTTTTGTAAGTAGAAGCGAAATAAGGGAGTACCATAGGTTAAAGTGAAAGCCAAAACCTGATTGCTATGTGACTGATGTTCCTTTGTTTGTATGGACAGGAGTTGACAAATCCCTGTATGAGAAAACTATGAGTTTTTCAAAGCTGAAACCAAGAAAAAGGAATATCTCAAAAACGATCAACTCCACGAAAAAATGTATATAACATAAATTGTGTGTTTTAACGTCCTCTACATTTTTTGTGGGTTAAGTTTTTGTCCATCTCATACGGTTTACTGGTTATGAAAAATTCATCCAGAATAAAGTAGTCTTCAGAGGCTATTCCCAGGAAATTCAAAATATTCGTTTTATTTGTCAGGTAAATGACTTTAATATAGCATATTTTAATCAAAATCGTTAGAGCCATTTTTTAGAAAATCAAAATTTTCCAAAAATGTTCCATGTAAAGGGTAGTTTGGGTTGGGGGGATTTTTCTCAAAATCTTCGTGTCCCATCCCTGGAAGATACTAAACTTAAATACCAAGTTTGGTATTTTACCGACTTTTCGTTTATGAGTTATCGTGCTCACAGACACACATACACACAGACCTTTTTCTGAAAATACTTTTGTTTGGATACAGAGGACCCTAAAACATATATTTCCGGTGAAATCTCGGTATCGAATTTTTTGGTGGAGTGCAATACATTCTCTATACACTATGTGCATAGTGAGTATAGAGAAAGTAAAAATGTGTATTTCAACCATAGCTCAGCTACTATAGGCCTATTATTTAGGCCAAAGTCTAAAAGATACAGCAAAGTTTCACACAAACAATCACGTTGGCGAGAAGGAAGATCTAGCGCTAGCTGCTATTTTATTATGTCATTACCACCAGGTCGCTCATTGGTTGATGTCATTCGTTTGGACCAACAATTAGAAATCATTGTATCCTGTTGTAGCAAACTGGAATTGGACCATAAAATAAGATATGTTTTAAAGGCTATTCCCAGAAAATTCAAGATATACGTTTTATTTGTCAGCTAAATATCTTTAATATACGATATTTTAATCAAATTCGTTAAAGCCATTTTTAAGAAAATCAGAATTTTCGAAAAAAGTTCCATGTAAAGGGTAGTTAGGGGTGGGGGAATTTTCTTGAAAATCTTTGTGTCGAATCCTTTGAAGATACCACACTTAAACACCAAGTTTGGTATTCAACGGTCTCTTCGTTTTTGAGCTATGGTGCCCACAGGTACATACATACACACAGACAGACACACACGGACACTTTTACTTTCTCTATATGTACTATGTAATATTGTATAGAGAAGGTATTGCATTGTACCAAAAAATTCGATACCGAAATTTCACCGGAAATACATGTTCTGAGACCACCTGAATCCAAAAAAAGCATTTTAGAAAAATGTCTGTGTGTGTGTGTGTCTGTGAGCAGCTTAGCTCAAAAACGAAAAGACCGTTAAATACCAAACTTGGTATTTAAATTCAGTATCTCCCAAAGATGCGACACGAAGATTTTCAAGAACCCCCCCAACCCCCAACTACCCTTCACATGGAAACATTTTCAAAAATTTAATTTTCTAAAAAATGGCTCCAACGATTTTCATAAAAATATCATATATTAAAGATATACACATGACAAATAATATGTATATCTTGAATTTTCTGGCAATAGCCTCTGAAGACTACTTTATTTTGGATGAATTTTACGGAATTTTGTGTAACTGGTAAACCGTAAGAGATAGACAAAACCTTACCACACAAAAAATGTAGAGCACATTAAAACACACAATTTATGCTGTATACATTTTTTCGTGGAGTTGATCGTTTTTTAGATATTGTTTTGTTTTCTCATACAAGAATTTGTCAACTCCTGTCCATACAAAGTCACATAGCAACCATCTTTTGCTATCACTTTAACCTATGTTACTCCCTTATTTCGCTTCTACTTACAGGGAAGCAAGTAATAAGACTATTTCTGCTAAATTTTTCTAACTTAACATGAAGTAAATAGTAGAATAAACTTTTTAACAAAAATTTGTTGTAGAGATATAAAGTCATGTGAATGGATTACTTCAGATTTTTTTAAAATGTTTTTTTTTTTTTGGATTAAGGGGATCTCAAAACATATATTTCCGGTGAAATCTCAGTATTGAATTTTTGGTTGCAATACAATACTTTCTCTATACACTATGTATATAGTACGTATAGAGAAAGTAATAGGACAGGAATTGTATACATTGAAATTATTCGATGTTCCACGATCCAATTTGTAGTTTAAAGAGCATTGGACCAAAATATTAGACCGTGGGAAATCGGCTTAATATACGTCACGTTACGCGGTATTTAGTTAGCGAATTGACTGCTATATACTATAGTTATGGTCTAGCAAATCAGAAAGCTATATCAGCACATCAACTTTATGCAGCAAGGAATCTGGTGTATAAACGTGTTCATGACTCCATCAACGCCATTGAGAAAAGGGTTTCTATGTTGAGAGAGTGCGAGAGGTGGGAAACTGGGAGCTTGAGAAACTTCGTACTGTGGACGAAACCCCATCAAAAACAATTTATACCTACCACAAGAAAAATTGCGTGAAGGGAAGGCTTTAATCACATGGTTATTTGGAAAATTTCTGCATGAAAACGTTTTGTAAGCGTATCACTTGGAGTTCATACAGAATTCCATGCTACAGATGTTTAGCCAAGAAGAGTGTTCTGTGTTTGTGCAATTCTTAAATACCCATTCACTGATGTGGCTAGCTTTACACGTTATTCAGTTATCCAAACAGTTACAAACATTTCTGAAAGTGCTTTACAAAGCACAGTAGAATGCGTGTAATAAAATTTACGGTTGGAATTTTGATCCTGGTCAGAGATTAGTTTGAAATATCTGATGTGTTACACTCACATGACTCTCTTACAACAGATTATTTTTCTTTCTACACAATGCTAATCGAGATAAGCGTCAGTAAAATGAGCTTTATACGATTGACGTTTTGTGGAGTAAGTTTTCGTCTTTTAAAGTTTATCAGTTATCCTGTCCATACAAACAAAGGAACTTCAGTCACATAGCAACAAGCCTTTGACTATCACTTTAACTTATGGTACTTTCTTATTTGGCTTCTACTTACAAGGAAGCAGGTAATAAGACTATTTCTGCTATTTTTTCTTTATTAGCATGAAGTGAATAGAAGGATAGGCACTTTAATAATAATTTGATGCAGAGAAATAGAGAAAGTCACGTGAATGGAACACATAAGATTGTTTTTTGTTTTGCTTGAATATTTCTGAGCATTGTCCATACAATACTCCAGGGCGATTAAACCCAAATGTAGCTTGATTTAATCGTTCTAGAGTAATATCAGCCTTTACTGACAAGTAGCAATTGTTCATGAATGAATAACATCTTCAGATGTAATTAGAATTCGTGTTAAAACTTGTATTGGTGAGTTTTGGGCAGAATAAAACAACGCCTCGACCTACTACGCACATCATACATACTTGCTGATATATTTACATAAAAATGATGTAATCAATAAAACAGTAATATCTTAAACTAAACATTTGTATAAAAGTATATTGCTTAACTTAGAAGACAATATATACATTCTGTCAGGAAAGTACCGGGAATTGATCATTTAAAAATCATGTTAAAAAGGTGATTCGAAATTATTGTTGTCGCTAAGTTGGTACCACTTTCCTCTATACCCACTCGGAGATTGATCCTCATCTGTCATCTAGTTTGTTTACAGTACGCCATTTTATTAGTTCATCTCAAAGGTGATATGCGATTGTACGATGGATACAAATAATGAACACAGAATCTGTCTCAAATTTTGCATTCCAAATGATATTTCGTGTTCCGAATTGCTGAAAATGTTACAGAGGGCTTACGGTGAATCGACTTTATCAAAATCACGTGCATATGAGTGGTACAATGCATTCAAAAGTGGTCGAGATGTGGTGGAAAATTTGCCTCGCTCTGGTTGGCCATCAACGGTTTCAACTGAACTGAAAATCGTCAGTTAGGTCTGAGAGAGATTGCCGCTGAATTTTCTGTGTCTCACGAATCGATTCGTACCATTTTAAAAGATTGTTTGGGCACGACACGCGTTGCAGCTCTGTTAGTTCCGAAAGACTTGAATTTTCTACAAGAACTCAATCACGCAAGAATTTCTGAAGAAATGCTAAAATGAGTCAGTTCCGACCCCACATTTATGAAACGCATTGTAACTGTTGATGAGACGTGGGTTTACGAGTTTGACACTCAAACCAGTCAACAAGCTTCCGAATGGCGCCTTCCAACTGAACCGAAACCTAAAAGGGCACGTCAAACTCGATCAAAACTGAAGGTATGTTGACAGTTTTTCTCGATTATCGCGGTGTCCTGCACTCAAGTTCGTGCCAGAAGGTCAGATGGTAAAGAAAGACTATTATATGAGCGTTATGCTGCGTTTGAGAAAACAAATACGGTGAAAAAGGCCAGATTTGTGGAACGTCAACTCATGGATTCTGCACCACCATAACGCACCAGCTCACAGTGAACGAATTTCTGGCTAAAACTCAACAAATTTCATTGAACAACCACCGTAATCACCTGATCTGGCTCCATCTGATTTCTTTCTTTCCAAAACTCAAGTTACCACTTCGAGGCACCCGTTTTCAGTAGACAGAAGACAAAGGAACATTCGGCGACAATTGACATCGATTCCTAAAAGTGCCTACAAAAATGTTTTGATGATTGGATTATTCGTTGGCATAAATGTATAATTTCAGAAGGGCCTACTTTGAAGGCGATAAAATAAAATTGGATGAATAATACATTTTTTGTGTTTTATTGGCAAATTCCGGGAACTTTCTTGACACAGTAGTACATCTAGCAAAACGTGTATGCTGATATCGTAAATAAGTTTTGAGATATGGCACATGAAGTTAGAATTATTAATATTGAGAGAAACTGCTTTTAATGTCACTTCTAGGGGGCAGTCACCTGAAAATACAGGTTTCGGATGAAATTTGTGTATATTTTATCACATAAGCTTCGATGTCTTTTCTCGCTATTTAGAAGGCAGCATATATTTTACCCTAATGTACAACATATTTCTGCCAGCATCTGTGACACTTTTGGAAACAAAACCTCCACGGCACAGCTCAGAGAGAGCCTTGGCCTACCGCCCGGCCGCTGCGTCACGCATCTCTGTCCACGACAGACGTCATGGATGGGGTGCAGTATTGGGGGGTGAGACGTGGTCAGGGCTTCGTTCTCCCCCCCCCCGGCAGTTAATGCTGCCTTCACGACCTGGAGCCGCTACTTTTCCATCAAGTAGCTCCTCAATTTAGTCGATCCCGGTGGCCGCGCTCGCTAAAGTGTCTCACTTTGGCGCTTCGTGGGTTCGAGTCTCGCCTTGGGCATGGGTGTTTCTGTGTTTTTAAATGTGTCTATGTTTGCATATGTAAAGGAAAACGTTAAGAATAATAAGGTATACTAAGGAAATATAGGAAACTGGAAAAATGGAGAAAAAAGGAATCAAAAAACTTCGCACCCTGGTCCAGGTCTCCCAGCGGGGCATAAATCCCCACACCGGTACTGGAAATCGAACCCAGGTCTCCCGCTTTGCAAGCAGTCACGCTACCGTAGCTAAGGACATGATCATGTTTATTGCTTTAAACTTCCATATGTAGCACGCCTCGTACTCAGTCAGCCCCTAGAGAGCCCGCTACACACAGTGCAGGAACGGCAGAGAAGTAGCCGACCCAATCTGTCACACATTTGTACGTGCAGGGGGAACAGCAAGTGTTGAATTCTACCCAAAATACATTTTTGAAGGCTCAATCTACCCAAAGAAGTATTTATACAAGGCGCTGAACATGTGTGTGTGTGTGGGGGGGACATAGTCCAAACACACAAAGTCCGTTAAATACCAAAATTCGTATCCATCTACACTTACCATACAAAAATGTCCGAAACTTTTATTTTCCCAAAATGGCTCTAACGAGTTTGATTAAAATATCGTATATTAAAGATATTTACGTGACAAATAAAATGTAAGTTCTGAATTTTTTTGGGAATATCCTCTAAATATGTATTTTATTGAATTTTACTTAGCTGGTAAACCGTAAGAGATAGACAAAAACTTGCTACACAAAAAATGCAGATCAACACACAATTAATGTCATATACATTTTTTTCGTGAACTTGATCGTTTTTTTAGACATTATTTGGTATTGGTTTCAGCTTTAAAAAACTTATACTTTTCTCATACAGGAATTTGTCAACTCCTGTCCATACAAACAAAGGAACTTCAGTCACATATCAACCAGCTTTTGACTATCACTTTAACCTATGGTACTCCCTTATTTCGCTTCTACTTGCAAGGAAGCAAGTAGTAAGACTATTTTTGGTAATTTATTTGTTATTTATTTCTATTTTTTCTCGATTAGTATGAAGTAAAAAGAAGCATAAGGATTTAAACAAAAATTATTTACTGAGCTGTAGAGAAAGTCACGTTAATGGAACCATCAGATGTTTTATTAAAATTTTTTTATTAAAAGGAACCAGAATTTTTTATTTTTGGTCGGAATATCTTCTCTGCCTATTACGTATATTATACAGAAGTGTTAAATAAAATAAAAAATCTGAATTGTGTTCCACTCACATGACTTTCTCTGTATGACTGCAATAAATAATTATTAAATATAAATTATTCTATATTCATCTAATGGAGCAAAAATTAGCAGAAATAGTCTTATAACTTGCTTCCTTGTTAGTAGAAGCGATATAAGGAGGTTGCTCTGCGACTGAAGTTCCTTTGTTTGTATGTAAGGACACGAGTTCACGAGTGCTGTATGAGAAAAGTATAAGTTTTTCATAGCAGAAACAAAAAATAAGGAATGTATCAAAAACGACGAACTCCACGAAAAAAATGTATATAACATAAATTGTGTGTTTTAATGTGCTCTACATTTTTTGTGTAGTAAGTTTTTGTCCATCTCTTACGGTTTAGCAGTTATTCAAAATGTAGTAAAATTCATCCAGAATAAACTACTCTTCAGAGGCTATTTGAGTTATCGTGTTCACAGACACACACACACACACACACACGCGCGCGCGCGGACCTTTTTGTGAAAATGCTTTTTTTGGATATTGGGGACCCTAAAACATATATTTCCGGTGAAATTTCGGTATCGAATTTTTTGGTGGAGTGCAATACTTTCTCTATACACTATGTACATAGTGCGTATGGAGAAAGTAAAAAAATCCGCACCACAAATTACTCTCTAGAGGGAAAATGTTTGAAAATTTTGTGTTTCTCAAAAATGACTCTAAAGATTTTGTTTAAAATACGAACATTAAATATATTTACATAATAAATTTATGGAAATTATCATCATTTATTATGGAAATAATAAAGAGGTATTCAGAGACTATTCTTAGAAAATTCGAAGTAAACGCTTTGCAGAATTTTGCACAATAGTTTAACCGTAGGAGATAGAAAAAAACTTAAAGCACTGAGAATGTATATCTTGTTCAAACACAAAATGTATATATCTACGTTTATCTGGCAGAGTTAACCGTTTTTGAGATATTCCTTGTTATTTAAGTTTTAGCCACCTAACTTTTCTCAAACGAGACCATGCAAAGCGAACCGAACCTCAATTGTTGCACATAATGACCATCTTTTAAATGATTTGCTTATCACATTTATAATTATGTATTCCCTTATTACTTTTTTTGGATACAGGGGACCCTAAAACATATATTTCCGGTGAAATCTTGGTGTAGAATTTTTGGTGGAGTGCAATACCTTCTCTATACACTATGTACATAGCACGTATAGAGAAAGTAAAAATCTGATGTGTTCCATTCACATGACTTTCACTACATCTCTTATTCTTCTATTTAATGCTAAAACGTTAACAGAAACGGTCTTATTACTTAGTTCCTTGTAAGTAGGAGGGAAATAAGGGAATACAGTAATCTAAACCGACATTAAAATGTTTTAAAGTGTGGTTGCTAAGGATTGAAATCCGTTTTTTTTTTTTTTGAGTGGCCAAGCGTTGACAAGTTCCCGTATAAGAAAATTTTAAGTATTTTAAATCTGAAATCGATATCAAGGAATAATATTTCGCAAATGGCCAACTCCACGAAAAAATTGTACATAACATAAATTGTGTGTTTTATCGTGATCTACAGTTTTATGTAGTAAGTTTTGTCTATCTCTTACGGTTTAACAGTTACGCAAAATTCAGCAAAATTCATTGAGAATCAAGAGGTCTTTAGAGGCTGTTCTCACAAAATGTGATATATAAATTTTATTTGTCATTTAAATATCTTTAATATAAGTTAGAGTTCCATATAAACCGTATTTGGGGGTGGAAGGAATTTTTGAAAATCTTTATTTCGCATTCAAGGAAAATCTGAACTTAAATACCAAGCTTGATAGGTAACGGACTTTTCTTTTTTGAGCTATGCTGCCCTCAAGACACACACACATTGACAAACACACACACGAACGTTTTTCAAAAAATGATTTTTTGAGATGATTCAGGGAGTCTCGGTGAAATTTCGGTATCGAATTTTTGGTGGAATACAATACCTTCTGTATGTAGTATGTACATAATCGTGTAGAGAAATTAAAAACACAAGCTCTGAGATTCTGCGCAAGTTTGCCTACCACGGAGGGATCAACCAAGAGAGGAATTAATGAGTTTTTAAAACCCTCCACGGGAGGAGAGTTTGCCCCCAATGACGATCAACCTGGGAAGTCTATCTCGCCTCCTGATATGGTTAGTCCACATGGATTAAAGGGGTGCAGGAAATGTGTGTGTGGAAGGGGGGGGGGGTCGCTACTGCAGTTCATGGTAGGGCGATATATCATGCAGGTCCTAGGAGACGCGCGAGCCTGACTCCAGGATGCCCGTCCTATTGGGAGAATTCATGGACTTTAAACTATCCGATTAAACCTTTATGTTGAGCATTCATACCTGAGAACATTCACTTTGAAAAATACCCTTAATAGGCAACTAGGCATTTGTGCAATCTTTCGTTTTTCATGTATGATGCTCGAAGGCAAGACAGGCATATAATCAGGTATTTTTACTTTCTCTATAGGCACTATGTACATAGTATATAGAGAAGGTATTGCACTCCACCAAAAAATCGATACCGACATTTCACCGGAAATATATGTTTTAGGGTCCCCTTTATCTAAAAAAAACATTTTCGGAAAAAGATCCGTGTGAGTGTGTGTGTGTCCGTGTGTCTGTGAACACGATAACTCAAAAACGAAAAGTAGCTAAATACCAAATTTGGTATTTAAGTTTAGTATCTTCCAGGGATGCGACACAAAGATTTTGAGAAAAATTCCCCCACTCCAAACTACCCTTTACATGGAACTTTTTTCGAAAATTTTGATTTTCTTAAAAATGGCTCTAACGATTTTGACTAAAATATGATATATTAAAGATATTTACCTAACAAATAAAATGTATATCTTAAATTTTCTGGGAACAGCTTCTGAAGACCTGTTTATTCTGGATGAATTTTGCTTAATTTGGCATAACTAGTAAACCGTAAGAGATAGACAAAGACTTACTACACAAAAAATGTAGAGCACGTTAAAACACACAATTTATGTTATATACATTTTTTTCGTGGAGTTCGTCATTTTTGTGACATTCCTTATTTTTGGTTTCTGCTATGAAAAACTTATACATTTCTCATACAGGAATTTGTCAACTACTGTTCATACAAACCAAGGAACTTCAGTGACATAGCAACCAGCTTTTGATTATCACTTTAACCTATCCCTTTATCCCTTATTTCACCTCTACTTAAAAGGAAGCAAGTAATATGGCTATTTCTGCTAATGCTTTACTGATTAGCATGAAGTTAATAGAAGTATAAGTTTTTTAAGAATAAATACAAATCTGATGCATTCCATTTACATGCGTTTCTTCGTCTTTCTGCAAACAAAAAGTTTGGTATTTAACGGTCTTTTCGTTTTTGAGCTATGCTGCCCACAGACACACACGGACATATTTCTTAAAATGCTTTTTTTTTTTGGATTCAGGGGCACCCAAAACATGTATTTCCGGTGAAATCTCGGTATTGAATTTTTGGGTGCTTTACAATACCTTCTCTATACACTATGCACATAGTACGTGTAGAGAAAGTAATAAATGTAGGAAAAGGAATCTGATATGTACACTGAAATGATTTTATCTACCGACTTTGCAAAAACCTCTTCTTACGAAAGCTTAATTTTCCACCCATTTTATCAAAATCGACATAAAGAAAACTGAATTTGTATTGTATCACAAAGCGATGAGATCTTAAAACATTTGACTCTCGCTTTAGCCTAGTGTATTCCCTTATTTCCCTTCTACTTTCAAGGAAGTAAGTAATGAGACCATTTCTGCTAATTTTCATCTCAAATATGTGCTTATGTAAAATAAAATGTATATACATGTAATGTAATAAATTCATATAATGAATATATAGATTTTTATGTACTCTTATGATTTACCAATTATACAAAAATCATTCAAAAAAAAAAAAAGAAAGCACAGACTATTGCTAAAAAATTAAAGATATAAATTCTAGTTGTTTTGTAAATATCTTTAATATATGGTTTTTTAATCAAAATCAATTGAGATATTTAATAGAATAAAATATTTTAAGGGTACTATATGAAGGGTAGTTTGGAGTGAGGATTTTTCTCAAGAATGTTCATGTTACATTTTTGCAAGGTAACATAACTCATGGCTCGACAGTCCATAAGGAATCCTACCTCCCGGCCGCTGCATTCCCCATCTCGAGCCGGAGGGTGCAGTGCTGGAGGTTGAGATGTGATAAGCGACTCGAGTCCCTCCCGGCCGGTTAATGCGGTCTTCTTGATCTGGAGCCGCTACTTCTTAATCAAATAGCTCCTCAATTGGCCCCCTCCAGGGAACTCACGAGGCTGAGAGCACCCCGGACCAAGCTTCCCAGCGGGAGAATCGAACCCAGGTCTCCCGCTTGGCAAACAACCGCGCTACCATCGCGATAAGTAGATCAACCTTTCTGAAAGCTACTGAACATAAATACCTTTTTTGGTATTTCTGAATTATGTTCATTATGTAAATTTTTCTAATTTTTTTTTTTTTTTTTTTTTTGCGGCTCAGGGTGCCTTTAATATCTGGTGAAACCTTGGTATAAATTTTTAGTTTCTCTACACGTACTATGAACATATTGTATAGAGAAGTGTAATGTATTGCACCCAAAAATTCGATACCAAAATTTCACTGGAAATATGTTTTGGGTCCCCCTGAATCCAACAAAAAACATTTTTGGAAAAAGGTGCACGTGTGTGTCTGTGGACAGCATAGCTCAAAAACGAAAAAATGTGTTAAATACCAAACTTGATATTTAAGTTTG
Organism: Hymenopus coronatus; assembly: GCA_030762935.1. Taxonomy (NCBI): domain Eukaryota; kingdom Metazoa; phylum Arthropoda; class Insecta; order Mantodea; family Hymenopodidae; genus Hymenopus; species Hymenopus coronatus. The sequence goes on along the minus strand of CM060889.1, from coordinate 53,996,447 downwards.
GTATCTTCCAAAGATGCGACACGAAGATTTGCAAGAAAATCCCCTCACCCCAAACTACCCTTTACATTTAACTTTTTTCGAAAATTTTTATTTTCTCAAAAATACTATAACGATTTTTATTAAAATCTCATTTATTTAAGATATTTACTTGTAAAATAAAATGTATATCCTGAATTTTCTGGGGAATAGCCTTAAATGTTTCTTTATTCTGGATGATTTTTACTGAATTTTGCATAACTCATAAACCGTAAGAGATAGACAAAAACTTATTGCACAAAAGATGTAGATCACGATAAAACACACAATTTATGTAATATATATTTTTTGCTGAGTTGTTCGTTTTTTAGATATTACTTGTTATTGGTTTCAGCTTTAAAAAGTTATACTTTTCTCAAACAGGAATTTGTCAACACCTGTCCACCCAACAAAGGCAATTCAGTCACATAGTAAGCAGCTTTTGACTATCACTTTAACCTATTTCTGATATTTTTTTCTCGATTATCATGAAGTAAATAGAAGCATAAGCTTTTAATAATAATTTATTGTGGAGATGTAGAGAGACATTCCCTTAAAGTTTTGACAAGTAATACAGGACGTGAAAATACTATAATCAGTTAGTATTTCGCAGTTTTAAAGAAATATTTAAACCCGGAGAAAAATGTAACTAAATTTCAACCACCTGTTGTTCAGAACTATAGTGAACTACAAAGCTCAAATCTTCAAGCAGTATTTCTGGTGGTTAAACGCAGGGTACTGCTCGTTGTTTATTCGTCTAAACGCCGGGAGTACTGCAAACAATGTTAGGTCAGATGTTGAACATAGCACAACCGCAGGATTCTCGTTAAACAAACTGAATATACAGCTAAAGTCTATCGGACCAGCAACGCCGATATTAATAGACGGAATATCCCTCACTTGCGTAAGCGAGTATACACTTCTAGGACAACAATTCTCCTTTAATAATAACGTTGAGAAGAAAATAAAGTAAAAGCTTTATATTTGTATGTAATACTTGTCTGACGAAAGAATGCAGTTGTTTGGGGAGATCATTGGTGTAGCATGGCACGGTTCAGAGCGGTCAGAGAAGGCTGGAATATAGAAATATTCCTTGTTAATGATTTCATGTTAAGAAAACTATCTTTTCTCACATGGTAAGTTGTAAACTCCTGGCCCTCTTTTAAAAGATTTGCATTTAACATAGTTTGTTACAGTGATGTAGAAAAAGTCACGTAAATGGAATACATAAGATTTCTGGGGTTCAGGAGGTGCCGAAACATGTATTTCCGGTGAAATTTCGGTATCGAATCTTTGGAGGAAGTAATAAATTCATGTAGAGGAAGTAATAAATTCTTATATGATCTATTTACACGATTTTCTCTACGTCGTCGTAACAAATTATCGTTAAAATAATATCCTTATGTCTATTTTATAATAATCGAGATAAACATAAGCAGAAATTGCCTCAATTACTTGTTTCCTTGTAAGTGGAAGGAAAATAATAGAAGACACTAGGCTAAAGTGATAGTCAGATCTTCTAAAAGCCGGTTGCAATTTGGATAAATGTTTCTAAGCAGGACCAGAAGTTTACAAGTTTCAGTGTGACAAAAATTTAAGTATTTTGAATCTGAAATAAATAAAAGAAACATCTGAAAAACGGTAAATTCCATGAAAAAATGCATATGACACAAATTGTGTGTTTAACGAGATCTACGTTTTTATGTAGTAAGTTTTGTCTATCTGTTACGTTTTACCAGTTATGCAAAATTCATCCCGAAAAATGAGGTCTTTAAAGGCTTTTCCCAAAAAATTCAATATAAATTTTGTGTGAACATCTTTAATATGCGGTAATTTAATGAAAATCGTTAGAGCCATTTTAGAGAAAATCATCATTTTCAGAATGCTGTGCATGTAAGGGGTAGTTTGAGGTGAGGATATTTTCTTGAAGATCTTTGCGTCGCATTCTTGGAAGATATTGAACCTAACTACCAAGGATTTTTCCAAAATGAATTGAATTCAATTTATAGTTCAAAATTATACAACTTTTTCATCAATTATCCTAATTATATTTCTTACTTATGATTGTTTGGAATTCCTATGGAAGGTAGAGCAATAAAACCATTTTCTGGTTGTACAGCATTTATACCTTTAATTGTAAATATGTATATATAGGAATAAACTTATAAAACATTATATAAAATCATGGATAGAATAAAAATGAAGATAAATGTTAATCATCTTTGAATTTATTAATTTTAAAAAAAAAATTTGTATTGATTTGGTTTTAAGGAGTTTTAATTTTTGAGCTATGCTGCCCTCATACACAGACACACTCACATGCGGAATGTTTACTAATTTTTTTTTTATTCATGGGGTCCTAAAACATGTATTTCCGGTGAAGTCTCGGTATAGAGCTTTTGGGTGCAATACAATACTTTCTTTATACACTATGCACACAGTAAGTGTAGAGAAAGTAATTAAATGAATCTGATGTATTACATTCACATAACTTTCTCAATATGTCTGCAATAAATTAATATTAAAAAACTTATTATTGTATCCAGAAAAAAATTGGGAGAAATCGTCTTATTACTTGCTTTCTTTTAAGTAGTCAAATCTTTTAAAAGCTGGTTGCTATGTGATTGAAATTCCTTTATTTGTATGGCCAGGAGTTGACAAATTCCTGTATGAGAAAAGTGTACTTTAAAACTGAAAAAAAATAACAAGTAATGTTTCAAAAACGGAAAATGCACGAAAAAAATATATATGAGCACGCCATTTATAAGTAATTTTAAGTGTAGTCTTACGGTTTAGCAGTTGTGTAAAATTCAGCAAAATTCATTCAGAATGAATAGCTCATCAGAGGTTATTTCCATAAACTTCAAAATATACATATTGTATGTCATGTAAATATCTTAAACATAAGGTATTTTAATTTAAATCGTTAGAGTCATTTTTGAGAAATTCAACATTTTTGAAAATGCTTCCAAGTAAAGAGTAGTTGCGGTGGGGAATTTTCCTCAGAATCTTCGAATCGCATCTCAAGAAGACATTGAGCTTAAATACCAAGTGTGACACTTAACGATCTTTTCGTTTTTGAGTTATCGCGTTCAAGGAACTAATTCTACAAAATTACAAAAACCACCGACGAAAAGAACAAAATTCTCCAAGACAGTTATCGTACATGTGCACAAACTTTGCAATATCTGCTTCAAAAAAATGTTGCCGCCAATGATTTCAAATGAGCATTGACGTTGTTTTGAAGATCTTCGTACTTTACGACGTTTGCTGAGAGCCATTCAAAACAAATGAAGAGGAATGCTGACTTCAGGAATTGTGTTGATCCGTGACAACGCTCGTCCACACAACCCATCGGCTCCTTGAACAATTTCAATGGGACATTTTCGATCATCCGCCGTACAGTCCTGACCTGGCGCCCCGCGACTTTCACGTTTTCCCAGAACTGAAGACATGGCTAGGAGGGCACTTTCAAACCAATCAATATCTTCAAAATAACGTCAATGCAAATATGAAATTTTTGGCGGCACCATTTTTTGAAGCGGATATTGCAAAGCTTGTACACAGGTACGATAAATGTCTCAAACTTTTCGGTGATTATGTTGAAAAGCAACCATAAGTGTACAAAACTTTTAGTAATAAAATATTTGCTTTCTATGAACTTGTCTTTTATTTATAGCCTATCGGAGGTTAAAAAAAAATCTGATGTGTTCCATTCACACGACTTTCTCTACATCTCTGCAACAAATTATTGTTAAAAAGCTTATGCTTCTCTTTACTTCATGCTAATTGAGAAAAAATTAAGCGAAATAGTCTTATTGCTTGCTGCCTTGTAAGTAGAACCGAAATAAGGGATACCATAGATTAAAGCTGGTTGCTATGTGACTGAAGTTTTTTTGTTGGTATGGACAGGAGTTAACAAATTCCTGTACCTATGAGAAAAATATGTTTTTCAAAGCTGAAACTAAAAACAAGGAATATCTTAAAGATCACCTCCAAGGAAAAAATAAATATAATATAAATTGTGTGTTTTAATGTACTCTACATTTTCCGTGTGGTAAGTTTTTGTCGATTTGTTACGATTTAGCAGTTATGCAAAATTCCGTAAAATGCATCCAGAATAAAGTATTCAGAGCCTATACCCAGAAGATTCCAGATATACATTTTATTTGTCAGGTACATATCTTAAGTATACAATATTTGAATCAAAATCGTTAGAGCCATTTTTGAGAAAATAAACATTTTCGAAATGTTCCATGTAAAGGGTAGTTGGGGTTGGGGGGATTTTCTTGAAAATCTTTATGTCGCATCTCAAGAAGACATTGAATTTAAATACCAAGTTTGGTATTTAACAGATTGTTCGTTTTTGAGTTATCGTGTTCAAAAACACAGGTACTTTTTCTAAAAATTATTTTTTTGGATTCATAGAGTCCGAAAACATGTACTTGCGGTGAAATTTCGGTTTCGAGTCTTTGGGTGCAATACAATACCTTCTGTATACACAATGTACACAGTATGTGTAGAGAAAGTAATACAAATACGTGAAATGCAGCACACGATCCACGAAGGAAATGGCAGAAAGCTAAGAGCCTGGTTTTCCTTAAAGACAACTACACTCTCTGACAACAGCGCCATCAGTGAGCAACTATTAAATCCTGCTCAACACAAATGTATTGGAAACCGCAGATTGCGAAACATTTCGGGATCCAATCAATGAACTGCACCTCCCCTTCTCAAGAGATTAGCAGCAATCGACTCTATCTATTTAATAGGTTTCATGCCCAGGGAATTCGCTCAATTGGCAAGGGTAATGCTACAAAGGCTCAATCAGAGGCTATAATCTCCAACTGACCACATGCTCTCTGCCCATGAGTAATTTACAATCTTCAATAAGTCTCTGGGGAGATCTAATTGATTTTACAACCCCTCGCCTCCATTTAAAAAAAAAGTGAAATAAAAGAATGAGAGAAAAGGTCCCAGTGCTGTCATCTAGTGGTGAAAATCTGAACCTTTTCCAATTACATAGACTATTAATCTGTATGGCAAATTCAACGTACATTATGATCAGTATTAAGAAAATCTAAAACTATCTTGCTACTAGTTCCTTATAAGTAGAAGACAAATTATGGAATATTCTAGGTTAAATCGTCAGTCAAATGTTTTAAAATGTGGTTGCTATAGGATTGAAATGCGTTTCTTTGCGTAGCAAAGCGTTGACAAATTACCGTATGAAAAAAAGGATTTTAAAACTGAAACCAATAACAAGGAATAGCTTGTGAACAGCCAACTCCATAACTGAAATAAATTCTGTGTGTTTAAAGACATTTTACATGCTTTGATACTTAACCAGTTATGTGAAATTTAGAAAAATGCATTCAGAATAAAGAAGTCTTCAGAGGCTATTCCCAGAAAATTCAAGATGTACATTTTATTGGTCCCGCAGACACACACATACACACACGGACATCTTTCTAAAAATGCTTTTTTTTTGGGGGGGGGGGATTCAGAGAGACCCAAAACATGTATTTCCGGTAAAATCTCGATATCGAATATTTGGGAGCACTACAATACCTTCTCTATACACTATGTACATACTACGTGTAGAAAAAGTAAAAAGTGAAAATAAAAGAATGACAGAAAAGATCCCAGTGCTGTCATTTAGTGTATCTGAACTTTTTCCAATTACATAGGCTATTTATCTCTATGGCAACTCGGAGGATATGATGGTCGCAAGTGCCGCATACATTATGTCCTGAAACGATCTTATTACCAAGTTCCTTATAAGTAGAAGGGAAATAAGCGAATATACCAGGCTAAACCGACAGTCACATGTTTAAAAATCTGAATTTTACGTAATTTTGCATAACTGGTAAACCATATGAGATGGAGAAGAACTTTCTACACAAAAAATGTACAGCACGTTAAAACACACAATTAATGTTACATACATTTTTTGTGGAGTTGATTGTTTTTGAGATATTTCTTGTTTTTGATTTCAGCTTTAAAAAAATACTTTTCTCATACAAGAATTTGTCAACTCATACAAACAAAGGAACTTCAGTCACATGGCAACCTGCTTTTGACTATTATTTTGCTTCTTCTTACAAGGCAGCAAGTAATAAGACTATTTCTGCTAATTTTTTTCTTGATTAGAATGATATAAATAAAAGAATATATTTTTTTTAAGAATATTTTGTTGCAGAGAGGCAGAGAATGTCATGTGAATGGTACACATCAGATTTTTTCATCTGGGAGTTTGTGCACTCCAGGCAATGCTTAGAAACATAGCAACCGTATTTTAAAAGACTTGTTTATAACCTTAGCCTAGTGTATTCCTTATTTGCAAGGAAGCAAGTTATAAAGACCATTTTTGTTTATGTTTATCATGAAGTAGCAGAATAAGCTTTTTAACAATCAGTTTTATTGAGATGT